>VXBW01006747.1:432460-486898 GCA_013400375.1 Thinocorus orbignyianus
GAGCGGGGCTGCGGGCCTTGCGACAGCCTCCCAGCGCCCGGCCGGGCCTCCCCTGCCCCGACCCGCCGGCAGAGCAGGCCCTTCACCCGCTGCCCTTCTGCTGAAGAACCGAACCATTGCTGTGAATCGCAGCACTGTGTTACTTGGCCAGGACGGAACTACTGCGGGCCATCATGCCAAACGAGACGCTGTCAGCTCCTGGAAATGAGAAGCTGCAGCCTCACGAAAGCAGAAATAAACCTTAGTGTTGGCCTCAGAGGCTCTGAAAAGAAAGAAGCCTGATGCTTTGCAGCATTTGTATTTCAGTGTCACAGCGCAGCCAGGGTCAGCACTACCCTGGGCTGCCCAGGGCCTGCTGTCCAGTTGGCTAGCACCTCTCCCCAAGGATGGAGACTCCACCATTTCCCTCAGCAACCCCTTCCAGAGCGTGATCACCTTCACAGCAGAAGAAGTATTTTTCTTCTATGTTTAAGTGGAATTTCTCATGTTTTGGTGTGTGCCCATTGCTGCTTGTCCTGTTGCTTCTCAGATCCCCCTGACTCTCCCCTCCTCCAGGAGCAGAACAGCTTCCACCAGTGACTGGCCTCTGGTTGGGTTTCACACTGCCCAGGGCAGCCCTGCTAGCCCAGTGGGTCAGCCAGGGCTCAGCCCAGGACACTTGCCATTGTCCACCTACCCAGCCCCTCCTGCACCAGCTTGTCTGCAAGGCTGTGATGAGCAACAGTGTCAAAAGCCCAAATCAAGGTAAGGAGTGTCTGCTGCCATCCCCTCTTCCACCATGCCCATCATCCAGAGAAGGCTGGCAGGTTAGTTGAGTGTGCTTCCCTGTTCATAAACTCATGGCTGCTCCCAGCCTTCCTGTTGTCCCTGTACCTGGAAGTGGTTTCCAAGGAGGCTTTGCTCCGTCACCTCCCAGGTGCCGAGGTGAAGTTGACCTGCCTGCGGTTCCCTGGATCCTCCTCTTAGCCTTCAATAGAAAAAGGTGTGGCACTCACTTTCTTCCAGTCCTCAGGAATCTCTCCTGTGGATGTATCCTGTCAGGTCACATGGACTTCTGTCCTGTGCACAGTTTCTTTAAATGTTCCCTAGCCTGAGCCTCCTCCAGGATGGCTCATCTTCCTTGCCACATAGACACCAAAGAGTATCCACTGCTCACAGGGGCCTAGAAACAAGAGTGTTACTCGCTTGCTTTTTTTGTCTTTTCAAGTTGTATAGTCTCACACACACAGTTGGTGCTCTCTAAGCACAGAATCTACTGTCAAAGGGAATTTTGTAGTAGCTGCCTCTGATCAAGTCACTTCTTCAATCTGATGCAAAGTAAAATAAGGACCCATTGCCTGGGATATCAGTGTCCCCTTAACTGTCACCTTAAGCGAACACTGCTCAAGGCAGTTTCTAAAGATAAACTATGCACACCTCAGATCTTAATGACCCACCAGTAGCTTGCTGACTACTGCTGTTTCTTCTCATCCCAATAAATGACTAAGCCGCCCTTTCTTGCTCTGTCAGAGTCCCTTCTTGTGGGGATGATGGGAACAAGCATGGAAGCAGAGACTCCCCAGTAACTTTGGCCGCTGGGTGCGGACAAAGCAGAAGCTCCTCATTGTTCATCCCCTGCAGCACTTTGCTGTATCCATCTTTCTTCTGTGTTTTCCTGATATTTAATGCCCCATCACCTGCAGAATGACCTCACTCTTGTTTTGTCAGCTCATGACAAAAGCAGCTGTGAGCTACGGATCCTTCTCATTCCTTGGGCGCCTGTTCTTGGCTGTACCTCCTCTTTTATCACTTTCCTACATAGAGCAGTCCCAGAATGCTTTGGTTTCAATCCAATAGTGCTTTTCAAGGGGCATGCTATGACAAATCACAGTTCTGATGGAGGCCACTGCTGACCCCTGGCCTGTCACACAGGGATTGCTGTCCATCCTGCCATCACAAAAGCAGCTGCTGCACATCTATTCATCTACACATTTCTGTTCTTCCAACTCCAGTCATGCTGCCAGTGGAAAAAGTACATTGAGCCACTGCATGGGCAAAGCAAAAACACTTCCAGTAGAAGCAGGAACTGGTCAGACCTTTCAGGGACCAGAGAACAGACAGGCACTGGAGCAGCCAGAGCCCCTGCAGTCAATCTCAGGGCTCTTCTGCTCTAAAGGGGCTCCTCTCAGGGAAAGAGCGGATGAAGCTGCCCTGAGTGTGGGGTGGCCTAGTTTCAGCACCCAGTACAGCTCCATTTTTGCCAACCTCAACAGAAACACAACTCGCATTTGAAAAGAACTTTATTTAAAATCAGAGATGGTACATACTTCCCCCCCACCACTTACAAAATATGAGCGTCCAAGAACAGGGAACATGTGTTACCTTGTACGGCTCGGTTCTGGGGCATGCTCTTGGTCGTGCTGGTTTACACCAGTCCCAGTGATTTCAAATGGAAATATGACAACTCATACAAAAGATCTGCTCTTTCATGGCTAACAAGCATTTAATTAACATCTACAGAAACTTTTCTCTATTAATTCTAGTGTAACCAGATTTTGTCTTCTGCTAAGAAACCTGAAAAAAAGAATTCTTCCTTTAGCAGCTGTGTACAACAGCAGACCAATTCCAGACTGCCTTTGTTACCACAACAGACAGCAAGAGGCCAACACAAAACCCGGGCTGTCAACAATAAAATTAAGATCAACAGCAGCATTTTCCACTGTTACAAAGTTACAGTCATCTACAAATGTAAGGAGGGCTTCTTATTTTCTTTTTTTTTCAGTCTCACTAAGAAGGAACAATGATCATTTGTAGGGAAGCAGTTAAGTACTGGATCCATCATTAGATGAAACAGTTGAAAGCAAGATTTACCTTAAATAGGATTAAATATATATTGCAAGACATACCACACTCTGCAGATGCTGCACATAAAAGCAGAACTGTGGGCAGGGTCCCTCTACCTGCACCAAACATTCCCATAAAACATTGTAAAATTTAGGACTATCACCACTGTTTGAAAGTTGTCCAAGAAGTATTTACAGCAGTCGCAGCCAGGACAGGCTGGGTCAGCCAGCAGTTTGCGGAACTTCAGCGCCAGGTTATGTCAGAAACAGCTGCTGCTCGGTCATGCCAGCTTCTAATTAAGTAACACCCACTAATTCTATACAAACAAGCATTTTGCATTTATTAGGACGAGGGGAATGGGATGAAGTTTTCTGTTTTGATAAGCGTTTGAGCGCTAATGCACTGCCTCATGCTGCAGTAGGACTACTCTACGTGTACAGAGAGGACGATGCATGGGGCAAGCTACAGAACACTGTGCAGCCCATTGTGAGCATGCTTTGTACTCCAGCTGCTATGAAAATCCTGGCTTCTGAATTTAAATAAAACCATTTCCAGCTATACAGAGGATAGGATCTCAGGAGTGTTGTTTACAACAGATGCCAATCCCTACGCATCGACATGGCAGACAGGTTAACGTCTCTACAGAGAGCAGGGCTCTGCACCTCACCCAATAAGTAGGTCCACGATTGTAGATCAACAATATAATTTTATTGCTTTGTACATCTGGTGCTGTTCAAGGCACTGTGGGCTAGAAAACTCGGAATGACTGCTGAAGGGACCTGGAATGCGACACGGCCGATGCCGAGCACCGCTCCTCGGGCAGCTGCTGCGACGACAAACCGGGGCTGACCAGGGAGAGGGGGGACAGCTCATGGCAGCACTGGGGAAGGGCACAGATGGGCCTGGCCTGGCGAGAAGCCCCTCACATGCCCATCCGGATGCTCTGGATGATCTGGAAGATGGCTGCAAGAGAGCACAGGAGGGGAGCACTCGCCAGGGGCTCTCCATCAGCAGGCCCCGCTGGCGGCGGCGGGGCCCCACCGGCCCCCGGGCCCCACAGCCGCCCTCCCGTTCCCGTTCCGCCCGCTCACCTGATCCGCAAACCACGAAAATGAACAACGCCAGCAGCCAGGGCCCAACCGACGCCTTCTCCTCCGGGGCCGTCCTCTGTGGGCACAGCACTGCCGTTACCCCCGGCTCGGTTCCCCTGTCCCCACCCTTCAGACAGCCCCACGCCACGTACCGAGGTCTTGGCGACGTTCCCGCGCTGCGTGATGTTCTTGCTGTGCTTCTCGTTGGCCATACGGATGCGCTGCTTGGCCACCATGATGCGACCGGGCCGCCCGGGCCCCGCCGCCGCCTCCACCGTTCGCTGCCAGCGTCAGCAGCGCGCGGCACCGCCCGCCGGAAATACGTGCCGCCGGCGGGGCGGGGCCAAGGTACCTGGTCGCCAATCCGCGCCCCCGCCCCCGCGTCACGTGCGGCACCTCCCCCTCCCTCGCGCCTTCCAGCGACGTGGACGTCTCTGGCGCGGCCGCGACGCCGCACCACCTGGAAGCGGAAGTGCGGCCCGCTGCGCCAAGATGGCGCCCCCCACGCCGCTGCTGGCAGGTACGTCAGGCCCGGGGCACCGGGACCGGCCCGTGAGGGCTGGGGGAGGGCGGTGGCGCGGCCCTTCGCCCTCCGCCGGGGCCACGCTCGGCGCTCCCGGCCCGCTGAGCCCTTATCCCCTCCCAGGGGTCGAGCTGGGCTGTGCCTCGCTGGGCAGCGGGTGCCAGCCCCGCGTTTTCCGGGCGTGGAGCGGGCGGCGGCAGCCCCGGGGACCGGCAGGACGGAGGGACCGTCTCTGCAGACTGCCTGACAGGGGCTCACGGCTAATTGAAGTATCTTCACTGTGTTGTGTTGGCGCACCACTTCTAGTAGTTCTCATTCCTTTTCCATTTTGCTTTTGAAGTTGCCTCTAACATGAGGGATAAATGTTTTTTCCTTCCTGTGTTTCTGAGTTTTAGACAGTAGCGCGTGTGTCCTCGTTTGGGTGTATCGAGACTGCAGCGTGTGTATCCTCGTTTGGGTGTATCGCTCGAGGGGGTTGCAGTTGTTTAGGATGGATATTGCACTGCTTGATATTGTCTGTAATTTGTGGCAAATCTGGATCTTAATTTAGGAGTCTGATGGAAGACCTGAAGAACAGACTTCACAGGGTATGAAGCTAGTAGATCATACTTATTTAAAGTGTTGTTAAAACATACTCTTAAGGTATGTTAGGGGTGTAATGTACCCACAGTGATGTGCAGAGCTATGGAGCAGGTGGAGAGTTGAAATTTCTTAAAATAGGGCTTTCTCCAACCTCGTAAGCTTTTGCTTAACACGTTTTCCATTTATAAAGTGCTACGAGAGAGATGAAGTAAGGATAGTTGGCAGCTAAAAGAGCGGCTCTGAAGGGCATTGCGAGGGTGTTTGGTGGCTGGTGGCATAGTTATCCGGGTGTTGCTGCCCCTGCACAGGAGCTCTGTCACATGGCTGACGTGTGGACTGACCTGTCCATGGGAGTGCTGCTGCTCTGCTGTCACACCTCCTGTCACCGCTGGCCCTGACACTGCCTTGAAGTAATGCAGCTGCAGAATCTGCAGCTTAAGCTAGTAAAGATCTTGCTTTCTCAGCTCATGTTTGTTAGAAAAAGTTGTCACCTCAGTTGGCACCTTTGGTGTCCCAAGAAAACGCATAAAATGCAGCTAATGCCTGTGCAACAATTCCTTGTTTTGTGGTTTGACTTTGAATTTGAATATGCTTGTTATACAGCTACCTAAAAAAAGGTAATTATTTTATTCTCTATATAACAATTCCAACTGCATGATTTTGCATCAAACTGTCTTTATTTGTTGTTTGTTTCTTGTTTCCTAGTGCTGTGTGCACAGCAATGCTTCTGAAAAAAAAAAAAAAAAAGGATATTTGAAACACATTTTCTGTTGGTATTTCTTTCGTGCATTCTTTTTTCCAAGTTGAACTTCAACATTGAAACTAACAATAGGGCAAATCCTGTCTCGTGTCAGCAAGAAAATCAGTCTGACACAATCTTTTGGCAAATGCTCTTCCTGTGCTTAGGCAGCTAATCCTCACTTTGGGGAGTAATCAGGCAGCTCTTTTCAACTCTATTGTGGAGGAGTCCAGTGCAGCTCTTGCAGTGGTGGGGAATTTTCAGCTTCTGCAAGTCAGGTTTTGTGACAGTGTCTCCTGCAGCAGGGCTGAGAGCTGGGGACAAGCAGCCATTGTAGGACAAATCATTGTCTTGTCCTCCTGCCTTGCAGAGGTGCAGCTCTTCTGTAGTTTGAGATCATCCTTTGAGATAAAGTCAGACTCCTGTTTCGTTTGGTATCCAGTGAGGGCAATGACGGGCTCCAACTGGAATCTGGTAAATTGCATTCAAACCTAAGAAAAACTGTTTTGCTGTGGGACAGAACGTGGGCACAGGCTTCCCAGAGGGGCTGTGAATCTTCATCCTTGGGGATACTCACATCCTGGCTGGGCACAGCCTGGTGTAGCTGGCCCTGCTGGGAGGGGTTCAGGTAAGGGCTTCAGGGGTGACCCAACCTCAGCCCTTCTGCCACGTGCTTGATTTGGGTCTGCCCTGCTCTGCCTCCCCTGTCCTTGGCAGTGCTTCTGCTCCCTTTGCGCTGGCACCAGTGCTCCTGGGGCAGGGGAGCAAACTGGTTCATAGACCCACCCTGTTGGGGAGGCTGTGTTGGAAGTGCCATGCTGGTCGAGGTAGGGAGCAGATCGCACAGCTGGGGGCAAACAGGCACCTCAGTTACTTGTGTGTTGTGTGTCAGAGCTGCTGGGGCTCAGAGCTCAGCTCAGCTCTGCCCCTCCAGTGCCCCTGCCCCATGTTTGAATCCTGTGGCCGCCTTGGATGAAACCAGGTGGCTGGGCACATGTGTTATGTTCTGAATTTCCTTTTCCTTTCTCCCATTTGCACTAAAATGCAAGCAGGGGAAAAGTGCCTGCAGGTCTCAAGGTCCACAAATCAGGTAAAACTTTTGCTTTGGACCATTTTCTGATTTTGAAATGAATAGTTGTTTGTTTACTCTTCCAGTGAGAGGATCTGAAGGGCTTTATATGATGAATGGGCCGCCTAGTTTCACAGAGAGCACAGCGTTTCGAAGGTACTGGCATTGTTACTATTTTTGATCTTTTGCACAAAAGAATAGTTTTCTGAAAAGTAAAGGCAGACTCTAAAATTGAAAAATGTATAAGTGAATTCTTTTCTTACTATTGTTAGTTCAGAAAATCAATGGTTTCTGAAGGCTTTATGCTTGCCTGACTTCTCAGTAATAATCACTGAACAATTGCAGGGTAGATTGCACCGTTACAAAGCGCTGCTCAGGAGCGCAGCAGGAAAATCCCTGTGTTACTTTTTGTTAAAAATACCTTACCTTATTCTGTGTATGTGAATACTAATGTGTGACTTTTTTTATTTCTTTAGGGACTCTGGAAAAAATTGCAAAGCTGTTGCTTTTAGCAAGGATGGTTCCCTTTTTGCCTGGTGCAATGGAGAAAAGTTGGTGCATTTTATGTTACTAATCACATAGTTTGTATTAAACTGGATCAGTTATGCCCCATTTACTTGTCTGTGTAAAGGCTTTTGCTATCAACACCATTGTTTGCAAACGTGCTTTAAGTGCTGTTTATTTTTGCAGTATTTGCAGTAGTGGTTTCCTGAATATCAGATTAAATATTTATTGGTTTTCTTTCATTTATAATGTGCCCATTCCCATGGAATCTGGATACGCTTTATGAGGTTTTTTGTTTGTATTTCCCAGTATGATAGTACTTGGTTTTCTGGGATCAATCTATTAGTAAAGCTCACAGAAAATTAAGATTCTATGCATTTTGTGCACGAACGTCACAAGGTTTCTTTTTTATAAACCAGGTGCTTTATGGAGTTCACTAGAAATTGTTCTTTACATAGGACTGCAACATAGGGTTGGTGCTGTAAAGAAGTGATAAGGCTTCTTCTGAAATGTCAGTGATCTTCCTAATAGGTTAAAGAAAATCTCAAAAAAATTAACCATTTATTCTAGAGTAGGTGACTTAGGTGTAGGATTCCTTACTTTCACTGTTATTTCTGAGTCTCCAAAATATCCAGACTTTTAGTTTTTCATTAAAAATTTATTCTTGCCAATTGGAAAGGTCCATTTCCAGAAAATGTTTGTGGGGAAACATATTTTTCAGGCAACCAGGTTGCGTATCCAGGTACCCAAACTTTAAATGAGAATATTCCGAATG
Organism: Thinocorus orbignyianus; assembly: GCA_013400375.1. Classification (NCBI taxonomy): domain Eukaryota; kingdom Metazoa; phylum Chordata; class Aves; order Ciconiiformes; family Thinocoridae; genus Thinocorus; species Thinocorus orbignyianus. Next base: position 440,567 of record VXBW01006747.1, read on the forward strand.
GTAAATCTTTCCAGTCCTGCCATGCCTCTTTCTTTTGGGGGCTGTCCATCTTCCGTTGTTTCTGAGGAGGAACATTAATGAGATGGTGAGGAACAGCCTCCTGACGCAGCTTGTGAGAACAACAGTGGCTTAGATGCACTGTGATGTAATCCTTTTTTGTGTCTTTGGATTCTGTATGTGGCAGATCTTAACTATATGGTGTTCAGAGGCACTTGTTGACCTTATTTTTTTCAGCCATCTCACCTTTGCTTTTTATTGTCTATGTTTCCCTGCATCACCCAATTCAAACCCTCAGATGTGTCTTTATGGGTAGACGACTTGTAAAAATATGTGGGATAATTTGGTAAGAATCTTTCCATTGGCCATTGCTCAACTTTAGCACTGCGGAAGTGTGGAGGGACTCTGTGGAAAGAGGATATCTTGTCTTTGGTTCAGTTTCAATGTTACGAACAAAATAGGTGACATGTCTTGCTCAGTGCTTCCACTCAGTTTGTTATGCCTGGATACTTGGTTTTAAAATGTGTTCTTGCAAAAATATAATAAAAGCAGGAGGGGAAAAAAGCTTTTCTAATTTTATTACATTTCCCAAATTTGTAATGGCTCTAGAAGAATCAAATATGTGAGAGGTTACCTGGGCTATTAATTAACTATTTTAAGCATATTTTATTGAAATTGCATCTTTCGGTTCCAGAGTAAATATTGTTAATGTCACCAGTGGTGAGTTACTGCGTTCCTTTGATCTTCCGAAGACAGTTTGCCTTGAATTCTCGCCAAAGAATAATGTTCTGGCAACGTGGCAGGCCTATACAAGTGAGTATTGTACCAGACGTAAAAGCGCACAGGGTAACTGCATATTTTAATTGGGTTTGCAGGCTTTCCGTTACCTGATCTGTTATTGTAGGATATTTATCAGGTAAATAAGCAGTATAGAAAGTGTACAGAAAATTGTATGGGTAATCAAGTATATAGTGGAGGAGGGAGGGATGACATCTTCTGGTATTGACCGTTTTAAACACTAAATCAGAGTGCATGTACTAGCAATTACTCTGTTAGGTAAATCACAGCTTTCTAAAAATTGCTAACTGATCTTAGTGCAAAGAGTGTGTTGGAATAGTATGCTGTTTGAGCAGTTTATATTCATGTATAGACAGGGGAAATTGTAAGCAGTCTCCGAATAGTTGTCCCCCACTGGGCACAGCTGACTTGAGTGTTTTCAGCCTCTCTGGGTAGTGTGTATTCCTGATTGAGAGCGCCTCAGTCTTATCTGAGCTGTGTGTCTGAAGCAGATGTGTCTTAAGATGCTTCCTTTGACAGAAAAAGCTGCCCGTTAAGACGAGCATGTGGAACGTGGTTTGGGACAGGCTGTAGGATAAGAGAAGGCAGCACAAGTGACAGAACTGATGCCTGTGCACTGTTAGAGGACTGTTTGGAGGTGTGTTCTGAATTGTTGGTAGAAGTAGGCAGGCTGTAGTATCTCAGAATAATGTGGGGTTGGAAGGGACCTCTGGAAATCAGTTTAAAACCAGCAGAACCATTTTGTACAGCTTGCAGACAAAGTTGTGTCTGCAGTGTGATGGATGAAATGCATTGTGTTCTTGTGAGAACAAAATGTAGGAGTGGAGAACATTCCTTCATTGTTTGCAAAAAGGACAGCTTTTGATTTTGATCTTGATTAAAAAGCTGTTCTAGTGTTGGTGGTTCTAGTCTTGTAATGGGAGTAGAAAACCTACATTTCCAAATGTAAGTTCTTTCTACAGATGGGAAGATTTGTGTTAATAGGTAAAGCAATTAGCAATCTAGGGTATAGTCCCTCAGGGGGTGGGATGCTGCTTACAAGAAGTTCATGCATGTTTTGTTGCTTGTAGAATCAGGAGATAGAATATAATCTCCAGAGACTACTACTGTAATCCATGTTTTTATTGCAGCTGCTAAAGATGGCACAGCAGGGGTGCCCAACCTACAGCTTCATGAAGTGGAAAGTGGAAAATGTTTAAAATCTTTCATCCAGAAAAAGATGCATAACTGGTAAATAACATATGCAGGTGCTAATTAGTTGCAAAAATAAATGTTGTAAATCCAGGTTAATAGAGCTTTAAGTGTGGGTTTGGCTGTCTGAATACTGCCAGCTACTAGGTGAAAGCAAGTATCTGTGCTTGTAAGTATCTTTGTACATAGTTATAGTTTTTTGTTTCTTAGTGTAAATTCCCTGTCATTTGTCCATTTGAAACGTGCATCGTGTTTGAACTTGCTTGGCTTTAAAAATGGAGGAGAAAAAAATCCTAGACTGCTAAAGATGAACATCATTCGGTGGTTTTAATTTTTTTCTTTAAATGTAGGTGTCCTTGCTGGGCAGATGATGAAAGCATTTGTGCCCGGAATGTAAACAATGAAGTGCACTTCTTTGAAAGCAACAACTTTAGTACGGGAGTATTTCTTTACATTTCATTACATTATATATAGGCATCTTCTTTTGGGTGTTTTTTGTTTGGTTTTGTTTTCAGTTTTTTCCTCATTTCTTTGTTTGCTTTCTATTTCAAGTATTGCCTGCATTCTTTTTTAATTTGGAATTCGGAATCATTATACTTTAATGAAGTATGTTTATCTTTTCAGTGACTTACCTAGTATGAAATGCATCTAGTTTTCAATTAAAGAGGCCTGATTCTGTATTGTTTCCAATTTAATGTGATCCAAGAAATTGTCAATAGAGAACGTGACCTATGATTATTTCTTTGGGTTGTGTATAGTCTCTCAATGAACTATTAAAAAACCATCTAATTAGGACATTTATATTGATGGCAAAAATCAAGTTGAAAAGCTAAAGCATTTTTGTCAAGGACATTTACTACTAGTGATAGAATATTTGCAGTGAATAGAGGTTGAAAAGGGAAACGGAAAGAAGAAAGCAGGAAGATAACAAGAACATATATCTAAAGGTATAAAAAAAAACTGACGGGATGAAAACAGTGGGGTGTGTGTTTGGGGGTTTAGGTGGGGTTTTTTGTTTTGTTTTAAATATAAAACTGATACAAGAATTATTCTGGGAGCTAAAACCACAGCCTATGAGAGGTGCAGTTTCCTGAGAATTAGCCCCAGTGCTGTTACCAAAGCCATACTCAGGAAGCTTGGAGTGTCTGTTCCAGCATGAGGCCTGCTGCTCAGTGCAGGCTTCCTTGTTGTTCATTTACTTTTTAAAGATGCATTTCCCATAAGTTGTTGCGTAAAGGGGCAATGTTCAACACCGACCAAGCCTTTATGAATGCTTCCTATCAGGAAGAGTCTTCCAGTAAAGTTGTGAGGGGAGAACCCCTGGCCCTGTGTAATGGTGCATGTTATCTGGACATGACTGATGCTGCTTCCTCTGAAGTCAGCACAGATAAAATGAAGAATACTGTGCCTTGCTTAAAACACAAGCACGTGGGGTTCAGAAGCTTCCTAGCTGTTTGAACTTCCAAATGGTAAACACTGGGTTTCAGATATAGGCTTGGTTCAGGTTGGTTTTGTAAATAAAAATACGTGATGAAATGGGAAAGTAATGATTGTTTCTCTAGTAAAAGAAATCCTTTATCATTAGATAGACTGTCCTGTCCTTTATTATCCGTGATATAGACCCATAAAAAGGTATAGTTAGTAGTCCAGGCTAACATGGCTCGTCATTAACGTCATCACATTTGTGACTTTCTTTTTTCCCCCAGATGCTATTGCAAATAAACTGCATTTGCAGAAGGTTAATGATTTTGTGTTATCTCCAGGAGCACAGCCAACCAAGGTACTTCTGATCCTGTTTCCAATCTCTTTGTTGGTTTTCTTCAAAAAGTTTCCCTGATTTTGGTACAGCATACTAGTAACGAATAAACCCTGTGCTACCAAGAATATCATCTACAATAGAATCTTGTGGCTTTGTTTTAGGTGGCTGTGTATGTTCCGGGCAGTAAAGGTGCACCATCATTCGTTAGACTCTATCAATATCCCAACTTCAACGGCCCTCAGTCTGCACTAGCCAACAAAAGTTTCTTTAAAGCTGACAAGGTGACAATGCTATGGAACAAAAAAGGTATAACAGCTGCGTGTTTAAACTTGTATATTCCACCCATTCTGGATTTAATTGCTTTGTTTGCTGTGTGGGTTTTGCATTTAATTTACATGTGCAGATAAATTTTGAAGGTAGCTATTAATACCAATGCAGTGTTAAGGCTATAGTTCTGAATACCCTGAAGTGCTCATAATTTTCCTGTGTTGGCTTCCGTGACCATTTGTATAGTGCAGTTGAGAATATTCTACACATTGGTAAATCTTGCAGTTGAATAGCAAATCCAAATTTCATTTTGCATTCTGTGATGATAATGTGTTCAGACTATATATAAGATTATACCAGAGCTTAAACTGTTCTTAGTCTGTAAAACTGTGTATATGCAGATGTGTCACAGTTGAGATGACTCACACAGTCCTCTGTGTGCTTTGCTGTTTGTTACCCATGAGCTGTTTCAGAGTAATTTTGTAAAAACTGTATTACTTCAACCTGCATTTTTTGGAATACAGGGAAGGTATCCTGTGCATGTAGAAAAATGTGGGCACACAGTTTTGAAAAAAATAGATGTACGTACAGAAATTATTGATGAAGGTCCTTATCCAAGGACCTATCAGGATGCTTGGTTTCTGCCTTAATTAATATCCTTTTTACGGCTGCAAAAGTACGTTCACTTTCTCATAATTCAACAGTAAATGAATAGACTTAACTCAAGCCATTTATCTGAGAAAGGAAGATACTTGTTCTGCTTGGGTTAACGTTTAGGAAAGATTATATTCAGAGGAAAATGTTAACAGCAGTACTACGCAAGCTACTAAGTAGGATTTGTAATCAAACTATTTTCTCTTTGTTCATGGTAGTTTGTGAAACAGTTAATTTAATTTGCAATAATTATGTTGCAATAACTCTGTCTATTCTATCAGCCACTGCTGTGCTAGTAATAACTAGTACAGAAGTGGATAAAACAGGTGCTTCATACTATGGAGAGCAGACTCTGCACTACATTGCAACAAACGGGGAAAGTGCGGTTGTACAATTGCGTAAGTAGCCGTCAGGCATCTTTTCACTGGTTTATAGCTCTCGATAGTGGGAATTGCTGTTGCACCAGCTTTTGTTTAGTGTACAAGGGGGTTTTTGGTGCTGTAGAGAAGTACTTTTTAAAATAAAAACTTAAGTACTCTAAAGAGAAACCAAAATGGGCAGGACTGTATGTTACCAAAAGGAATAACCCCGCCTGTGCTTATAGACATACGATTGATACTGTTACACAAGGAACAGAAGCAGAGCAAGAGTAATTTTTTGAGGAATATTGGAAAATAGAAGTCCTCTATTTTGTATTGTAAAGTGGGAAGTGTTCTAGCACATAAAAATGGCATGCTGGGGAGAAGCAAGTGGATGCTTATAATTTCAGTGTCTTGTTTAAATGGGAAGTCCGTTAATTTCCCTGTGGTGGTATTTTTTCCTTTGAGTTCTGCTCTTTATGTTGAACACCTGTCTTGTTTGGGATTATAGGGAAACTAATTTGTTGTGAATATTCCAAAACACTGAGGATGGGATGATGTAGACTGTCTATGCTTCAGTGACAGTAGAGAGATTGTGACTATGTTCTTTTCAGTACTAGCGCTGTCTGGGAGAACATCTCCAGTTTGCTTTCTGCAGCAAGTAGTGTGCACCAGTTCCCTTTGTTGCTAACTTCGCTGGGGAAAAATAATCAGGATTATAACTCAGTATCTAGAATCTCTTTGGGAGCAATTTTCTGGATTGAGAACATCTGTTGTTTGATTGGAGTGAGTGGTGCCTCATTTCTTAGAATCATAGAATGGTTAGAGCTGGAAGGGACCTTAAAGATCATCAAGTTCCAACCCCCCTGCCACGTGCAGGGACACCTCTCACTAGGGCAGGTTGCTCAAAGCCCCATCCAGCCTGGCCTTAAACACTTCCAGGATTTCTTGCGTATTTGTATCTTCTGAGTACTTTTGAGGTCCAGTTTTGAAGCTTTTTTCACACTAGTATTTGTGGACAGGTTTTTTTTTTTGATTTTGACTAATACGTGCTCATGCTGTAGCCTTTGTTGAAGGCTATATAAAGCTGCCCTCATCTTTTCAGCTGCCCACTGTCATGAAACATGAAGAAATGTAATTTTCTGTCAGACCTCTGTCTCTGTAGTTGCATTTGGTTAATGTCATCTAAAAAGTTTCAAAAAGGAAAACCACACAGGGTTGATGAGGCTTTAGAATGACAACAGGAATGAGCAATTTAAATCGGTTTGATGTTTTTGGGTCAATGTCTGGATATAAGAATTGTCAGTAACGCACCTAGCATTTATCTGAAACACAGGTAAAGATATCCAAATTATGAAAAGTTACAATGACATGTTTTTTATGTACTCCTGTACATTTTACATGAGTTTCCATCACTAATTCATCATTCTTCAATATCTTCTTACGTTCTAACCCCAGAATAGGTTCTAACAATATCAAATTTTAATCATTATGTGTAAAACCATTTTTGTGTGCTCTCTCTCTTTAAAATCTGCCTTATAAAATACCATGCCTGAGCATGGTCCAAAGATAACTTAGATCAGTATTTCTTAGTTCTATAAAGCTGCACTATGCAATATTTTTTTCAATTTTAAAAAAGAGGAGCTAATATCCAGCTGGTATAAACCTCCTGTTTTTGCAGATTCCAGTGGGACAGTTTGAGAAGATCCTTGATTCTTGAATAACAAGGGAAATAAAAAGGAATTTTTTTACATGAAAAAAAGAAATGCTTAAAAATTATGCACTGTTAAAGTGCTGATGTTGACCCCACAGAGGTAGTTTGGAATGGCTGCAGTTATTGTTGCAAACCTTAACTAACATTATCAGAAAATAAAATGTTGTTTCTACCTCTGTTGTTAGCAGAATTCGTTTTCACTGTCAATAATTAGGTCAAAGCATTTTAGCGAAGCATGAGATTAAGAATAGCTTTTCATTTTGTTTTTGCATGTACTGAAAAGATACTATCTCCTAACAGCCACATATTTTCCTTTTTCTTTAGCAAAAAATGGTCCTATTTATGATGTTGCTTGGAACCCCAATTCTGTTGAGTTTTGTGCCGTGTATGGTTTTATGCCTGCCAAAGCAACAGTTTTTAATCTGAAGTGTGACCCCGTATTTGATTTTGGAACTGGTCCTCGCAATGCTGCCTACTACAGCCCCCACGGACACATCCTAGTGCTGGCAGGATTTGGAAATCTCAGGGGACAGATGGAAGTGTGGGATGTTAAAAACTACAAACTCATTTCCAAACCAGTAGCCTCAGATTCCACATACTTTGCCTGGTGTCCCGATGGGGAGCATATTGTAACAGCTACATGTGCTCCCAGGCTACGGGTCAATAATGGCTACAAGATATGGCACTACACTGGCTCTGTGCTACACAGCTATGAAGTTCCATCAAACGAAGAAATGTGGCAAGTTTTCTGGCAGCCCTTTTTGGATGGAGTGTTCCCAGCGAATGCGGTGAAGTACCAAGCGGTTCCAAGTGAATTGCCCAGTGCTGAGCCAAAGCCTGCTCAGGCGTACAGACCTCCGGCCCTAAGGAACAAGCCTGCGACAAGTTCCAAGCTTGTAAGTGGATAGTTTTGTATATGAACTGCATTGTTGTGTTTCATTGCTTTGCCCACCTAATGGGAGACATTACAAGAGTAATCAGACTGACACCAGCATTGTGGGGGCTTTGAGAGGTTTTCTTGATATTCTTCTTCGACACTTTGCTCACTGTTGGCAAAAATGTATGCTGGAAAACTTGCATTTCTTTGTTCCAAATGAGTCATTTGCAAACTTTAAAAATGTTCTCTACAGCATGCACCAGAAAAATAAACTGCGAATTTGGTTTATGGAGATTTTGGGTACTCTAGTTAAGAGGGAAGCCTCTGATCTGGATGACTCAATTTACCAGTCTAAACCCAACTAGACGTGTTGGATTTGTGGAGGTTTTTTTAGGTACATTCACTTGCCTGAAAAAGATGTGATTGTTACAAGTCAGCTGAAGTTTAAATAGGTTTCAGTATGGTGACCTACATGTCTAATTAGTTTCTTTTCTGCAAGTTTTCAAAGTAGGCTGAGTAGCAACTAATCACATTTAACAATTGCACCCTTGATGTTTAAGTCTTAGAAACCTTTGATTTTGAGTCTTGTGCTTTTGAAGGAAAGGCTGCTGCTTGAGTTCTGAGGAATCTATTAATCATGCTGATGTCTGATTTCACAAATGATCAACAAGCAGCAGTAGTAAAGAAAAGATGTGTTAAATAAAATAATTCTGTTTATATGGGCAAGAAATTTTGTCATATGCATCAAAACAATCTGAGTCCTCAATTCTGGGTTTCTTAAAAAAAACAAAAGACTAAACAACCCCTCCTTCCCACCCTGCCAAGAAACCTTACTCCACCTCTCCTCCCAGCAACCCATTTTTCCTTTCTTGTCACTAGGTGTTTGAGTTAAAAAGCTGTCAAAAAGAACAAAATGCCATTTTGTGCTTGTGTATTCCTCTGATTTTATTTCACCCCTGAGACAGAAAACATGATGGCCTTGTTATTTTATCAGAAATCCATGAAATCTTTAGGACATACAGGGTAGTCCCATCCAAATTTGAGAATGGATGACTGTGAAACCCTTTTCACTCTGGCTTCTGCTACTTGGAAGAGCACATCCTTTTTGTTGTTGTTTTCTTTGTTTTTCCTTCCTCTGTGGTTCATCTTTCCGTATGGTGTTGTCTGAAGAGGTTTGGGGTTCACTCTTAGGTTTTTTGTACCAACATTGAATACAGGTTTCCTGACTTAATTTTGCATGTCCTGCAGCATGAGGATGAGCCACCTCAGAATATGAAACCACCAGGAAGCGGTGATAAGCCACTCTCTAAAACAGCTCTCAAAAATCAAAGGAAACATGAAGCAAAGAAAGCTGCTAAACAGGTACTGCAAAAGTAGTTTTTTCAAGGATAACACTAATGAGTTTTTACAAATGGCACTGATGAGTCTTAGAGCAGTGACCGTTGGTGGCACTGAGAGCCCTCCACACATCTTGCATGTGCTGAGCCGTGGGGAGACTTTTTAATCGGACTAAAGCAGGTACAAAAGGATGACATAAAAATAACAGCTTTGGGTAGCTGCCGTGAGTGTTTTCTGAAATCAATGCTAAGACTAAGTAATTCTGATTTTTCACCTTCAGACCCTCTGTACAGGTATTTTTCAGTGTTAGGTGAGAGGTAAGAACAGATTTGCTGTGGCAAGTTATCAGGGCAGACCAATGACAGCATGGTCTGCCATCTCTATTCTTTGGCTAGGTAGATAAAAATTAGATTTTAGTATTAGCCTTCCAACTTCTACAAAATTCTAAAGCAATAATTCCTTTAAATAAGATCTTTAAAAAATTTCTTACACTGGTTTAGAACCCTTTCTTTTACTTTGGAGCCAATGACCCACCAGTCTACTCTATAAAATATTGGTGTATGTATTTGTCATGTTGTCCTTACTGATGTTTCCCTGTGCTATAGATGGTTGGGGTCGTGGGGAAATAGAATTTAATCAAGAAACGGCATGTGAGTTTTTCGAGACAATCCTTTCATGGAAAGCATACATATATATATATAGTTAGTGCAGTACATCAAAGCAAGTCACTTACAAATTTTGGAGTACACCAGCAAACTAGTGGAAGGAGAAATATTAAGTGGGTCCCATAAAATGATGAAATGAATTTTTCAGTCCATTTGTAATCAAAATTTGTATTTTTCTAGATAATGTGTTCATTTTATTTGTCTACAGGAGGCCAGAGCTGATGCGAACCAGGAACCTGCACAATCCTCAGCATCACAGAATGCCCCACGGAGCACTGTGCCTGCTGTGACATCTGGAGATCCTGAAGTTGACAAGAAAATAAAGAATTTAAAAAAGGTGATGTTCAGTTGGTCTTTTTCTAACAGGCAGTGGACTTCTGTAAGAGATGGTGCGTAAAGCTCAGTAGGATAGCATTTTGCCTGGATGGTAACTTTCTGAATTTTTAACCCTTTCTGCATAATTCAGCAGAGCTTTCTTGGCTGCCTCTGGCTTTTCATGGTCCTCTGTTCTGATTAATATTCCAGGGTTTCTGAGGAAAATGTGTGATGAAGAGGGACAGTGAGAGCGGAGAAGTAATTTCTGAATTTGGATGTAGCCCTTCAGTGAGATAGTGCACGGTGTTTATCTTTCAGAGACTAAGAAGCACTTCTGTTCTTAGGTTTTATTCCTGAAACAAATGTTTCTCGGTGGTGGGGAATTCTGGATTGCGCATTTGGAGAGGCTGAAATTAAATGTGCCTTTTGTATTGAGACCTGTCTCATGGTAAAGCAGGAAATTGCAAGTGCAGAAAGTGTTTTTTTCTTTTCTTGGTTCACCAATATTTTTGTATTAGTGTGGGATTTTTGATTTTTTTTTTTCTTCCCCAGAAACTAAAGGCAATTGAGCAGCTGAAAGAACAAGCAGCTGCCGGCAAACAGCTAGAGAAAAACCAGGTACTGTTAAGATGTATACAGTTTACTCAAGTTCCATTTTATAATAAGCTACATCTCTGACACCTTGTGCTTTTCTGTTCTAGTTGGAGAAGATTCAGAAAGAAACTGCTCTCCTTCAGGAACTGGAAGACCTAGAACTGGGTCTTTAGAACTTCATAGAAAACCAGTGCGGTGTTAACACCAAGTTCATGAAAAGCATAGTTTATATTAACTTGAACATAATAAAATATTTCAGTAAATGACTGAGGCTGCAAAAGTCCACAGATTTATAGCAGACTTGCTGTTTAAAAAGCTTTCCTAAAGCTTTGTGTGCGTGTGAAACTAAACCAGTTGCAAATACCACATCGGTTGGTTCTGCTGTTCTTCCAACCAGAAATGTTATTCTATTCTTAAAGCCTATTGCCTGAAAAATGAGAAGCCACAGGTTGGTTTATCTTTCCCCTGTTTGGGTGTGAGGAAGGGAGTGTGATAAGGCATACCCATTTGATAGCTTTATTATACTTAAGAAGATGGGATCTTTATGCAATAACAGGATGTAGATAACAATAAAAGAGCATTTAATAATAAACGGTACTTCTGTTCTTCTATGACAAGGACAGAGTCTTTAAAATGGGGCCGTTTTGATTCCTTTATCAAAAGTAATTGAGTGCTAGGGACAAGCGAGCCTGCAGGTACTGCAGCCGCTGGCCGGTTTTGCTCAGTTTTTTATTTATTATTTTTATTTTCCTTCTTGTTTCTCATTTTCGCTGTCCCTCTCCCTGCTCCCTTCACCTCTGACTGTGGAAAGCGCAGAGCCGAGTACGCAGCGTGGAGATATTAAGGAGGCTGAGGACCAGCGGGGCCGGTTTTTTGCTTTGGGTTTTTTTTTCNCCTACGCCACCGGGCCGCTGCTCAAGTTCCAGATCTGGTGAGGCTGCGCGGCAAGATGGCGGCGCCGGGCCTACGCCTCCCCTTTCCCTCCATCTCCCCATCCTCCCCTCATCGCTGCGGCGGCGCCACCGCGATGGGCCGGCTCCCGTCTCTCCTCTCTCCGCGGCGGAGCGCCTGAGAGAGCCGCTGAGGCGCCGCCCGGCCCTGACTGGGGCCTGGGAAGCGGTCGGGCTCTGCGTGGGCCTGGCTGGGGCGGGAAGAGGGAGCAGCGTCCGGAGGGTGGCGGCCCCACCGCGGCCTCGGGGCCCTCCTGGTTGCCCTACACCCGGCGGGTGGTGCGCACCGAGCAGGGCTGGAGAAAGTGGCTCTGGAAAAACGGCCACCCGTGATGAAACTGCGCTTCTCAGGCCCTTTTAATAGGAGGTGTAGCGCCTACTGAGTTACAGTTGCGTTTGGGAGAAATTTATATATTAGCAAATGTGAGATGGTCATATTTTCTTGGCGACTCGGTATTGCCAGCAGTTAGGGCCGTTGGGCACCATCCTGTTATTTTCGAGAATATTATTGATGGTGTCAGCTCCTCCGAGCAAAACCCAGCGGGAGTAGGCAGGGGTGAGGTAGTTCTGCCACATAGACGTTGTTGTTGGGGGAAAAAAAGCCGCCTACAGCGCCTGTCGCTGTCACCGTGGTGCTGTGAGGGCGGGCAGAGCTGCGGCAGGGGGTGGATGGACAGACAGACGGACCTGCCGCTGCTCCGAGGTGCCTCAGCGGGGCGGTGGGAAACGAGAATGTTCGCTGCGGTTCCCGGAGCAGAGCCTGGGCCAGGCTGTGTCAGGTGGATCCGTGAAGCGCTGCAAAAAACGTGCTCAGTGGAAAGCATGTTATTTGATTTTGTTTGCGGTAAGCTGAGGCCGCATAATTTTTTTTTTATTTCAGTTATTACAGAGGCAGCTGATAGAAACGTGAGCCAAAGTACAGCTCTGTAATGTTTAACTGTTCTGTAGTTAATCTGGTCATCCTTATACAGAAATAACTGGGAACTGTGTTACCTGTCTGTGGGCAGTCCCAGAAGGAGTTAATTAAACTAGTGAGGAATTAAAACTGTACTGTGCATGGGTTTGTTTTTGTTTTGGAAAAGAGGCAAGGCATTACTAAACGCTGACTCTCTAACTGAATAGCTTTTTACTGGGGAAACAAGTGATGCCTTGCTCAGTGGGCTTTACCAAACCATTGTGACTGTGATAGTAAACGAAAACAGATTTGTGTAAAGCCAGCTATCAGGATTTTTTATGTGTTAACTTAGCTGCAAATCAGTTTTCATCTTTGGCATGAAGAATTTTAGAGGAAATGCATTATGAGCTTTATGAGTGCTGGCGTTGCCAGTTTAGCAGTGACTTTAACATACAGCACTCCAGTTTTGGTGACAATCTCTGTCTGTGTTTAGTGTCTCCTGAGGCTACAGACGGGTGTTTGAGGAGTACATGCGGGTTATTAGCCAGCGGTACCCAGACATCCGAATTGAAGGAGAAAACTACCTTCCTCAACCTATATATAGGTAAGCAAATGATTAGCAGTGTTAATTATATTTTTTCCAATATGGAGATTTAGCATGTTGAGTGGTGAATCTGTGTATTTACACTTTAATAATACTGAAAATGGAAACTTAGGGCTTTTTTTTAGCATTATGGCTATGTATAAGCTCAGTTACCTTTTCCCTTCCAGATAGGCGCCTTAGTTTTCCATACAAACATTGCCATCTGGATATCTGCATGATGAGGCCTGTCATGTGCCAGCCTAAAGTAAACTATATAATTCACTTTTTTCCCCCCAGTGAATTTGTCCAACTTTCTTTCATGATGTATCTGGAGATAAATACATATTTATTGATCAGTTTATATATTTGGTGATAAATTCCTGTAATAGATTAAGATTGTAGAGAAGGAAAGAATTTGGTTTTAAGATCTAAATCAGGGGAGAGCTAACCTTGTTGGAGAGACCAGCAGGATGTCCGTAACTACAGTCTTGGGGGAAAAGCCCAAAGAAATTTTGAAAAAGAATACCATTGTGTACGTGGCAGAAAGTTGTTATAGTTATTGTGATGGATTCTGAACCACTTCTAATTACTGTAATAATTACAATGGTAAGAATGCTACAAGATTGAATACCTCAGTGTAAATATAACCTCTGGGTATAGATTAATTCTTAGGAGGAGCTGTAGGGTTTTCTGCAGCTGTTGGGAAAATGGTTTACGAGGAAGTGCATGTCAGTTAAACATGTCTCTGTAATACAGAACACCGTCTTTAACACACTGAGTGTATTATCGAGTCTAGGCACGTATCAGTTGAAAGTAAGTTTTTATTTGAGGTGTGCTTAGAAAAAAAACAGTCTGAACTCTACTAGACTTCTGTCCTGAGGATGTATGTTTTTGTTGGTGTGGGCTGCTTTGGGGTTTGTTTGTTTTGCAGTGAGGTATGCTTACTTGAAGTTTTGTATTTCCTCTGAAATGCTTATAATGGTATCAAAATTCTTGTAATTAGGTGAATTATAGCTATATAGTGATGAAGTAGCAACTGTCAATCTTCTAAGTCGCTTTTATGTGTTGTCTTTTGATAGGCACATAGCGTCTTTCCTGTCTGTCTTCAAACTAGTATTAATAGGCTTAATAATTGTTGGCAAGGATCCATTTGCTTTCTTCGGCATGCAAGCTCCGAGCATCTGGCAGTGGGGCCAAGAAAATAAGGTAAACAGCATGCTTTCATCTTCTGTTTTGAAAAAGCAGTTTTAGAGTTGACTTCATGAGAGCGCTCTGGGAGTACTTCACAATTGTTACTGATGTAACTTTCATACCCTGCAGCCTTAATAGAACCTTTAGGCTTCTGTAACTAAATATGCTTTAGAATTTTACAGTAGTGTAGTTATTCTTAGTAGTTCTTTATGGTTTTGGCAAACCCAGATCTGATTCTCAGCATGCCTCTTTCCAAGCTGATGATGCTGCAGAGGGGCAGCCGAGGTTAATATTACTGACAAAGATGATAAAACATTATTTTTAGCGCTCAAGAGTGGAGTTTCAAGCCTGCATTGTTGGTGTTAAAATTACAGCTTCCATTTTCTGTTGTTTCGTAACTATTTTGCAGTTGTTGCTTTTGTCAGACTTTTAATAGATACTGCGTGCAGTTTGACAGTGGTTAGAAAAATCAAGTTGAAATTTTGTGGGTGTTTTTGGTGAACATACTCTGGCATGACAGACTGTGTCTTGTGGGATGAATATCCCTGTGAGTCAGTGCTGATGAGGCAAGCAGATTAACATTGTTGAACTCTGATTTATAATGACCTTATTCCAGATTTATTCTACTAAACAAAAGCAATTTATAAGTTTATGAATATTTATATATTTTATTGGTGCAGTGGGTCTCTTTCAGCACCCGGTTTGGACGTACAGAGGCTGTAATAGATCCTCTTTAATTAAATGGGCCAAATACACTTCTGAGCTAAGCTGGCTGCAGTGTGTGCTGTGGTTTAACCCCAGTCAGCAACTAGAACCATGCAACTGCTCACTCAGGGGGACAGGGAGGAAAAAAAACCCAGTGGGTTGAGGTAAAGAGTTTAATAGGAGCAATAACAGAAGAGGAAAAATAATAATGACACAGGTCACTCTGACCACACTGTCCCAAGCAATGTTCGTGGATTCCCACCCTTGGCTAACCCCCATTTATATACCAAGCATGAGGTCTGGTGTGGAATATTCCTTTGGCTATTCCATCCTTATTTCTAGGCCTCTGTGGAAAGCTGAAAAAAGTCTTTGAATAGTGTAAACATCACTTAGGAACAACTGAAACCAAGAGGTATTATTGACATTCCTTTCACAGCAGTCACCAGAACAAAAGTTAACTCTTTCCCAGCTGAAACCAGGACAGTGTGTCTGTGAACTCTGGCGTTGTGAACAACTTGCATCCCATGCTAAATTCCTTGCTATCACAGTAACCTGGGTGAATGTGCCTTGTGCATGAGAAGGGAATTATAAAGGTGCTGGCGATGGAGGGAGATAAGCTGTTGCTGGAGACTGCATCATTTCATCCTGAGGCATCGGTACGCAGAGAAGATTCCAGATGATTAGCTTGGAGAAGTGCTAGAGGGGTGAAAATTCATGTGATGAAATGGAATTTGACTTGCTTGGCTGTTTGTGTCTAGGCTTGTGGTTCTTTGATCTGAAGTGTTATTCTGAAAATGACAGACAATACGCAGGAACGTGTGTTCCCTTGTCATCCTCCAAGTGCCATCGTAGCCATGGAATTCTGCACAGTGACTACTGAGATGTGTGTAGATCTGTGGGAGAAAGGAGCGAGAAGGTGAACTTGGTTTGAATCAGGATTGAAATACCTGCCTTGGGAAGGCAACATGCACGATCTTTTGGTTTTATACGAAGAGTATGGAAGTAAGATGTCTACACAATTGGAAGATTACATGATAAATTGCAGAGGGGGATTCAGAGACACCTGTAAACTTCATCGCTTATCGAGAGTGAGTGAGATAAGCAGTGGCTCACACAGCTGAAGTATGAGGGATTCTCTCTCTTGTATCCTAGGTTTATGCCTGTATGATGGTCTTCTTCCTGAGCAACATGATTGAGAACCAGTGTATGTCAACAGGTGCATTTGAAATAACTTTGAACGGTGAGCAGAGAACTTTCTGTTTAAGGGAATCGCATTGTCTTGCATGTGAGCACACAGATTTGTGGGAGCTGTTGTGTTGGGAGGGTGAGGGATGATGTTATGAAATGTGTTTCAAAATGTTATGGTATGTGATAATTGCCATTTATTTTGAAGCTCAGGTGTAATATATCACAATAAATGGTGAAAATCAGAGATTCTAAAGCAGTTTACGCAGATGTCAGTTAAGTGTATTTTAAAATAGCTACATAAAAGCTTACTTAGAGGAATGCTCGGTCAGTTGGTGTAACTGTATGATGTTCTGTCTTTGCATGGGATGTGTGTTAGGTAAGAAATTATCTACTGGGGAAGCGTACTTTCTCGTTAATTAGATGCTTTCTCTGTCCTGTTTTCTGATGTGGTACAGCCTTGGAATCCTATTGAATCCTTTACTCTTCCCAGATTTTTGGTACCAGTAGACAGCAATACTGATTTTGTAGCTTCAAGAGTCTGTGGACCTTCTGTCTTTAAATAACCTGATGATATTAAAGATTATGTAAGCTTGATGGAGTACAGAATTTCTCAGGCTGTAGGTACAAATGTAAAATCTACAGTCTCAATTTATGATTGTGCAGGATGCATTTCAGTGTAGGGGTTTCTAAGTCCAGTCATGCACTGCAGAACCTTTTAAAGGTTGCCTATTGCATCAAAGTAGTTGAACTCGATGCACTTCCAGTCCTAAATCCCAGATGAGAATTGGCAACAGTGCCTTCTTGGGGGACAGCAGTCACATCTGGACATTTCTGGTTTGAGTTTTGGGACAATGTGGTTCCAGTCTGGCTTTTGTTTTATGTAGATAACAGCAATTGTATTTTTCACTGTGGGTTCAGGATATGCTTTAGCAGTGAGGGATATTTGAAGGAGTAAGTATTTGTCAATATCAGAACTAAATGTTGTGTGTACCCTAAGGTATTTATGGACTATGCTGTGTTTTATGTTTGGGGGGGGGATAAAAATAAATGGCTGCAGCTACATTGAGTGGAACCTTCCAAGCCAGACCTTGGTGAGCAGGACTTTTGGGGGTCAGCCTTAGACAATAGACAGAAGTGAGATGAAGACTAGAGACCCACGAGGTTCAAAGATTTAGTGATGGTTTAAAAACTCAGTATGTGATTGTGCTACTCTATTTTTAGACATTCTGTCAATGGATATTTTGAACTTCTAAACCCATACGATGTACTTCCAAATGGAAGCATTAGACTTTGTTCTCCCAGTTGGACTGGGTTTTAGTGTAGCCAGAGGTTTGAAGCATTGTTGATCCACATAAAATAGTACTAGCTCGCGTAGCTTCTTAGATTTTTTACATATTATGTTTAAACTGGTGCTATCTGTTTTCTGACTTCATCAATGTAATGGTGCTGTTCTCCCCTCCCTGTGTTCTGTGGTAGATGTTCCAGTGTGGTCCAAGCTGGAGTCTGGCCACCTTCCTTCCATGCAGCAGCTTGTACAAATTCTCGATAACGAAATGAAGCTCAATGTGCACATGGATTCAATGCCTCATCATCGATCATAGCCCCATCTATCAGCACTGAAACTTCTTGTAAGTCTTCTTGCAGTCACCAGTTGTCTGTTGACTCAGATTGAACATTGTAATTGTGTATTTGTTCGTTTACAAGTGTTTTACTGGAGAACCAGTTCTCGTGACTTTCACTGAATTAACATGTATGATTTTACAGATACTGTTGTGGTGGGAGGTTTTGGGTTTGGGTTTGCTCTGCCTGTTTGAAAACTGGAAGCTGGCATTCCTGTGGGCAGAACAGATGTGCTCCTGTGTGCAGAATGCCTTTAGTGAGTGAAACGCACTGCATTTTGTGCCTTAGAACAGTCTGTGTGCAGAGGACTTCTCTACAACATACAACCTAATTGAATTGCAGGACCCTAGAAAGTAGAAGACTTTCTTGCTCCCATCTCTGGGCTGTATGTAGTGTTTGAACCTTTTGCAAATACTCCCTGACTGTTAGGAGCAGAGGGTTTGCATCTGTGCTTTTCTATTTTATGACAAACCAATTCTGTGTTCCTACATCACCTGTGGCTTTCAAAATATTTAGCTTATGATTCTTTATTCATTCATTGATGTGCTGCAAAAAGAGACACTCTTTGTGCAAACATTGGCAGTTGGCACTTGGGAAAGCACTGAAGTGTTGATTAGGTGTGGTGCAGTTTTGTCACAAGAGTGCCTCAGAGACTGGTTTCTTGGGGCTGCCTTGCTGACAGACACCCCGTTCTCATGTGACAAACCCTGTGCTCCCACTCCTGACATCTTGCAACTGTCTCACCACCTTAAACTGACGGGTTGGTCCCAGCTGTAGCAGTGAATGGCCTGGCTCTGTGCAAGCACATGCACAGATTTCTTTTGGAGCTTCATTTAATGTGATTCAAATTCTGCGAATCTATATTTGCCCAAGGAAGAATGTAGCACGTGGAACTGTACATTCAGAGAAACCTGAGCTCTACCAAAGCACTGCAGGCAGTCTTGCTCCTGGTAGGAAACTGTTTTCTGTAACCAGGGTGATCTGCTGTTTCTTGCTCAGGCTGCGACCCCCCCCACTTTTGAGCCCTATGGATCCCTCCCCATCTCCGACACCGCTGCCATGTCCTGAGGCGGGAGAGCGATTCACAGAGATTGCTCCCTTGACAGGGAATGTGAGAAGCAGTTGGCTTTGGGTTCATGCAGGCATGTCTCGTTTGTTCAGTTAAGCCTGCTTTGTCTTGGTAATTTAGCAGAAGTCACCTTAATCATGGAATAAGTTGTTTTGTATTTTTTAAGTATTACTTAGTATTAAAAAGTTTTGTGTTTCCTGTGCTTTCCACATGGGCTTGCTGAGTCCAGCATCCTTTAGGTATGGATTTTGGAGGGTCTCAGTATTCTTTGTTGCAAAGTAGATTGATGTCATTTCAAGCTTACAAAGCAGACTGCTATGTAGAATTTTATTTAGTGGGATATGGGTTTAGAAACACAGCTACACCCCATCCAGTTGTGTTTCCATCCATGTGGGAAGTAACACTACCGTTTAGGAGAGTGTGATAGTGAGACTTTGTGTTTCAGTGGCTCCTCATCTAAATTCATGCTCTTGTAATGTCATTCCGATGGTATCCTTGTAGGCCGTTGCCCACAGTGTAATGATGATAGTACCTTCTTGCCTTGAGTTACCACCTCCCAGGAGACGATGGTGCTTGTAATTCAGGTTTTATAATCTGAAGCGTACGTGGCCTGCGCTTCACCCTGCTTGACAGGAGATGCCTCGGCTCCCTGCTCCAGCACTGCTGGAGATGACTGGCTCATTTGGCACAAGGAGGGTTGCTGACTGTTAACGCCTGTGTCTCTGTTTCCAGACATTAAGTGGTGATTTCCAAAGGCAGCGCGGCTCGGACCCATGAAGGCCTGTACTGAAGACAGCTCGCTGTTAGTACAGACTGGATGCTTCTCTCGCAGCCGCGTTGTGCCTCCAGAGAAAAAAAACTTAATGAAAGACCTCTTTCAGTGCTGGCGTGTTCCAGATACTGCACAGTCACGGAGTGCAATAATACTGTATAGTTTTTTTAAGATTTCATTCGACCAGTTCATAGCTCAACAATGCAGGCATTACTAATTGTAACTTATTTTATAGTCATGTTTCACATGATGGCAGATTGAGTTGATACCTAATTTTTCCTTGGAAAAAAAGTTTGTTTAATCTATTGTATTTTATATGAATTTATGTTCTTTTTGTAGTTTAAAATGGAGTTATAGGAGTGTCTGATATTGTCCTAAACTGTTAAGTAATTGACAGCTGTCTATCAAATATCTCTAATGTGGTTAAAGCAGGTTTGTATATTTTTCAAAATATATGGCAGAGTTGAACAGTGCATTATATACTAAATTATATAAACAAAATTATATGCGGAGTAGTTACATCATTTTGTGACTTCAGTAAGAATTAAGATCAACTGCTTTTTAAATTGTGTTGACCAGCTCCAGAGGTTTTTCCTCTACCATTCTGCAGAGATGAAAAGCTGGGCCTTTCTACTGTCCTAAACAGAAACCAAGAAAGTTAATTTAAATAAAGAGTTCTCATTTACTGTGTGAACTACCTTGTTTGAGTCACTGATGGATATTCTTCAAATTGCAATTGAAAAAATGCATAAAAAGCCTACTTTCCAAAGTCATTGATCTTGTATTTGTCTTGTCTAAGCCCCAAACAACCCCGGAGCTCACAGAGCTTTGTCTTTCCCTTCGCGCACCTGCCAGAGTTCAGCTGCGGCTGGAGCTGAGGTGCTGCTGTTCCAGGGGAACACAGCGAGGTTGAGAAGTCTGAATGTGGTTCTCCTGTGCGGGTGGGAGCATCCCTCAGGTTGACTTTCCTGCTTCTGGGGAACTTCTGCAGTTCCTCTTCGCTGTCCTGTCTCCTGACCACTGGGTGCCCAAGGCTGGGTGGCCATGCAGCCACCGCTTCTGGCTCCCACGTGGGGAGGCTCAGTCCCGGCAGCGCCTGCCTCCCACTCCGTGTTTTGTCCCTGCTCCGAGCTGCAGGGTTTTGCAGCCCTTGTGAAACCAGCTGAGGTACTTTCTGGATTCTTCTTACTGAGCGTTGTATCTGGCTGGAGAGGGAGATTTCTCTGTTGGGGTAGTAAATCAGATGAGGAGGGAACCTGCGGAACTGTGACAAAGGCTGCTGTCATGGTGTGTGAGAACTCTGTGACCCTGGGGCGCTGGGCGCTGGTGACAGCGGTGTTCCAGGTAACCAAGGCTCTCTCCACCCGCCTGAGAGAAAAGTCAATGCCAGTTACAAAGGTGTTGCGTATCACAGCCATTAAACACAATGACCTCAAGGCCACTTCGATGAAATCATCTCTTTGGGTAATTCATGCCTTTTCTTCTGAAATAGATTAACCAAAGTGTTCTACTGTGGATAGAATTTTAGTTTCTCGTTAATTATACATTTCAGACAGAAAGCAAATAAAGGCACAGATGTGTTGCTAGGCTAAGATTTTCCATGAGCTGTTAGTGTTGTCACCCTAGTGATACTTGCTCATGATCTCTACCCCTGGTGTTTTTTCTCTTCCATCTGAGCAAGATGGGTTATTAATGTGCTGGAGTTAGGTTTGTGAGAACCTTTGTTGATGAAAAGAAACCACCAGAAGCTTTTCCCATCGGGGGGCACAGGCTGTGCGGTGTTTGGTCATGTCCATAACTGTTCTGGGTTGCAGGGTGTACAGAGTGGGCTTGTTTGTATGGGCGGGACCAAGCAGCAGGATCAGCGTTCACAGAGCACTTCCACATGGGAAAACAGAAAACACAATGGAAATAAAGAACTCTGATGGTCATTAAAGGCAGCGATACCTACCCACCTTCCTATAAACCAGTTGCCAAACACCAGCTGATGACTCGGGTATTCATGGTGCTTGTTTTGGTCTGAAATTGGTGCTTCCTAAAGTCAAGTTTAATCCTAGCTGGGTGGTTTTGGGTCCCAGGTGGCCAGAGCCTGTCTCCAGCAGTGCCCACGTGGATGGACCACTGGGTGCTCTGGGCCCTTGGTACTTTCTGTGTATTCAGTTATCCTGAAAGGGTTTCTCCTCTGTAAACCATCTCACTGATGTGCCTTTTGTGGAGAGGGGTCGGGCAGGCAGCATCGCTGGGGGCAGCAGGAAGCCTGGACACCCACCTGTTGTCCTGGTATTAAAATTGCAGCTTTATACTGTTCCCTCCTGCACAGTGCTGCTTTGCCATTTTAAAATGAAGGTGTAAAGACGTATTTATTTATAAAAAGCCCTGTTTGAACATTTGATTCATTAAAACCATGTGCAAAATGGACATTGAATAATAAATCTGGGGAGCAAATTCAAGCTCGTTGGTCTTGGCTTGTTCAGCACAAGGGTGGATGATACAGGTCTGGTGGAGCTGCTTGAGCTGGATGCAGAGCAGGAAAGGACAAAAAATGGGTCTCACATTTCCCACTGTGAGTGGAGAAAAACAGGCTGTTACACGTCAGCCGCTTGCAGCAGACATCTGCCTGAGGTCTTATTTGTGCTGGTGTAAATCAGTCGTAACCCTGCTAAAAATGGGAATTGCAGTGGCATAGCAGGTCATAATCAAGCTCCCAGGTGTGACCTTCATTGTTCTAAATCGAAGATTTGGAATCTAGAAGGTGTTTAATCTCAAATTTAGGATCTTCACCTGCACCGCCGCTCCCGAGCCCTCAGAGTTTGGTGGGACTGGGCTGTGTGGCAGCAGGACACCGCTTGGCCTCAGGCCCCGAGGCTTTGGCATGGAGTTAAACCTTGGTTATTCAACTGGATGCCTGGTTCCTGCCCTGTCCCCTGCACCCCTTGTGAGAAGAGCAGGACCTGTCCCCAACACCTTGGGACTCTCAGGTCTCCTGAGGACAGGCTTCTCCCAGTGGTGGAGGCTGGCAGGGGCTGTGCCTGGCTACGGTGGCACAGCAACAGCCCCTTCCAAATGGTGTTTGCAGTGCTGTTAGCAGAGCCATCGTGCTGCTCGTTAGCAAAAACTTGCAAGTAATAGCTGCCTCGGATTGATTGACTTAAATTCCAAATCTGTAATAAATGTAAACTTCATGAATAGAGTATGTTTATCCAGAGCCTACTTTGACATAAATTTGGTTTAATTTTTTTTGATTCGTTTACTGTGCAACTTCCTACTAGTGTTGCAGTTGCAGCTATGTGGAGTAAAAGCTCATTTCATAGGTGTTTGCTGACCTGATAAAGGAGAACCTGATAAAAGGTAGGATAGTGAGGAAGCCTCCAAGCATCACCCTGCTCCCCTGGTGTTTTCAGCGTGCCCTTATTTCCCATGGCCTGAGCAGGTGGACCTTCAAGATTCCCTGCACTGGCCAGAGCGTTTTCTGCACAGGACCAAGGAGGCGCTTCCTTTGCCGTTTCCCCTTCCCCACGTCTTCCTGCCCATGAGCGGAGTCTGGAGGCTGCACGGTGTCCCGGGGCCAGATGCCACATGCAGCAGCCTGGACCGTTGGCCCCAGAGCTCCCAGTGCAGCCCCACACCTCCCTGTCACCCAGAGGCAGTGCTGATGGAAGCGGGTGCTGGGAGGGGATGGTGCTGGCTGGCTGGGAGGAGCGTGGATCGCCCGTGTTTCCATCCTCGCTGACGGCTCCTCTCAGCTTTGTTTGGCCAAGCTGCCCCTGATTGCTCTGCGTCACAGGTGTGCTCAGGAGCCGGCTGACCCTGGGTGCATTCACTCTGCAGCGGTTTCTGCTGAGTGCAGGCAAGGACTCCAGCTCTTCTGCATCTCAGAGCAGCCCTGCGGGTGTGGAGCAAAATCAGATGGGTAGGAGGAAGGCCAAGAGCCATAGAGAAATTATTGGTGACTTGTGGCAGCTGGGAAGGTCCTGGAGGTCTTCTGGGATGGACAAAGTACCCCTTAAAGGACAGACTTAGGTGTTCCTGGCCTCGAGCTGCAGCTGGAGGTCTGACGCCATCCTTCCAGCTCAGCGATACATCTGCTCATGGTGGGGTTTTTCTGTGTTGGGGCAAGTATTCCTGGACATCTCTTTCAACCCTCCTTGCCAGGAAAGATGGTCAACCTCCTGTATGCGGTGCTGCACTCCCTCCTGAGCTGCCTCATCCCCCCAGCCAACCTGCTGGTGATCGTGGCCGTCTACCAGTTGATGAGGAAGCAGCCAGGTACCAGCTACGTCTACATTCTTAATTTGGCCACCGCTGACCTGCTGGTGGGCGTGATGTGCATCACCGAGGCACTGGACAATATCCTTGATGGGGATTTTGACCGCAGCAGGTCCTTCTGCCTCCTGCGCATTTCCATGAGCATGACGCCTTGCATCGGCTCCATCCTGACCCTGCTCCTGATCTCACTGGACAGGTACCTGGCAGTGACACTGCCTCTCTCCTACCCCATGCTCCTGAAGAAAATGACCATGGTTCTCTCCCTTATTGTCCTCTGGATGCTCTCCTTCTTTTTTGGGCACTTGCCTCTCATCTTCCCCTCCCTCCAGCGAGGCAACTACACGGGTTACTGTGGGGTGCTGTATGTGGCCAAGAGAGAGTACCTCTACACCATCTGCTTTGGCATCTTTGCTCCGTCCCTGCTGGTGCTGGTGTGCCTGCACGTCCGGGTGGGCAGCATCGCCTTTGTGCAGCAGAGGAGGCTCCAGCACACCTTCATTCAGGCGGGACCCCTCCGCACCCGCCTGCGCCACTTCAAGGCACTGCGGACCGTGCTCATCGTCCTCGTTGGCTTCAGCCTCTCCTGGGGTCCCTACCTGGTGGGAGGCACGGTGCAGGCCGCCTGCAGCTCCTGCAACCTGGCTGGCCCACTCAAGGATGCCTTATTCCTGCTGGGTGAGACCAACTCCCTCATCAACCCCCTCATCTATGCTCTGTACAGCAAAGACATCCGCAGCCACCTTGCAAAGCTGCTCAGGTGTAGGATGAAGGGCCAGATGAAGCCCCTGGCATCAAACATCCGAACCATTGGGAGCTGGGGCAGGGGCCGGCCTGAGGCACCTGGTTCATGAGGGGTCTGTGCCCCACAACCTCCACCTGTGCTGCTGCTATGGCCGCCAGGCCCATGGTGGGAGGGAAATGCAGGGTGCCTGGTGCAGCAGAGCCTTCCCACTGCATCAGCCCTTTATGAGCTGCTGCCAAGAGGCTGCGGCTCGTCCATGCTGTCTGCTGTCTGCATTAACAGCCTTCTGTCCCCAGCAACCACACAAATGTTGCCAAGAGAGTGACCTTCGATTGCTTTCAACAAACTGTAGGCTTTTGTCTCTCTCTCTGCAAAGAGAACTGCTCTGTCTTGTACCTGCAGCAGGCTGAGCTGCCATCCAGCACTCGTGCCAGAGAAGCCTGGGCATCCCGCTGGTGCCATGTCCTTGGCAGAAGCACTGGCTGTGCAGAGCGGTGCCTGTGAGGGTGACTTCTGAAACACCTTCTCTCTGCATTTGTGTCATAGGCTATGACTTCACTGTGCTCTGTTTGCTTTTATCTTTCTGTCACGTCTACAGGCTGAAACAACTGGTCAGTCTGGGCTGGTTTCTGCCAGGAGACAGAAGGGAGGTTGCTGTGGAGCAGCGCACCAACATCAAGTACAGATTTACTCTGCCTTGAGCAAATCCCCTTTTTGTGCCTCTACAGCCAAGATGCACTTCAGTGTGGGCCGGCAAGAAAACATGGTCTGAAACTGCCTGCCCAACAGCCCTGCTCATGCTGAGCAAGAACCTGGGGTGGGATGGCCCCAGGAGAGAGGTCGTGCAGAAGGTCCGTGGGCTGCCCTTTGCTCTGCACCATGGCAGGGCAGGGTTGCAGGTGACACTGGCTGAGTGTGTGCAGGCACTGCAGGGTCAGGGAGCAGCTCTGGCTCATTCTGCATTCACACCACACATGTGCAGGTCAGACTTGAGCATTTACTATTGCTCTGATGGAGCTGCGCAGCTCATCGCTTATGTCAGAAGTTGTGCAAAACTGTAAGATCTTTAAAGTCTGTGTGATTAGGTATGCTGGAGGCTTAATTTTGTCCCACTGCTCATTAGAGGGAAAGTTTAAGCATCCACGCAGTTTGTCGAAAAGACGCAGAATCTTCACCCTGAAGGCAAGCAGCAGGAGCTCATCTTCACTCAGCCGGGCAGGAGGAGGCAGACAGCCAATGTCACTGACCTGGGGTGTGGAGGCGAACGGTGTCAGCAGAGCCACAGCAGTGCAGGACGGGGCCTTGGGGCTTTGGTGTCTTCTCAGAAGACAAGCCCACCCCTGTGGAGTAGCCCATGGAAGAAGGGAGCTACCACGCACCCTGCCCATGTGGCTTGTGGCTCTCCTCCCTGCAGCAGAGCCAGGGTAACTCTTGGGGACACAGCCCACAACACCAGAGACCTGCCCAGGAGTGTTTCCCACTCTCTGCAGCCCCTTCAGAGCACCAGGGCTGCCAGGGCTGGTGAGCCCTGCATGTGCATGGGACTGAGCATGGGTACACCTGCACTGTTTGCTATTTTGGGGGGCAGGACCATGGGGCATCAGGGGAACACCCGCCACAGGAAAAGCACATTTCTCCATGGATGGGAGCTTCCCTGGTTGCCTTGCTCCCACAGTGGGAGCAGCTTTGTATGGAGCTGACTGTGCACTTGAGAAATACCTGCACTTTTGTTCCTACATTGAACTTTGCTTGTTGCCCCATGGCGAGGAAGGAAACGGTGATCTTGTCCTGGCCCAGGATCCTGACCCCTACATACAGGTTCAGGGAGATGAAGATGGGGCTCAGCGGGACTTGGGCTCCTGATGATGTGATGCTGTTTGGCCACGTCCACCTTCTCACCCTGTTGCCTGCTTGGTCCAAATACTGCCCTCCCTGAATATTCATGCTTATCCTGAAAGAGAGGAAAACCAGAGCTCTGAACCCTGCAGCTCCCATGGCCTATGTTCCTCATTCTCCAGAGAGACAGCACTGAGGCACAGCCAGTCTGGGGTCTAACCCGCGCCTCTCAAGACACAGCTCCTCTGGGAGGCATCTGAAGCAGGGCCCATCGGCCAAAAGCTATATTTGTTTTTCAAATTTTTGAATGCTATTAAAAATACCCTTTATGACCTTTGAAATTTAAAATGCTCAGCAGAGAGCAAAAGTGCTCTGACAAACTTGAACTTACCACACAGCTCTGTTTGGATAATAGCAAGTATTTCTGCCATTGGATTTAAATACTGCTTGTATTCCAGCGTTACTCAGCTTGTCTTCCTGTACAATGCAAATAAGATGGTTTTTGTCTCGTGCAACAATGATTGCCAGATTTCCAGATGGATAGCTGCCATCAGATAAGGTGTTCATAATGCTTTTGTTTGTCTGTTTGGTCTATTATTACATACTGAATATTTCAGAGCACTACTTTGGAGTATAAAAACTGACAAGTTGCTGAGATCACTGTGTTAAAGGTGAAACGGTAGTGAGCTGCCAGTGTTACCTGGGATGCTGCCAGTGCTTTTCTCCTACACTGAACTGTTCTGTGTACACTGACAATAGAGTGGTGAGAGATACAGAATACATTTTTCTTGTTTTCTAACCAATAACCCAGGCAGAACCACTTACCAAGCTTATTTTAAAGACACATTATTGGACAATGCTTATGACTGAAAGTACGAGTATAGTGAAGGGATTAAAGTACTCAGCTTGGATGACAGCAGAGAAAACAGGGGCAGGGTTATTCTCCCAGAGAAAAATAACAACCAACCAACCAGGGGGAAAAAAAACCCTTGCCCCAGAAGCTTGACTTGAATGTATCCAAACAGCAGGTATTTTGTGTCTCACTGAGGTTTCCCTCCACTTGCTGCTGTGAGCGCATGCGTTTATGGCCCTTTGCCATTTTCCACTGCCGTGACTGGCAGCATCCCTGGGACAAAGGCAGCCTGGAGGGCAGAGGACAGTAGCAGTCTGAAAGCTATGGGATCCTTTGGTGAAACTGCCACATTTTTATTTCTTCAAACAGTACTGTTAGTTACACTAGTAATTTCAGTTTGTCTCTGTACCTCCTACATACTCCTGCCTGCAGAACAGAGATGTCAGCCCCGTGCTGGTGGGGAACGTGCTGGTTTGTCCCTGAGGGAAGAATGGGGCTGTGCACTTTGAGAGCCCGCTTGGCCAGCGGTGCCATTCCATGGGTGGCCAGAGCTCAGGAGTGGATCTGAATACTGGGCTAGAACATTCCTTAAGCTAGGTATTAAAGACACAAGTGTCTGTCTTTCATTGAATCTACAGGCTGATCTGAAAAGCTTCAGACCAAGAGCTATGTAAGTGGCTTTCCTACTGCTTTTTATTTTCAGACTGTGAAAGCGAGTGTGAGCAGTGGACCAGGTTATCTGGTGATAAAGCAGGCTGGGACACACTCAAAATTACAGTTACAACCCTGTCCTAATGCAGGCAAATGAACTCCATAAAGGTTATCTGGTGATAAAGCAGACTGGGACACACTTAAAATTACAGTTACAACCCTGTCCTAATGCAGGCAAATGAACCCCATAAAGGATACAATAACTGTGCTGTTCCATCTGGAAGCATGGTAAGGAACTTCCCTCCATGTTTGTAGTATTTTTCCAACAATTTGTTCCTTGCTACCTAAGATTGGAAAATAAACAATAAAATGGATGAGAGCAGTCTGGCACCAACTGTCCTGTAACGGCAGGCAGGTGCCAGGCTCCAGGTGCTCTGGAGTGTGGGTCCATCCAAGGTGCAGCCCATCACCATCAGGCAGCAGCTACTTGCCTTTCCACCCACAAGGGTAAAATCGCAGCAGGTGATGCTGGGGTCCTCCTTGGGCTCTGCTGCTCTCTCTGCAGGCATCACTGTCCAGCCCTTTGGCGATGGGGGCTCCTGAGAAAGCAGGTAGGAAATCGTGCCAGTTTGATTTGAACCTAGAAAGCAAAGAGAGGGTTTGTGTGCACTGGGTAGGGCTGGCAGTACTGATCTTGGTTGCCTAGCACCTCTGCAGGGAAGTTCTAACCTGGGGAATGCTGAAGTGCTCCATCCTGGGAGTCTGTCTTGGGTTGTTTTCTGTCTAAGAAGGAGAGTCCAAAGTGTTCAGTTATTTCAGAGAACAGGATTATGGAAAAAAAAAAATCTAGTTTTTCAATTATGTATATATAAATGACTGTGTAAGTAAAGAATGACTATTTTTGGCCAGAGTTCATGGTTCCATGCCCTGGAGGACTGATGATTTGAAGTCCATGGTGCCACAAAAGCCTCAGTGGAAATATGCTCATACTGTAAATCTTATTCATATGTTGTTAGTCAAGATGCCTTGCATTTTATAGATAGATCCAAAGGGCTGCTCAATCATCTACAGCATAGGCTAGGAGTTAGTGGAGTGTTCACCTGTTTGGTAAAATGTTGTTCACACTAATTCTGGCAGTTCCTACCTTCTAAGGGCTTGGCTTTGCTGACTTAATTGTTCTCTAAGGTCTCGGTTGAAATGTTCAGGTATAAATAGGATATGTGTACACTTGACAATGAACTAACGTGTTTCTGTATAAATCCTCCTGCTCAATTAGAGAGCATTAGAGACAAGCAATTCTAGCTAATTCATTGTTGTAATAAATAGAGAAATAAATGCATAAGGAAATGCAAACTCACTTTCAGCTACACGTGGTGGTGCCAGGAAAGCTAACTGTCTGGCCACTTGTCTCTCCTGCTGCCTGGAAAATTAAAGCATTCCTGATACGCATTTCATATATCCTGTTTTGAAAGCTAAATGTAGTGAATATCCTTGCCATAGGAACACAAGTTTCTTAACCTGTTTTTCTCTCTACTCGCATAATTGCAAGTACGAGTTAGAGACAATGGAATATCACCAAAATAGTAACATCTCAGAAAAAAGGAATGGCTCCCATACAGGGATTTCAGTGAACAGACTTTGTGATTGCAATGGCATCAGCTCTACTAACACAAGAGCTAAATGTTGGAGTGGATTTTTTTATCAAGATTTTATGTAAAAGAAAAGGACAGCTACCCAGAAAATGAAGAAAACAGCAAATCTCCAAGAAAGTTTTTACTCTCTTAATGCTGCTTATGCCTCCAAGGTTGCCCATTGTTTCTTATACAGACCTGATCCCCAGTTTTCCCTGCAATCACATCACGTTACCTCTCATACGCTCTCTCCTTTGATGGCAACCTGTCAACTTTGGTGCTGTGAGATTCAGGGGAGTCAGCTGCAGTGGGAACACTCCTGGTATCCTCGTGGTTCTTCTTCTCATTTAGGATGAACTCGTAGAGCTCTCGATTACGCTTGCAGCAGAATTTCTGAAAGGCAGAAGAGTGGTGCTATGAGAGCGGGCCTTTCCACAGCAAACCTCTGCCAGTCTTTTCCACCAGCTTACTGATTCATAATCCTGGCATGATGGGCCAATGTCTTCGAAAGAAGGGAACCGCTTCAGCAGGCTGCCACAATACTCGCACCTCGGAGCAGAGTCCTCCTCTGTCTAAAGTGGAGGTGAGGAGAGAGAACGCAGGAGGATGGAAATACAGTATCAGCATGCAAACCCTGATTTCATCTTGGGGAAAGAGGGCTCTGCTCAAAATACAGGTTGTAAAGTGTGTAAGAGTAGCTAAAACAGATCTATATCTGTAATGTCTTGGAAAGGATTTAACTCAAAACATTAGGTTCAGGAAACCACCAAAAAGAAAGCTGATCTGTAGTAAATGAAGAAATAAATGGAATGACTGTAGTATTTGAGACCCATTCCTTCCAATGGAAAGCCTCAGGGCATGCAGAACGCTGTAGCTGAGTACTCTGATGCATTAACCCTTTCAAAAATCGCTTGGGGCTTTGGAGAGAAAAAACTCCTTGACTGTTGTGGGGAATTTCATGAGGAACTCACAGCAGATTTGGTGACAGAAGAGCTAAGCATATGTGACCATACGCAAATCAGGGCTGCTGCAGGGAGTATTTTGAGGATGGATACAGGATATTCTGAAAGAAATATCTATTTTTTGAAAACATGTTTTGAAACTGAGTTATAGAAGATGCAGCTGCCAAGAGCACGTTGCTGAATTTCATGTCTAATGCCTCCACTCCCGAGGGCAGCACACCCAGCTCAGCGCTCCCCGGGGAGACAGCACCCATCCAGCTGCAGCAGCAAGGGGTGAAGGGTGTGTGCTTCAGGCTGCTTAACTGCTGTGCTTCACTTACACCTCACTTACTATACTATGTGTTTAGCTCTTGCATTCAATTCCTTTTCTGAACATATTTTAAATACTTGGCTTCTCTGGAACATAGTTCCTGGAAATTCCTTTGCTCCCCACCTCATGGCTACGATTAACTCTTTTCGATTACCTTACTCTGCTAAGGGTTATGGGGAACTCCATGCCCTGCTTGTATTCTTTGACTGTATACCTAGTATTTATATAAATTTAGTATCTTTGCTTTAGCCAAAGGGGAAAATCTGCTAGGAAATTCTCGGCATAGGATGCAGTAGTGGGGACAGGAGTTGCATAGCTTCTTTCTGTTTAGGTGTGCAGAACAAGCCTCACAAAAGAAAAACCCTTTCATAAAGGAGGTCTTGCACTGGCTTGGCAAAGGGCATTATTTTCATTTTTCCTATGTGGAAATGGTAGGAATTTATAAAATGAACAACAACAAAAAAAAGCCACAGAGTAGGGAGCATCCACCACTGACTCACCTCAATCTGTATGTTTTCTCGTGACAATTCGGGTCTGTAGGCCAGAAGGGTAGGCAGGCCAACAGAGGGGAGAGTACACAGCGATTTCTTGAACAACTTCACAAAATCTTCTTTGAACTCAAAGTGCAAAATACCAAAAGCAAAGTGGAGTCATATCTTTGTTCAGGGGTAAAACCATCAAGCATAACATCTGTCTGTGAAATCTGGATGAGTCCTTACCTCCATCTCACACAAAACATCTAAGCTGCTGAAGTCTTCTGACAGAGCTGCAAGTAATAGCAATAATGAGAATTACTGAATGGCAGTGCTGTGTTCTCAGAAAATTGATCTTCTAGACACACCTGTTTTGTTCCTTTTTCAGTATGCCAGTCTTTTCTCACCAACCACATCAGCTGCCTGAGACCTTGCTAGACTTGGTCCTATGTCTTCAGAAGGGCAACTCTGGATCTGTCTGCAACCCTTCCCAAATGCCTAAGGGCATTTGCCTTGAACCGGGCTCTGGCATTGGATCAGAGCTTTAAAAAATCATCCCACTGAAGTCATGGAGATGGCTTATTGCAAAGGGTCATCAACTAGTAGCACTAATCTAGCATTGCATTATCCTCTAAAGCATTTCCAGTCTTTCTTGTCCTAAGAATAAAGAGCTCCAGAGACAATTGAAGTTTTTTCCAAGTACAGTCCATGGCGTGTGAGTGCAACAAAGTGGGTTTGGCCTTTGGCACGACAGGAATCACCTGAGATGACTATGTGTCTATCACTGTCCTCAAGAGTTCCATGTTGCCTCTTGGCAAGCAGTGCTACCAATATCGCCCTGCTTCAGGTGCACAGCTGTATGCTGGCCCATACACATCAACTTCTGTTTGAATATTGAGATGGTCAACTTGCCAGCTGCCATAGCCTGCCTTGCAGGTAAACTAAACACGTTCCTAGTTCTTTTACTCTTGTTTTTCAGTTCCCCTTGTTGCGATGCAATTTGTCTTGCCCTTCTAAGTGTATTTAAAGAAGATGGAGTAAAAATCATGATAGCCTCCAGGTCAGCACTTAGTTCCCAGGCCTGCAGTGGGAACCATAGCTGGGGAATTCATCTGGAAGTGAATGGAGCAACACAGTAGGAAAAGCGGAAAGTGATGCTACGGGATTTACTTATACTGTTAGAAGGCTGAATGATGTGACTGCTGGTTTGCTTGAACTTTGTTTTTTTAAATTGCAGTTCAAAGACATATTGTTATCACCAGCTGCAATCGAGTGGTGCCACAGAGAGAAACTGATCATAAACCCCACCTGAGAATAAGTGACGCCAGGGAGTACAAGGTGCACCAGTGGAGCTGCACAGCCAGGGGATGGCTCTGGGTGCAGCATGGCACTGAGGGATGCAGGGTAGCCTGGTACCTGGGGCGCAGTGCTCAGTGCAGGTGGACACTCTACCCTCTTACTCTGCTCCCTCTAACGGGTTTTGCAGCTTCTGTGTCATCTACCACTGCTGCATCAAAACCCAGGTAGATAGATGATTTACCACTGGCACAAGTTTGGTTATTCTGTACTTTGATCATTACAATGGCAGTCTTCCCAGGCATTTGGAATTTCCACCTAAAGTACAAAGCCTACAACGTTTTTCTCCTGCAAACACATTCACAGTGCATTTCCAAACAAATGTGTTCCAGAGGCTACAAAAGAGCACTGTTCATCTGTCATGGGCTGTGCATGTCCTGCTTCTATGGGGATGGATCTGCACGCAGCTTTCCCAGTAGTTTAGCTGGTGTGCTGCGTTTTATGGCTCGGATGACTCCTGCTCTCAGAGGCATGTACAGTCTGGGACATGTTCCCCTACAGAGGAGGGCTGCCTGGCTTTGAAAATGGAGCACAAAGTCTGTTCAATGTGGTGCCCAAAAGGCATGAGAGCGGGCAGCAACTACTGCTAATATGCTGTATGCTAAGGTATAATGCTGTGCTTCAGTGAGCAAGCGAAGGAGCTGTTTTCTCGGTCACATGCTGCGATGGATGACTCAGCTGAGCAGGAGGAGAAAGAAAAAAGGTTGATATATTTTCAGCTCTCCTTAGAGGCGTTGCCAGTACCTCACTAGGAATACAATACACTATTTCTGCCATCTGCCGAGCGCTCCCACGCCTGCTGGCTGGCTGGCAGAGTGTTTCCCCATGCCTAACGGGGACCCAGAGGTTTGTTTAGAAGCAGCTCTGCAGAGAGGTTCATGAGGGGACTGCAGAGGGGCATTCCTGGGGGCTGCTCCTGGTTCTGCTGCCAGTTTGCAAATGCATCTCTGGGAAACTGCAAAGTATGTGTGTTCTATGAAAAACACTGGGGTGCAAGGCAGCCTGAGTGAAAAAGCATACAAGTGAGCAACCTCTTTCTTGAACAAACCTGGTTCTTACTTGGTTTTCCGTAGGCGTGTTCATGAAGCCAGCTAGTTTCTGTCTGCATCGACACTGAGATTCCTGGCAGCTTCTGCATGGTGATGGGCTGCACACTGCCCCGTGTTTCCATCTCCCTTCATTTAAGACACAAACCCATCTATTAGTCACACGCAATGACTTCAAAGCAGTATCCCTTGGCGGTTATACTAATGAAGGAAACTTTCCCAAGCCTATTTAATTAAAATCCTGGACACTTTAGCCTCAGTAAGTGGAGCTTGGCTGCCGTTTTGCCAGCTGCCACCCCGTCTAACGGCGGTCACAGGGTGCTGATCCCTCGGGATGGCCGCAGCCCGTCACCAGTTTCTCCACCGCGGCGATGTTTCGGGGCGGGTAGTGCCGTGCCCGGGGTGAAGCGGGGCTCTGCGGGCTCTCCCTCATCCCCGGCACTGCCGATCTGGGCCCCCTCCCCACAAAGAGCCCAGCGCGGCGGGGACCGTCCTCGCCGTCGAGAGGGGAGGCGGGGGAGAATCCGCCTTGTCCCACACGGTACGGTACGGCCCGGCCCGGCCCGATCCCGCTCTCGGCTCCTCACTGCCCCGCTCCCGCACCGGTCCGCCCCGTCCATGGCTCCGTTCGACCAGGCCCGGCTCTGTGCGGCCGCGTCTCCATGGCGACGCGGCGGGCGCGGGGGATGCCGGGGCGGCGGCTCCGCCTAAGGCTGGGAGAGGTGACCCAGGCGCTACGAGGATGGGGTTTGCGATCGTGGGGAGAGGTGCACCTTGTGTGCAGGGCAGCAGGGAGGCTGCTGCCAGAGGGCCTGCCCCGGGGGTCGGCCTGGAGGCCTGTAAAGGGCGCTGAAGGTGAGCAGGCCTCTGTGGGGAAGTGTGATGGGGGCTCTTGAGGGGCTGAGGCCCTGCTGTGCTGCAGTTCTGGGCCTCTTGTCACCTCAGTATGGGCAGCCTCCTGCCGCTGGAGCTGAGCTGTGGCTTTCTGCACCAAACGGGAGCCGGGCTGATGCAGCTTGCAGAGCCTGGTGTGTCTCACCTGTTTGGACCTGGCCTCCTGCTGCACCTGAAGCGCCCGCCGGTGCAGATTTCTTATGTGTGTGTACTCGTTATACATTAGTTGCTGATATCTCCTGTAGCGCTAGGTGCTGTTGAGTCCCTCCAAGGAATTTGTGCTCACAGCTTGGAGAATGACAGCAATTCTCCACAGGTATGTGGTTTGCCAGTGAGCACAGGCTTTAGATTCACCTTAGGACAACATGTATGTGCTACATATGTGGGCTTTGTGTAAGAAGTTGCAGTGGTCCTACGAGCACGTGAGTTCTACCACGAAATAAGTAAGTCTTGCTCATTTTTAAAAATGGAAATAATATGTTGAGGTGCAGTTGGTGCTATTAGTGCAGTGGTTGGACGTGCTGCTTGGCTGGCATTGGTGCCAATAGCTCCCTTTTGCACTGGAGTCCTGAGGGATTGTGTCTGTGGTCAGCTGGAGCAGATCTTGGTATTGCCATAGCTTACACTTCTGGCTGCAGCATGGGCAGAGGCAAGTGTACGTCCTAACAGCACACAGCCCAACACTGGCACAGCTACAGACAGAAACTTCTCAAGGTATGCTGTGCTCTTGCTAAAAATCAATCAGTCCATAGGAGTTTTTGCTATTTTCTTTGTGTTAAATGTGGAAATTGGTTTTGGGAAGAATTGTTAGCAATATAGTTGTTGAACTTGACACAAAAACTGTTTCATAGGCACAAGTCTTGGTCACTTGTGTTGCCTTCTGCAGTTAATCGCTCCTGGGCAGTGTTGGGGCTGTTGAGCACATGCTGTTTCCTGTAGCCTGGCCAGGTGAAGGGAGAACTCCCTGTGGCAGAGAGCTCTGTCTGCTGTGGCTCCCTCACTGCCACCAGCTCCTGGGCAGAGTTTTCCAAGGGTATGATTCACCATCCACTTCAAAGTCAGACTGCTTTTTTGGTGGTCAGGAGAAAACCATTGGTGGTCATTTAGAAAACCAGGTTGGCCTCAGAAACATTTTCCTGAATATTTTGAGGAGCCTTCACACCCTTACTGATGGGCTGCCACTTCCCTTGGCAAGATGCTGGTGACCTGCAGGTCTCTCTGGCCCTCAGACATCACACTTGGGAAGCTGTACCAGGGAAGAAAACATGAAACATTTTGGTGGGAGTGCTGGAATGATTGTCACCTGTTCATTCACTGCTCTGAAGAGGAAATGCATCACTGCCGAGGTATTCCTTATCCTAAATTCAGTTTCAGTCAGAAAAGATACAGGTTGTTGGGGTTTCGTTTGTCGTGAGATAAACCAAAAGTCTGCCATTCTTTCAGAACTGAACGTGTAGAAAGACCTAATGAAATAATGTGTGTTAACTTACCTGTGGGTTATAGACATTTACTACCTTCCACTATAAATGCTGCTGAAATATGGGAAAAATTACCTTCTGCTATAAATGCTGCTGAAATACAGGAAAATTAATCAAATCCTTAGGAACTCTTGTTTAACAAGTTCTACTGAAAGCACAGGTGTTAACTCCTGTCAGAGCCAGAGCTTGACTTTGATCCTGCTTAAGCAGGAGTAAATTAGTTCACTTGGCTGATGCTGCTGGAATTCTGCCAGCACAGTGTAAATGAGATCAAATGTAGGGTCTTCATAGGAACTGGATATGAAAAGATTAGAGTAATTCCTTGGGAGGTTGTTTGTTGTTTTGTTTTGGTTTGGTTTTTTTTTTGTTTGTTTTTTTGTTTTTTACAGAACAGAATTTTTTCATGGTCACTTCCAAATTGTCAAGGCTGGCACAAACTTCCTTTCACTGATGAAGTCCTTGTTGTTCTCTTGCGCGCTTTTGTGGGGACTCCTACCAGGCATTGCATAGGGGTCTGTCGTAACTCCAAAGAGCTCTTCCCTGGAGGGATGCAGTTAGGACTGTTTTTCCTCTCTATGCATTATGTTTATTCTCACCAACCTTCATCTGTCACTATACATATAGTTTTCCACTACAGTGAGGCTTCCTACTGAATAACTCAGTGGACTGTATCACCTCACAATTCACTGCCTCTTCCAAATGGCAAACATCTTAATATTCAACAAAGCCATATGTGGAACTAGTATTTTTCTTGAGTGATTCAGACAGCAGGTTCTGGTCACAGAGGGGGAGCTGCAGGCAGATTCAGCTTTAGTGACAGACTGTGATTTCAGTTTGCACGAGCCAGGCTGTCACTGTTGCCCCTGGGACTCAAATTCCCGCCCCGGTTCTCCTGCTTATGCTGCAAAGTGGTCCTCTCTGGCATCAGGGCTGGAAGGCAGCTGGGGCAAGCAGCCCCCCAGCCCCTGGGTGTCCTGCTCTCCTGGGTGAGCCAGCCTCTGTCAGGGGGCGCCTGGACTGAGCAAGGCAGAGTGCACAAAGTAACCAGGAAGCAACAGCTACTCCCACACGCGTGTTAGCACAGCATGCTATGCAGGGTAGTTTTTGCAAAATATTTATTACAAAATAAAAGTAAATATGGCAACAAAACTTAAATAGCAAATGACGCGACACTGGCCATAAAGCTCTTGCTATATTATTAGTCTTTTACAATAATCAATAGTCAAGTATGTCTCCAAGGGAAGCTACATGTGAACAGCTTGAATATATTTCTATGTTATTGGCTCTAGCTGTTTGAGATACGTTAGATGTGTGCCTCCTGCTTTCACCAGTAACTGGTTGAGTGGTTGTGCTGTGCTCACTGATCCCCTTAAAATGGATAGGAGCAGGAAACTCCCATGCCCTGTGAAACCTGCCATGTTTCACCCCAGCCCCTCCTCCCCTTTTTTTCTTTTAAAAACATAGCAAATGATTCAATGCCCATCCCTTTTTAATAGCAGGAAATGGAGTATCAACACTGAAGTACCTATTGTTCAACTTTGAGTCACAACCTCTCTTGAGAGAGGTTGCTTGGATTTCTCCTTTCCCATGTACTAAAAACTGTTGTTAAAGCTCACAGGTGAGAAAGCAAGTCTGTGTTCCTGCTGAGAGGGCTTTTAGGTGCGCTCCAAACAGGAATGCAGTTCTTCAAGTCTCTTAAGCCACATGTCTAATGGAAGCACTCTTTAAATAAAATATAATTAAATTAAAAAAGGTGACTGTGTGGGGAGAATCTTTCTAAGGCACCCAAGAATTTAAAAAAACTGTTTCTCACTCATATTACTTACAGGACACTCTTCTTCTTCTCTCCAAAGTTAAAAATGTTGGCTAGTTGGAACCTTAGCAACACGATGACATAGCTGAGTATCATTTAAAAAAAAAAAAAACAGAACAGAAAGAAAACCCTTGGTGAATGTAAAGCACTGTGTCCAGACAGCCTAGGTTTTGCTAGCTACACAAATACATCACGGACAACACGTAGAAATAGTCACGTTAATGCCGAGGTTTCCGTTGTCAGCAAAAAGGTGTGCTATAGCCGTATCAAAAACTAGGCAGTCGCTGTTCAGAATGGCCACAGCCACCCCGTCGTGGATGGAGCGGGGTGTTGCCTCCCAGGTCAGCCGTCGGCGGTTGCCGTTCAGCTCCAGTCTGTATACAAAGTTCTCCGCTTGCTTACGGGTGCCGATGAGCAGCACGATGGCAAAAAACTGCTGGTGACCTTCGTACTTCTCTTGCTTCTCCAGCACCAGCATGAAGTGGTGACCGAAGCATGACTGCATCATCACCCAGTCAACTGCCCCTGGAAGGTTAATGTCTGTAGCAAGAAAAACGATGTCTTCTCCCTGAAGGGTGGTAATGCTTTTGTGGGCATGCATGAGGTGGGACATCACAGCTTCCAAGGATCCCTGCCATTTACAGGAGGCACCAGGGCATGGGCAGGAGTAGGGACGATACTCACAGATGTCTTCGTGTTCTGGCTTTTCTGTGTGATGGAGTGTCAGAGAGCAGCCTGTTGTGGCGTACTGGAAAAAGACCAAATACAAGCCGTCAGGAAAGGCACCAGCACTAGTGTTCGCTGCTCCCACCTGCCAACTGGAAACACTGTTGATCAACCAGAACTCTTGTTCTCATTGCAAATTTTACATTAGATACTTCTATTTAGCCCTGGATCCAGAGCTCAGCTTTACTTATTTTTGTTTCCATTTACAAATAGATTCTTCTTGTCTTTTGTGGTTGTTTTTTCTCTAGGGCAAGCACTTAGGTAAAATGTACTGTAAGGCTGAGTTGTAGTTAGGTTTGCTGTTGTAGTTAGATCTGATCCATCCAGATCAGTTGAAGTGGTCCTGGTTTGGATTTTTCTTTTCTTTAAAAAGAACAAAGGATTCTAGTTTCAGCAAACGGCTACTAGAGCGAAGTATTTTTAATAGATGTACCTTATTACCATCACAGAGCAAAAGCACTTCCATTAAATTCAAATCCAGATTCCCCACAGCTTTTTTTAAACACTGGAACAGTTTCAACACTGCAGTTGTGAGAAGCAGAAAGAGAGAGGACAGTTTTTCACTGAGCATAAAGCTAGCATGTAAGTACCATCTAACTTCTCTTAATGTCGTTGGGCACATTAGAGGGCTAATTTGCTTTAAACCACCGGGGATGCTTTTCCTTTTTCTAGGCAGTTCAGTTGTCCATGCTGACCGTATTGCTATCACGCTACCTCCATAGAGAGAAAAAGGTCTCTCCTGTCTCCCCAAGAGCACAGCTCCCTGTTTGTAGTGACTCCAATAGCACTTATCTGAGGACAGATATAATCAAGGTATAAATGATTATTTCTGCACTAATATGTGTGCAAGAAGTTTCAGCTCAAAGGGTTAAATGCCCAAGATGGAAATCACCCATGCTGCAAACACTAGGAGTACTCCGCTAGGAATACTGGGACAGAAACTTGACCTTGTGCTCCTGGAGGAGCTTGTTTTATAAGCCATGAAGAGTTAACGTGAGCCTTCACTTACTGTGTCTGCCCCTGCTGCTTAATCCTCTGCTAACAGCTTTATTAAGGGCGCTGTAGAGGAACAAGGTGTTCTCCTGCAAAGGGGCAGTGCAGCCACCCAGGTTTCTGTACGCTTCCAGCCCCACTGGCCTGCTGGTGTTTCCCACATTCATACCCCCACTGATACTTCCACCATACAGTGTGTTGAAGAGCAGCTCTAACCTCATTAACAAAATTAGTACGAATATAACCTGCTGGTTAGGCAAAACTGTTTACACAAAAGCAACCAGTGGTGACCCTAGAAGTGAGAGTGTGAAAATGAGACAAGCAAATAGGGGTGGCTTTATCCTGCATTGTCAGAAGTACCTGCTTACACTTCCAAACCCAGCACTGCTGGTTTTGTTTGGTGAGGCGCCCTACCAGTGACAGGAGACCGTGAACAGCAAAACTGACTTGCTGTCTTCATGCTGCTTGGCAAATGTCACCGATCTTTATCGTACCCCTCAAAACCCTGCTCTGCCTCTCCCTCCCTGCATTACAGGTTATACGATACCTTTGAGACACTTGGCCTGTGCACCTTTTCCGCTTCTACTGTGTCCGCCTTGGGACAGGGAGACAGGGCTGCACATGGTGTTAACAGGGCAGGTGTGACACTAATGCCTGTTCTGGCCTGACTGTTTCCTGCTTTTTCATTGCCTTTCTCATCATTTCTAGTATTCCATGCTGGAAAGTATTATGTACTTGTTTTTGTAGTCATTTGTTTAGTGCTGTATTCTCTTTCCTAAGAGGAAACAGTCAGCTCGGAGCTCATCACCATATACATGACTTAGCATGCCATGGTTCGGGGTTTTTTTCCACTTGTGTCATTGTGCGTGCTGCTCTGAACTTCACTGTGACAGGATAGCCTTCTGACTGTCCTAAAGTATTCAGAAAACATCAGTCAAGCTTGAAAGTGCTCAGCAGAGGCAGGCCAGTATTACCAACCCTGTAAATGAAGGCAGGCAGGCAAACACGATTAAAGTAACTTGTCTGAAGCCACAAGGGAAATCAGTAGCAGAGCTGGGAATAGACTGCCAAGTCCAAATCCCTCCTGCTCTAGCCAGCGGAATCTCCCTCTGGCATACAGGTGGCTTGAGATACAAATAATACTTCTGGAAAGAAGAAGCCTGCCTGCCTCTCTCTGTTTGTCAGCAATGTTCAGGGACCCAAAGAGGATGGAGACCCTCTCATGCTTCTCCTTCCGCCAGTGCTTCGTAAAATGTCTGTCCCTGCTTTAAAGATCCCTCCAGTCTTCCAAAATATTCATTCCAGCTTGGGTACAGATGCTCAGCATGGTCCAGCAGTGATCCTAGGGAGTTCCCCCAAGGAGACACAGTGAGGTCCAACCCAGAAAGCAAGCAAGCCTCTGTGCTTTCCAGAGCCTTGCACCAGTGAGGAAACCAGCTGAGGCCACAGCCAGCTGCCTGTTAGAGTGCATTTATAAACTCTGCTCTGCCAGCAGTGCTGGCTCTGCTGTTCCAGCTCACCTGGGAAAGGACCAGAGAGCATCTTCTTGTTTTATATCAAGTACGTAAGCTCTATGCACATGTTCAGGCAGGGTGATGTCAGCAGAGGCTGTAGAGGCAGCATTGGACAACATATAGGAGGTAAGTCTGTATACAGTAATAACATGAAGGTGCATTTTCTGTTTGTAGGTTGTTTCCTTACATGGGAAACCTGTCATGCTTTCCTTTGAACTGATGGTGTAGCAGCAGTGGTCTCAGAATGCAGAGCATTTCTGCCTACCTTCTATCACTTGCCTAAAGAAAATTAAAGAAAGTGATTAGTGTGGTATTATTTAAAACTTGTTAGTTTACATGCAGTCTCACTATGCCTTCCACTTCTGAAATACAAAGTGTTGGTTGTGAGATGCAAAAAGACTTTTCCACAAAGTGAAGTGTAACAGTACAGTACAATGAATTTCCTGGATTCACTTTTCTTCAATAGGACCAGAAGCATCTGGAGACTGAGAAATATGCCAGAATCTCCAGTTAGAGATGGCTGTGTTCAAGGATCTTGGAAGAGTCTCTTCATGCAAGGTATCTGTCCTAGCTTCCAAGAGGTAGAGCATCACCACTCATAGGAAAACTGGTAAGAAATCAAGACCCATGTACTGAGATTTTTTACATGTATGTAATAACTAGAAAAATAATTTTCTTTATTACAAGTAAAACTTATTTTTAGGTTGAATTAGTTGCAGTGGTGAGAATTTACTTGTGTACCTATGCAGGAGGGGTTTTGTTTGTTTGTTTATTTTTTCCCTATCCTGCATTGCTAAATGCCCTCCATACAGCTGCCCAACTGGGCTGCTATCAGTGTGTAAAAAACCAGTGAATTTGCTATTGGATATTCTTTCCTTAGTGCTGGGTTAGTTTTTGTCTGTGTATGTTGAAGGCATG
Organism: Thinocorus orbignyianus; assembly: GCA_013400375.1. Taxonomy (NCBI): domain Eukaryota; kingdom Metazoa; phylum Chordata; class Aves; order Ciconiiformes; family Thinocoridae; genus Thinocorus; species Thinocorus orbignyianus. Next base: position 482,530 of record VXBW01006747.1, read on the forward strand.
TTCTACTATAAACTGAAATGCAAGCAGGAGCTGCCTACAGTTTAACAGAGGGCAGATGAGGAGTGCTGGTCCCACGTCATTTCCATGGCTACGCCGAGGTCATTCAAGCATGAACATCTTTGTTTGTCAAGTCCCACCACAAAAGGCTAGCAAAACATGGCAGGGCACAGATCCTGGCTAATGCTCATGGTTACATGAGGGCTGCAGTTACGCTGATGACAACTGAGAACACACACAATTCTGCTTGTTTTCTTCTAGACTTCGGAAGAAGTGGTTAAAACGAGAAATGCCTCTCCCACCTTCTACTGCTCAGCCAGCCAGGTCACTGTTCCAAGTTCAGCATATAATGATTACCCTGTAGCTCACACAGCTGCTGTGAAAATGGATTCTGGTGTCTATTCAGGAAGCTTTGGAAGCTTCATAAGATTTATTTTCTTTCATAGCCAGTATTGGACAAAATCCCCAAAGTTACAGAATAACTCAGCTCCAAATTAAGTTAGTGGCACTAGACTAGAGAGCAACTTGATATTATTTTTCACGTGCACTTATTTAAAAGATGAAAGAAAGCAACTAATTCCTGTTGGCACTCTTCAAGAGTTTGACTCTGTTTATGATTTGCATCTATATTCTGCAGATTTCTTACAGCAATAAAAGGCATTTTATATTTTCAGTAACTTTACTGTGACTTTAAGATTTAAACTCTCCTATAGTTTTTTTTTTCCCTTTTTCTAGAAGCCCTATAAAGCACAGAGATGCAATAACTGTAATTCTTAAATTTAAGAGGAACAGTCCCCAAAGCAGCTATAGCTATGGGCAACACCAAATCCCCAATTTTCTGCCAGCTCTGTTGTGTCTCAGTCCTATGTATTTTGAGTACCATTCACAGTTGTCTCTAGAAGTGCAGGGACCTCCTCTGAACACACCACCATCTCTATTTGTTCTTTCACATTTTCTGGAGATCTGACTCCTCACCCCTTCCTGAAAGCTTACATCAGGTTCCCTTAACGTGGTGAAAACCACAGGTGAGTCAGACCAGGGCCAGCCCTGGCACGTGGTGGGCCAGCGTGCAGCAGCTGACGAGCAGGGTGCTTCTTGCTGAACCCCCTGATGCTGCTGCAGGACCCGATGGGTACCCACCGCCAAGGGGCATGGTGGTCACCTTCCTTCTGGCTGCCTACAACCTGACTAAGAATTACAGCCCTGATGGTGTGTTGCTGTTTCTGGGCCCAAGAAGTAAGAGTGAAAAGCATAAACGTGTGCTAATTTAACTTTGAAGCTCTTGGGAATAGTGAAAGCAGCAGAGCAGGAATTGCTCATGGCAGAAAACATCCACATAAAAGAGACGGTGTGTGAAGGAAGAGGAGCAGAGACTTATTTACACCTCTGCGAGGAGCTTCAGGGTACCTGACGAGCAAGTGGTGAAGAGCTGCTGTGCAGGGAGGATGCACACTCCTGCAGGGGTTACACTGTGGCACAATCTGGGACATGGGGCTTCACCAGCACCATGTTTTCAGGTCTGTGCTAGGCAACTCACAGGCACATCTGTGACTGGCAGTGCGGTGCAGGGAAACTCCGCCTCTGACACAATGAACAGCACAGACCTGCACCTTGGGTTACTGCAGAGACCACCAAAACATCTCCAAGGTTGAGGCAAAACACAGTCCCGTAACCAAGATGCTGAGTTGCCTGATCCCCAGTGCTTCAACCATTGCAAACCACCAGCATCCCTCATTCGCAAAGTCAATGCTTTGTAGAGCACGACATCAACCACGGGAGTAATACTGGGAGGTATTTTCGGAAACGCTGTTTTCTTAACTGGTCAACATGTGCTGGCCACCTTCTTACTATTTATATTTAGAGAACACCCAACTGGAGAAGTGTTTACAGCTGATACATATAAACCAGAACTTGCCTGACAGATGCAGGGATCACTGTTCAGTTCTCCTGAGGGGGCATGGAGTGGGGGATGTTCTAGGAAATGCTTCTCTTTGGTGCTGCTTACATCTCTACGCATGGAGAAAGCAAACCTCAAGGTGTGAAGAAACCAATCCCAAACTTTCTGTTACTCAGTGAGTGAAGTAATGTCTGACAGGTACAGTTAGGAATGTCTTCTCCTCTTTACCAGGAAGCATCTCTAGGCTTTTTCTTCTTTTGTTTACCCACAATGTGTGGGGACAAGCCGTTGGGAGTCCTGCCTGGCTGTTCAGCTGCTGGACAGACTGGCACTCTGTGGGCAGCAGAGCTGCGCCTTGGTACTACGAAGGGCTGCAAGGACTCCAGCTGTGTAAGGAGTCCAGCCTGGATGCATCCATTTCGTTTAGGACAGGCAGGGAATACCAGCTGTCACGGATGAGACCCATGAGACACTTTAGAAAATGAGAAGCAGGCCAGCATTTCAGTGAAAACCCCACGCTGACTGTTTGCATTCCCTTGGGCTCAGACTGGGTCCCAGCTGGGTGTGTGGCTCACTGCACTTGTTGCTGTGTTCAGCAGAGAGGACCCGTGTCCCATTGCTGCGCTCCATCTGGTGTCGCCACACAGAGGTTAACTCCTATTCAAGGGTGACCGGTGCAACAGCACCACACCATCAAAGTGTTTGTGACACCCACAGCCATCCCATCCTGTGCCTTAGCCAGCCCCATGAGGCAGATGGGGATCTGGCCACCGACCACCTTGTGCTGCAGGAATTGATATGGATGATTCCCTCTGGAGGTGCCGTTACTCCCTGCATATCCTTAATGATGCTCTTGTGGGCTGACTGGGGAAAGCTGCTGCTAAGGACTGGCTTTTCCAGGCAGAGACGGCGAGTGCCTGCTCGCAGCTCTCACTGGGTAGCTTGCCACGTGCTGCTGGAGCCCAGCAGTGCCTGCTCCAGAGCCTGGCAATGCCCTCTCCGTCAGTCTCACTGCCAGCCTGACCACGGCTCTCCACCTTGCCACGGACAGCTCTGTATTTTAAAACTTTCTTCATGTATTCCACATCAGTGATGGCTCCAGCAATTCCTGTATCTGTCCCTTCATCCTTCAGCCTGTGGTTTTAAAGTACTTTTGATATTACAGAGTTATGAGCACCGAGGGGCTCCAGGAAGACATATAAAGGACTCACTTGGCTTTGCCTATGTGTATGTTATGCATCTGCTATCCTGGTGAGTGTCTATTAGGAAGGATATGCACTTTAGAACAGTTCACCTAGTTCTTTTAAATAGAAAACTCACTTAAAAAAAAAAAAAAAGNGCGGGCACGGCGGGGGACGAAGCGTGCTGCTGTTTGCCGCAGGGCTTGCTAGCGCCGGGGCCGGCGGAAGACGGGCGGCTCATCGCGCCGCGCCGCCGTCACCACCACCACCATCGGGCCGCCGGAGGNATGCTTAATCTGAATACTTGAAATAGTACTGAGACAGAACAGACTTGGGAAAAAAAGAATAATTTGGATGTAATTACTGATCTGACACCTTACGAATCCCTGCCCTTCCAAAGGAGGGCTGCAGAGAACTAACGGGAGAGACACAAACAGAATTTCTGCTTTCTTTAAGACTGAGCATCAGCGAACGTTAAAATAACTAGAGGGGAGGGAGGGAGGGAAACAGTCTTGCCTTTGTACCTACCGATGATGCTAAATACTGGGACAAATCTGAGAGCAGGATTTTCACTGGATTAGAACGAACCCTTAGAAGTTTGGCTTTTAAAGGCTGGAGGCACACCCGTCCTCTCTTATTTTTACTTCAGAAACCCGCAGAGCCATGGAACGGGCTAATGGAAGCCAGCAAAGGGACATGGACCAGCAGAAAAATGAAGACTTTTGTAGAGGTACAGCTTTGCGGGAAGCATGAAGACAGAGGGCAGGGGGATGGGGATGGGCCGAACGGGCCGCCCGGGCACCCCCCCCATCCCCATCCCCCTGCCAAGTCCCTTACCTTGCAAGGGAAGAGCACAGCCGAGGCCACCTTCTCCATGGCCAGGTTCCTTATGCTGGGGGTGAGGGAGCCCCGGCAGGTAGGGCAGAGGCTCAGCTTCTGCCTGCATTGATTGCAGACCAGATGCCCGGCTTGACACTGCAGGATGGGCGGCAGCACATAGTCGAAGCAGACGGGGCACTCGAAGAGAGAGGTCAGTTCGTGATGCTGCTGCTGAGGAGGAGGAGGAGGCGGCGGTGGTGGCGGAGGAGGTGGAGGTGGCGGAGGGGGTGGAGGCGGCGGAGATGCCCCGCCGGGACCCGGGAGGACGGCGGCGGGCACGGCGGGGGACGAAGCGTGCTGCTGTTTGCCGCAGGGCTTGCTAGCGCCGGGGCCGGCGGAAGACGGGCGGCTCATCGCGCCGCGCCGCCGTCACCACCACCACCATCGGGCCGCCGGAGGGAGGGAAGGAGGGAGG
>VXBW01006747.1:495303-518001 GCA_013400375.1 Thinocorus orbignyianus
ATATATATATATATATATACCTTTCCAGTGTCCTAGAGAAAAGTAAACTGTATAAAAATAGAATCACTCCATGACTTCCTTCACCTTTGAACTGGAAAAAAAGAAAAAAGCAATCACAGAGAAGAAGTTATTGCAGGTACAGAACATTTAATTCAAACAATTGCTCTTCTTAAATGCAACCTTAAGTGAGTCTGTTGAGCCAGATGAATAAAATATTATTCTGGGAAGATTTTGTAGCTAATTTTGTTAGATCAGATCAGGTGAAATACAGAAAGAAGAAACGTCTAGTTATTGGATAAGCTGATTTTGTAGAATTTGTTTTCTTCCAGATTTTTGCTAAAGTTGCAGGGAAAGGTATTTTCTATTTGAGTGATGTGCAATAATGCTGCCACTGATTACCCAGTGTCTGTGGCTCGAGGGTGCTGACATTGGTGGGTAGAGTCCTGGGGTTTTAGTGGGAGCAGGACCTTTTCCTGTAGGAAAGGTTAGAACTGGTCCATGAACTGACCGCGGGTTTACAGTCTGGATATCCTGCTGAAGGCGATACTGTTCATCTGCATAAGGTCCACTTTTGAATGGGAAATGAGATGTAAGCAAACAAAAAAAAAAAAACTCAGAATAAAGCAAATATCCCAAACTTACACTCTGTATATGGTTAAAGATGAATTCCTGAGCTGCTGCTTTCTCAGAGAACTCAAACAGCTGGATCTGTTAGGCACAAGCGCAAGGAAAATGTTGTAAAGAAGACATTAATTACATCAAAAATCTGATAATTTTAATTCAGTGTTTCCTTTAGACAGATGAAAGAATAATGCAAGAATCTACTCTGCCCCTTTCTAAACTAAGGAGTTCCATTTTATACAAAGAGTTAGAGGAACAGATTTACATTAATGGTTTCTCCTTTTTTTCAGGAGAAGAAAGATCAGCTTTTAATGAAAGGGAACAGCAGCCTCTGGACTCACCTTACGCCTCTACGAGGAGGCAGAAGTGTCCTACAGGCTGCAGCTAGGATGTGGGTCTAAAGTGCTCTCAGTTTGTGGTGTGCTATAAGTTAGGTCACAGTTTATGAGATTTCATGTTTCTTGTCTTTAAGAATTTTCGGCCAAAGGTGTCTTTGCAGAAAATCCTATTTGCAGAAGGCCTTTTCGTACTCACTCTTTCCGTGAAACTGTCAGGTTTGNGCTGCCCCTCCTGTCTGCTCCCGGGTGTGCAGGCAGGGACTTGAGTTTACAGCATCCCTACCCAGGGCAGCATCTGCCTCTTGGACACTTGATTCTCCACATTCGACTAAGAATGGACATATAAATAAAATAAGTTAAAAACCAGTTCAGAAGATATAACTAAACCGGAGGGGGGAAAAAAAAAAAAAAAATATATATATATATATATACCTTTCCAGTGTCCTAGAGAAAAGTAAACTGTATAAAAATAGAATCACTCCATAACTTCTTTCACTTTTGAATGGGAAATGAGATGTAAGCAAACAAAAAAAAAAAACTCAGAATAAAGCAAATATCCCATACTTACACTCTGTATGTGGTTAAAGATGAATTCCTGAGCTGCTGCTTTCTCAGAGAACTCAAACAGCTGGATCTGTTAGGCACAAGCGCAAGGAAAATGTTGTAAAGAAGACATTAATTACATCAAAAATCTGATAATTTTAATTCAGTGTTTCCTTTAGACAGATGAAAGAATAATGCAAGAATCTACTCTGCCCCTTTCTAAACTAAGGAGTTCCATTTTATACAAAGAGTTAGAGGAACAGATTTACATTAATGGTTTCTCCTTTTTTTCAGGAGAAGAAAGATCAGCTTTTAATGAAAGGGAACAGCAGCCTCTGGACTCACCTTACGCCTCTACGAGGAGGCAGAAGTGTCCTACAGGCTGCAGCTAGGATGTGGGTCTAAAGTGCTCTCAGTTTGTGGTGTGCTATAAGTTAGGTCACAGTTTATGAGATTTCATGTTTCTTGTCTTTAAGAATTTTCGGCCAAAGGTGTCTTTGCAGAAAATCCTATTTGCAGAAGGCCTTTTCGTACTCACTCTTTCCGTGAAACTGTCAGGTTTGTAGTCTCCGCTGGGCATGAGGTGGAGGGTTGGGGTGAGGAGGCAGATCATGGCTCTCCCACCTCCTCCTGCTGCCCACAGGGTGTCTGCCAGCGCAGCAGCCAGTGCCTCCCCTTGCTCCCGCCGGCTTGTCCTGCATAGCCTGTGGGGTGGGAGACGGGCTGAGGCAGGGATGCTGGGGGAACCCTGCTGAGTGCCCGTCCTTGGAGATTCTGAAAGTGCCCTCCCAGCCCTGAACCTGGCTGTGAAACAGTCCCCTTCCTAGCCTGGGCTGGATGGGACCCCCAACGTCCCATTCCACCTGAGCAAGCTGGTGGCCAGGAGGACTCTGCAGCTGTGACAAGTGGGACTGTGAAGCAGCGTGGGGACTTGTGCAGAATGCAGTTGTGCATCGAGCTGCGCCCATCTTCCTTGGCCTTTACACTTTGTGCTTGGTGCCGTTGCTGCTGCTGGTGTGGACATGCTTCCCGTGCACTGGGAGTGAGTGGCATCTGCTGTGAGGGCTTTCATCCCAGCTTTGGCTGCTGCCTGGGTGTCCCTGACAGCAGGGGCTGAGCCCTGCCTTCCCTCTCTCCCAGTGTCCAGGGGCTGGCTGGGACCATGGTGGCAGGGAGTGGGATGAGAGAGCCTGATGGGAAAAAGCCCTGCCTGGGAGCCAGGCAAAGCTTCTCTCCTGGGTGCAAATCCCCACCTGTCACTGCAGACCTGAACCTGGGACTACTTCAGTTAGACCTAGAGCCTGCTGCCAGTCTGTCTTAGTCCAAATAATGCTAGGAAATAATTTCTGTGTGTCCCAGGGGAAGGCTCAGCTTCTTACCTTTCCAGGTGAGTATATTCTGTGTTTCTTACAAAGAGCAGGTATTTAACAATGTGCGCTTGTACAGCCATCAGAATAGGTCGTGTTCCCCCCTAGAAACAGAAAGACAATGCTTCCCAGTGCTAAGGAACCCAAACGGGCACGTGAACTGTTGATCTCCTGGAAATCACAGCAGACCCTGCCCAGTCTGAGCCATCATGCTATCAGTATCAGGGGGCAATTTTTCTTTTCTCCTTGGGAATTCAGGAGCACTCCTGAGAGCTCTTGAGATAAATGGAAAAGTAAATTGAAAAAGACCTTGTGTTCTTAAAACCAAGACACCTTTATGCAAGAAAAGACTTTGTGTGGCCCTGGTGGTGTGCTCAAGGGGAGAGGAGATCCTGGGAGAGTGCCCCTGCCTTTCAGAGCTGCCGTGTACACCAGCTCCAGGTACCACTGCATCTAGAAGCACCATGGCTTGGTTTTTCTATCCTCTGGCCTCACAGCAAAGGGACTGGGGTCTTGAGGCAGCATGGGGCTGATGTGGGGCCATGCGCTAGGGTAACCATGCCCAGCTCCCAGCTGTGCTGGCTGCACACATCAGGGCTGTCATTATTTTACAGTCACAGAGTCTCTAACTTGGAGACTTTCACCTGCATTTGCAAAAAGCATTTTAGTCTCCTAGAAGGTTAAAGGCAGTTGCAATTTTGAGTGTACCTCTTGGTCATCTCCTTTTTGGAGGCAATGTTGTGATGGTAAATAAGAATGAAGAAAATCTCCCTCTTTCAGCAAATGAAAATGCAGGTAAATCCACCTGTTTGGTTTCCAGGTGGGGCAGTAAGAGCAAGTACCACTTGTTTGTGTCCACCTACAACAACCTGCTGCTTCTCTCTTGAGCCTTCACCTTGGAAGCATTTAATACCATGGCATTTAAAGTTTGTCTGCAGCGTGCTGCTGGATCAGGACAGTTCATCTCACTTTCAGACAGGTGTCAGCATCTCTGCTTTGCTCAGGAGAGCTGTGCAGTGTGGCTGGGGCTGAAAGCCCCCGCAGTAGTCTTGTGAAGGGAGCTCAGCCAGGCAGGGGTGCAGGGCACAGCGTGCAGGAATGCAGAAGAGTGGGGTGCAGGTGTGCACAGAGTGGGATGCAGGAATGGGATGCAGAGTGGGTTGCAGGGGTGCGGAGAGTAGGATGCAAGTGTGGGGTGCAGAGTGTGGGATGCAGGGGAACAGAGCATGGGATGTAGGCGTGCAGAGCATGGGGCGCTGCCACAGGGTGCAGAACATGGGGAGCAGACATCCACCACCGAGTCACCCAGTGCTGGCTGCCAGCTCCCCGAGAGGCTGACACGCTGGGGAGACGATGCCCGTCGCTGTGATGAACCATTTACCTTTTCTGCCTCTAAAGCATAGGCCAGGTCAGAGTAGGGCTTGCGAAACCTGAAGTACGCTTGTGCCCATTCGCAGCTGAAGAGGTGGGACATGTTTCCAAACAGCAGCTTCCGCAGCCCCTGTGGAGGAGGAGAAGAATGACTGGGCTCGGCTCCTTCCACATCCTGGCAACAGGAAGGTTCTGTAATGTCCGAGAGGTCTCAGATGCGGGTTCAGCCTCAGTGCTCACAGCCAGAGCAGCATCAAATCATCTACCAAGAATCAGGCCCCATAATTTCAAAGCAAAGGTGATGTTTGTGGTTAATGTAGTGACTTCACTCAGCATTCACCCACTCCTGTGAAGTACAGCTGCAGCGTGTAAATTATTTAAATCTGGATACACTACACCTTTTGGGGGAAGACCTGTGCTTGCCTTCATCAGTGGAATCTCTGGGGACAGACATCTATGTTTGCCACATAAAGTGCCTGTGCAGCTGTGGCCAGGGTGGCACAGGCTGGGAAACAGAGGAGGGTTTGTCTGTGGCACCCTTCAGAGGGCAGACATAGCCACCACCATCCTGGTCCTGTGGGTTGGCAGCTGAATTAAAAGAGAAAGTTCAAAACCCCATGTGGTTTCCACCTAAAATAGATGTGCTTGCAGCCTCTAATGGTATTGGTGAGTTCCATTTGTGGTAACTTTTAACACAAGCATGTGGCTGTAAGGGCAGGCAGGTGCTGTTGATGAGCAAGTGATGTCCCCATGATGTACCCCCATGCTAGGTGGCTGGGGGTTGAACCTGCCTCCTGGCCTCCCCCTGCATCACTCCAAGTATCTGGACACTGCTTGGGCCCACCTGAAACTTTTTCCTGATTAATTTTGGTGAATGATGTATTAGCTGAGCAAAATAAGCCAAACATACATCATGGCTCTTCCCATTAGAAAGTGCTCAGCGCTGATCTGCGTGATTTGTGTGAGCAGGTGATGAGCTGGAGAGGGTGGATTCCTGTGAAGCTGACAGTAGGCACAGTTGTGTATCTGAATCTCCTTGAGACTGGAGGTTTTCAGATGTGTGTTCAGTAAAGCATCTCTGGCCAGGCTGTTACCTCTGGTACTAAGCCCTTGAGCTTCTTGAGTTTGTGCAGAAGTGACAGGGGGCTGATTTGGTGGGGGAGGTTGTGGGTAGTAAGGTCAGCGCTGACCCATTCTGCCATCATCTGCAGAAACCACCCTGAGCTTCTGTTGAAGGCTCTTCACAGGGGCAGGGGCAGCAGCACCCATGACTGTTGCTCTCAAACCCAGGTAATTGGGTAAGAGTAGAAATATCCTGCTGATCTCCTCTGTTCTGAGGCTATTTGCTAGGAAAGCACCAAAGAGCGGGGAAACATTACACTTTGTCATTTGACCTATTATCTAAGGAGAATTATAGTATATCAGTTTTAAGGTTATGTTGCAACCATGTTCTTTAAAAGTCTTGTAAATAAATCATTATGATGATGCACTTCTGTTACAGCTAACAGAAGTCTGCAGCCCAGCGATACGCTGAGCCTCCTGTAACGCCAGGTAAGGTTCCCAAGGCTCTTTCTGTTAACTAGATTAAATTACAGCTCATGTTTAATTGATCAGACCTGCTCACCATTGCCATTTCCAAGGAGATAGGTTGGCCACCTGTGTCCAGAGGGACCAGGAGTGGCTTGGGGACGGTGCTGGGGAGCAGAGGTGGCTGCGGCCCCGCGGGGTCTCCATCTCCAGGTATTCCGTTGCTGCTGCTGCCCTGGCCTGGCTGGATGGAGAGAGGGGCAGATGGGGCATTGTCCCACCATGCTGCATAATGTATGCCAATAGTTACCTCCCCCACCTCCTTCCCCCCAGTATTCCCAGTGGGGTGGGCAGAACAACCTGCAGTGAGCTTCCAGAGGGGCAGGGAGGCAGGATACTGATGGCTGGGGGGCACTGGTGTGTTAGAGTTCCAGGTTTTTTCAAACTTTGGAAAAACGACCCTACAAGCTAATGTTTGGAGTGTAAGGTAATGTTGTATTTGTCTGAATTACAGGGAATAAACTTCAGTGCTTTTCAACCTAAAAACACAGCAGGTTTCCCCTATACTTATATTTTAGGGATCTTAATTTGTTATCCTTTTCCCCTGTGTTCTAAAACTGGCCATAAAAACTGTCACATTTAGACAGAAAGGTTAATTTATGTTGGACTGCTCTGCCACTTTGATTTAGATCAGGAAGGCATTCCTTTAAAATATCTGAAGAAAATGCATGGTCCTTAAAGGAGGAGCTTAAGAAATAAAGACAGACTGTCTGTTGAGCTGCACATATAGATGTGTAATTTCCTCACTATGCTAAATCGGTGGAACCAATTAGAAAAACCAGTAGACGAATTGAAAATGTTACATTTTAGAGAAACAGTTACCTGATGAGTTGAATTGCTGATTTCCAAACTGAAAAAGGAAAATAAAATACAAATTAAAAAAACCTCACAGCAGAGGCATTGCTAACTTACAATGAAACAGGAGACCAGCCAAAAAAGAACCCCAAAGGAAAAGAAGGGTAAAAGCTGTGGTACTTACATTACTGAGTACATGAAGAGTTTTTTCCATGATCACGTAAGTATTGTAATAAAACATAACTTAACAAATAATATTAGAAAAACCCACCTGGAGATAAAAACATGGTAATGAAGCAGAATAAAAATCTTACCCACAGAAACTAAAAATTTCTCTCCATTTGTTTAGATCTGAAATTTTGCTGGTGATCTCCTCTAGTTCTGTCCGTGGCAGGGTGGACTCAGCCTCCCAGTCCTCCATCTGCAGCTGCCCCTGCTCTGCGTGATGCTGAGGGATGCAGGCACCAGGACTGCCCTGGGGACGGCTCTCCCTGCCTCACACCTCTGCCAGGCACCCAAGTCCCCTCTGCCCCCCACCCCCTGGGGCTCACTGTCATCTCCCACCCCAATTAAACTTTCATTGGAGCCTGTCACAGGCTGTGTTTTTCTGCTCGCTGGATAAGCAGCATGAATGTTTAATGCCAGACATAGAGGTATATAGGGCTGGTGGCAGCTCTGTAAGGGCTGGCTGTAGGTGCATTGCAGGAGCTGGGGGTAATTTCTGCAGGAGCCGGGGGGCAATTTCCAGCTGCAGCTCCCCTTGTGCTGGCTGATGACAAGCGGGATGGAGTCTGGGCTGCAAGGGCCGGGTGGGAAGTGTGTAGCTCAAGGGAAAAAACAAAACAGACTTAGCAGATTGTCGTGGTTCTGAGCAAATCAGAACCGAAGGACAGATAGCCCTCCCCCCCCTTCCCCTTTTTAAAAAGGAAAAAGGAGAGGAGAGGGAGAAATTAAAGAGATTCAGGAGTTTAGAAAAACTAAACTACTTTAATAAAAACATAGAGAATAATAATATAATGAACAATAAAAGGAAATTAAAAAAAAGGAAAGAAAAATAAAATAAAAGTATACAGTATATACAAAACCGTATTAAGNAACAGTGTGCTGTTAATTTCAGAGTTTAGTTAGTTAGAAGAGGCCCAGCTAAGAAAGTAAAATTGTAAAACAGAAAATTGGTTCATTTTACCCCAAACCAGGACACAGATGCCTGTGAAGTTGAGGAAATTCACTGGAGAGATGAGCTGGAGAAAGACAAAGCTGTGCAGTGATGTTCCCTTGGCTTCTGCCACTTGCTGCAGCCAGGTTGGCATTCAAGGGCAGTGCTCAGGCTCTGCATGTCTGAGCTGGGAAAACCCACTGGTTTTGTGCTTCTGGGGTTATGGAAACCTCATGGTTTGTTTGCTTCTCTTTCGGTCTGTGAGAATGCACCAACCCGGTGTATCTGACTGAGTTTTGATGGAAAAAAATGTGAGGTTGAGCTGATGTTAACGAGCTGAGCCTGGTGCACTGGAGAGCTGCTCTGGGTTTCCCCAGGTGTGTCTGTGCTCTGTCTGTCCAGGGCAGCTGGTCTGTCAGGCTTTGCATTCTCTGCAGGGTCAGCTCCAACTGCTTGGCTCAAATGTATGAAAACAGAGACTACCTGGGCCAGCCTGCACGTGAGACACTAAATGCCATGTTTTTAATTGCAGCTGAAGGACCTGTGTCTTTACTTGGTAAAAAGCTCTGCTCTCTTTTTTGGTGCTGTACAGTCTTTTGGCTTCCTGAAAAATTGAAATAAAAGCCCTCATCCCCTCTGCCTCTATTGGAGTAGATCTTTCTTATAGAAAAGGTAGAGTATCCATCAGGTTCCCAACAAATTGAGTGGGAACCACACAGTTCTGCCTGGGAGAAGGCTGGGAAGGAGCCAGGTGGGAGCATCGTGCTGAGCGTGCCAGGGTGAGCACCGCCGTGTGCTGGTGGGGTGAGAGCTCTCATACAGAAACTCCTCTGTTTGCCGGGGAGGTTTGTGGCAGCAGCTCTGCACTGCCTTGCTACCAACAGCCGTGGCTGCCAGAGTGCTTATAGATGGGGAGAGGCAAAGAAAATGAAGGCTAACCTCTGCTTCTCACTTGCACATATCCAGGTGTGGGGGGCAGAGGAGAATGCCCGCTGCAGTCAAAGGGAGTTGTGTTCTTGACCCCTAAGAACTGAATTCAGCTTGACAGAAAGGTGTCTCTTAGAAGCTGGCCTGTGTCAGCAAAGTGTACCCTGCTGAGTGGATCCCTGCTTCGTTTAATTGCCTCTCTAGGATGCATGAGGGCACAAAAGGAGTTTGACCTGGAAGATCAGGCAATCATCCTTCCCTCCCCGATAAATACTGGCTTATGTCATGGGTCAATTCGTTATTATGTCTTGTCATTTCTTCAGATTTTTGACATAAGGAGAATATATTTACTTATGGATTTGTAAACAGAATAATGTAGATCAATTCTACCTCACATTTGTAAGTAAACTGAGATGGAGCAAGCTAATGTGAATTAGACTGTGTCTTTCCAGGTAGAAATCAGGGTGAACCTGGCTCTGGAGAACTGGCCATTGCTGGGACCAAGCATCTGCTTCTGAGAAATGGGTAGAAGCATCATTACCCAGTTCTTCTCTCCATGGAGATGGCTTCCCAGTGAGCCATGCCCTTTTGGAGACATCAGGGGAAAATTCTGAGTAGTTACTGTTCTGGGGAACAATGTCCTGTACCACGCCCTCGTGTGTTCCATCAGGACTGGCATCAGCCCAGCTTTAATGTGTTTGGTGTGGTATCTTCCCGCAGAATGCTGGACTGAAATGTGGTTTTGCCCGACAAGTTCACATCACTTTTGGTGCTGGTGATGATGACAATCCTAGACAGCAGGACAGTGAAGAGCCCAGGACCTGGCTGCAGGAGGCAGACCACCCCCAGCCTGGTTCAGCAGTTGATCTGGTAAATCAGCAGGAGGACATGGCACAGGACACCCAACCTCTTGGCTGCCTGCAGCATGTACACCACCCTGTCCCCTCCTGTCCCTGCTGAGGGGCTGGCTCCCCTCTCCCCATTTCCCACCTCCATCCAGGCTGGGCCCTTTGCATGCCTGCCTGGTGCCTCCCAGGGAAAGGATGAAGTCCAGCCTTGGAGCGATGGCAGCTGAGCAACACCCGCGTCCGCGTCCCCACCACCAGGCCAGAGGGGACATGGACCTGCACCTCTCAGCCTCTGATGGGAACAATAGCCAATGGCAAAAATAATGCAGTGAAGAAGTTAATGCAACTTTGTGTTTCTGTGATGGCTTCTGTCTCCAGTTGTCAAAGCCCTTGCCCTGGAGAGAAAAGTGACTATTGGCACAAGGGGAGAAATCCCCACTTGCGTCAACAGGGCATTAGTGCAGATCTCTTCTGACTTCTCCATGATGTAGGTAAATGCTTTGAGGCACTGGAGAGGAAGCTGTGAAGCTTAATTAACTTCTTCCCTAGCACAATCTCAGCTCTGCAATAACTCAGAGAGGAAAAGCTCCTTGCTGGGGCAGCGATGCTGACATTTCTGCAGCTGCAAAGGGCGCTGAGTAACCCTCCTGTGCCAGGCGTCCCTCAGCCCATCGCTCCCCAGACTGGGCTGTAGGGTGTCTGGCCTCGTTAGCATTGCTTCTGCTGTACTGATGCCTGAGCTGCTCCACAGTGTGGGGCCTTGCTGAAGCTGCCATTTCTTGGCTGTGCTTTATGGAGCTACCTCTGCAGATTTCAGTGTGGGCGTACGGCTCGTGCAGTTGCGGGGGAGTTGAATAAGTCTGCTGTTTATGCTGTTTCCAAATGATAAATGATCTCTGCTTGGGGTAGTAACTTTGATAAGAACAGCTGTTAAGGTGGGTGTGCTTTAGAAGGGGCTGGTGCTGGAGCCAGCAGCGTGACCTCCTTGATCCCTTCTCAGGGGGTCACAGCAGAGGGTTGCAAAACAGGTCCAGAGGGTGCGGTGAGCTCCATATCTGCAACACAGTGCTCCTCCACTCACCCCTGCATCATCATCCTGGGCCAGTGGTCTAAATCTGGTACACACCCTTGTATATACATGTATATCTGTGTTCATATGTCTGTGCACACACATGCAGACACAGGCACATACTAACTTTTTATTGGGTTATGAAAAAATCTGATTTTTCAAGAACTTTCAAAATGTATTTGTGTATATCTTCTCACTACACGATTGTTGTATTTTTTAAAATCTTGAAATATGCTAGTCTAGAAATGAAACAGGGAAAAACTTCTTTAGCTGACGCACAGGGATTACAAGTGAGCCACAGGTATGTGCTGGTGTTGCTGCAGGAGTCCCAGATGATCAGGTCCTGCTTGCTCTGACTGTTACTTTCAGCTGGTCAAGCACACAAAGATTGTTTCAGTATTATTTTGCTCGTACAGATTTGTTATGCTTGCCTTAGGAACTGGATATGAATTAAAATAACAGCTGGCCTCGTGCTGGTGAGTCGGGCAGGATGAGGGGGGAGTGGTGGAGCTGGGCTGTTTGTGAGGTGACCCTCCCCATGACAACACCTGGATCCCCCAGCCAGGGGCTGTTCTACCCTGCACAGCAGAAGGGATGGGGATGGGTTTATCCCCTGTGCCGAGGCAGGTCTGTGCAACTCTGTATTTTACACACACGGGCCAGCTCCTTTGTCAGGACTGGCAAGGACCACTCTGAAAGACACAAGCAGAGGAGCAGTCTGTACATCCAACCCAGTCACCAGAGTTACCACAAAACTGTAAAGCCAAGCAGCTTCCCAGAATATTAGAAAGAAGAAGGATGAAACATGACTCCTCGTTATTTGCTGTATAGTAAACAATACCATGAGATGTAATACAAATCACGCGTTAAGAAGATACATTAACATCAGGAAGAATATGCATATTAATTAAGAAAAAAATGATGAAAAAAAGTTGGGGGTCAGAGTAACTTGCAGTAGCTCTTAGGCATTGTTAAAATCTAGGGAGATACAGCTCAGCGTGGGGAGGCAGAGCTGCTTCGTGACGGGGTTTGTGGAGCAGGGGTAGAGCTGACAAACCTTCTACAAAAAGCCCAGCAACGCTTTGCCATTCATAGTAAAAGTATAAAAAAATGGCATAAGGGTGAGTGAGGTCATCTAGCAAGTTGCTGGAGCTTGAAGCAGATAGTTTTTGGACGCCAGTCCTAAGAGGCACCTGTGCCTGGATTCCACAGCAGGTGACTGGATGGATGCTGGTGGGATTGCTCCTTGCCCACAGCTGGGTGGAAGGAGGCTGCAGACAAATGGGTGGCTAGGGAAGTGGCTGCCCCTTTCTCTGCCTCCTCTCTGCTCTGGATGCTGTTTCCATGGCCTTCAAGGAGCACCTCACCTCCAAGGCACCCACATAATCCTGTGGAGGTAGTGTTTGGTGGCATGGTGCTCTTCTGATCAATCTATCTCTGTCTGGGCTAGCTCAGCTGTACCTGGGGTGAGTGGTTTGGCTGCTTTAAGTGACTTGCAGAAGTTTATGGGTGGAGCCCCTCTGCTATGAGGATGGGCTGAGAGAGTTGGGGTTGTTCAGTGTGGAGAAAAAAAGTTTCTGGGGATACCTTAGAGCCCCTTTCAGCCCCTAGAGGGGCAACAGAAAAGATGGGGAGGGGCTCTTTGTCAGGGCATGGGGTGATAGGACAAAGGATAATGGTTTTAAACTGAAAGAGGAGAGATGTAGTTTAGATATTAGGAAGAAATTTTTGACTGAGGGTAGTGAGACACTGGCCCAGGTTGCCCAGAGAACCGGTAGCTGCCCCATCCCTGGAGGTGTTCAAGGCCAGGTTGGAGGGAGCCTTGAGCAACCTGCTCTAGCGGGAGGTGTCCCTGCCCATGGCAGGGTGTCTGGAACTAGAAAATATTTAAGGTCCCTTCCAACCGAAGACACTCTATGATTCTATGCCTTGTAAGCCTGTTTGTGGTGTAATTACATTGCTGCCCTCTGCCAAAGGTTTTGGCTTTTTTTTCATTTGCATTGTTTGATGAGTGGGAGTTGCAGGGCTGTTTTCTGGGCAGGGTTCTTCATGCTTCTGGCCGTGAGGCTTTGGGAGGATGCAGTGCAATGTGAAAGGTGCCTCTGGGAAATGCTCTTTGCCTTGTTGCGTTGCAGAGGGCTGTTCAGCAGCACCGAGCCAGGCTGCCCCCCTCGGGCAAGCAGGAGGGAGAGCCTTGAGTGTTCTCTCCATCCTGCTTTCTGCCTGCAGCTCTTCAACTGAGATCATGAAGCCCCCAGCTACAGTGGTTGCATGAGGAAATGAGGGCTTTTGGGACCTCAGAGGTCCCAAACTAAACATTTGGTTTGTTGAAACTAAAAAAAAACAAACAAAACCCAATGAGAGCTTTATGGACAGAAATGATGAGTTGAGATGTGTGTGATGCTGGGTTAAAGTGTTAGTAGTGGGTTCGGGTGTCTGGGTTTTGTCCTGCAAGCACTTGCCATAGTGTTGTGTTCCTTCTGAGCATCGCACTTCTGAGATGTAACCTGGTGTGTACTATGAGCAAAGCCCCTACATTTTTTCTCCCCTTTTGTTTGATGTTTGTAGATATGCTGAGTGTCCCTGTTCTCTGCTGCCCTCATGCATTCTTGCCTTCACAAGGGTTGAAGCTGCTGGTGATAGTCTATGCCTCTATTGCAACCCATTTGTTTTACTTCCCAGATACAGTTCAATGCTATTGATATTCCTAGGTTTCTTCATACCAACTACTTTTCAAATAACTCACTGAAAAAAAAGGCAAATATCTTCATAAAGTCTTACTCCAAGGAAGAGAGAGTATTTTCATCTAGACATTACTAAATATCGTGTCTGCTTTTGTTTACTGCATATGCCATATCGATGTTTGTTTGAAACCTTAACTTTTTAAAACTTCTTTAGAGCTAATAATTTACAGGTTAGTACATCTGGTGGTGGTTGAATGGAGTGGTGATGAACCTCTTCGCTTGAAATGCTCTTCAGTTACGGAATTCTAATACATTAGGTCAGCCGCTCCAGTGATTGTCCCAGAATCTTTTGATTTTGAAAAGGGAAATTCAAATCCAGCAAGTCGTATTAGCAAGGCGTTCAGGAAGTGCACCAGGGAACAAACCAGGATGACCCAGAATGAATTTGCAAACTGTTCACTATGAGTTTTGAATGTAAAACTTCCCTCCTTGAAATTAGCAATTTTCTCTGAAAGGTGGTGGATTTTCACTTCTGAAGAGAAAAGAATCATGATGAGGCAGCCACAGGAACCTGAAATGGAGAGGGAGATGCTCGTCATCCCAGCCATCCCTGCAGCAAGCCCACGTCATGCACATCCCAACCAAATGCTATATTGATAGTGTTATAATGGCAACCGTAACTTAGCTTTAACAGGGATTATTTTTGGAGTCAAAGTCAATGGCTATTGAAATTGATAAGCTTTTTCAGTTGAATTTGGCTCAGGATCCATAATACTTAGCATGGCTGCTTTAGTGCCCTAATCCAGAAACGTGTCTGTGTTCTTTTTCAGCTTTAAGCTGCTCATTGTCCCATGGAACATAACTGAACTGTCTGCATGTTTAAAGATAAATATGTACTTAAGGCCCTTATTAAACTATGATTGTAAGACGTAATACCTTGTAATGTAATGGCAAATCTTATTGTCAGCCAAACCAGTGACAGAGAATGGGTTTTACCTTCTCTGTAAGGGGCAGAGGGACAGGGATGGCCCATTATCCCTGTTCGTGGAGTTTTTTCTGAGACCACCTTTACAGTTGCTGTCAGTCACTCCCTCTCCACTTCTCAATTCCTCCCTTGAGACAGTCTTGCTGGTGTAAGTGGACATCTCGCTTGCACGGCTGGAAGCTTCCCATCGTGGTGAATACAAGCAGTTTGCATTGCTGACTTTTTGTTTGTTTGTTGGGCTTCTCCCCTGCCCTTTTCCCTGCTCTGGTCTGATATTTGGTTCTGACTGTGCTGTGCATCCGTGATGTGGCCCCAGCTCTGGGTCCCCAGAGCTCCTGGGCACCATTCCCTTTTTCTGCCAGCTTACGTGGAAGGGTCAGAGGTGCCAGGGCTGCCCGTACCCATCCCACTGCCCACCCTTGTGGAGGATTTCAGCATTTTATCTCTTAATTTCAATTTGGAAAAAAACACGTTTTGATGCAGTCAACTCATCTACCTTTCTGCCTAGCTTTATTTTGCCAGTTGAGTCAATGCAGCCATGGTCCTTAGTGCAGTGTCCTGTGTCGATCAATCAGTCATCACAAGCAGCAAACCCAGACAAGCGTCAGCCCGAGGATGGGTGGTACTTACAGGCGATGAAGCTCCAGAGGTACAACCCGATGGGGCCGTGCAGGGTTTCGTAAGGGCTGCCAAAAGCATTGAACATGAAGAAACCTGCTCCCACCAGAGCAAAGATGATCAGTACTGTACAGAAGAGAATGACACTAACATGGATACTTGCAGGGATAATTTTGAGCAAATCTGGAAAAACTGAAAACAAAACAGACAAAGCATTACTACACGCATTAGGAAAGTTGTTTTAGAAGTCAGGCCAGGGATTTCTTTCTGGCTTGTGATAATTGGTTTAATCATTGTCTTCCAAATGCAACCAAAGATGAAAATGAAGTTCTTAAATAGCAACAGTTTGTGGGTGCTTGGAGGCAGAAGCATTTTGTGACTCAAAAGTGTGACTGGCCAGCAGAGAAAAACTAGCTCTAGGGAAAGTCTCTCCTCCCCTTCCTGAGCATGTTTCCCTACATATGTTACTCCCCCTGCCCCAGCTGTGCCCCATGATGTATGTAGAACAGCACCTTTGTGGTCCTGGCACCCTGTCCATGGCTTTTTAAATGCTGGGGACCTGATCTGGATGAGCTCCCTCACCCATGTGTGTTGTCAGGCAGAACAGACTCCTCTCCACCTCTGGGTGCTATTCAGGGCAGTGTGAGGTTTTGGGGATTATTTGTTCCTCAGAAACCATATGATGCAGCTGCAATGTGGAGAGTGTTGTGCCTACCATCTACCAAGGTGGCATCTGGTCCTTAACA
The DNA here is from genome assembly GCA_013400375.1 of Thinocorus orbignyianus. NCBI lineage: Eukaryota > Metazoa > Chordata > Aves > Ciconiiformes > Thinocoridae > Thinocorus > Thinocorus orbignyianus. Next base: position 510,959 of record VXBW01006747.1, read on the forward strand.
TGAACAGCATATTCTTAGAAAAAGATCAGAAGCTCTATTTGAGGAGGCAGATCCACCTTGCACTGGTCTGCCAGATGGCATGGAGGGCTACTCGCAGTGTTGGTGTTATGGGTCTGATCTCACTTCCCTCAGCTGGAGGCTTGGCCACCTACTCTACACCTACTACTTTTGGAGGGCAGGACAGTGAATCCAGAAACAGACTCGCTGCATTAAGCTCCTGAGGTCCCACTGGAGAACGTGAGATGGGATATGAAATTATACCTACTTGGCTCATTGACTGAACAGAGGGCAGTTGGGATTTATTTGCTCTCCTGGATCTTTATCAGCTTCTGAGGTTGGCTACAATCAATTTGCATGTCACTCTTACACCTAACCCTGCCTGGAGTGGCCAACAACTCATACAAAACATGTTTCTTGGACTAGATTGTTCTGGCTAGTAGAGTCTGGTATTTATTTTATTTTTCAAAACACAAGTTCAGGGAGGGTCAGGTGACAGTGAGAAGTTCCTGACTCTGTGTTAGTATCCACAGAAACATGTGTCTTGTGGTACCTGGGACAGGGTGAGGGAGCTCCCCTTCCCAAAGGATGCTTCTTCTGGCTCCCCCTCCCTGGCAGGGAGGAGGCCGGGCAGCTCCCATGGGTGCAGGGGTTCCTTGGGGATCCCTCGCTTGGTTTGCAGTAGCGTGTGTGGTTTATTTTGGCCTGATGTGTCTCAAGTGCGCAAATATTAGGGTCTAGCCACTTTGCCTGCTGGGGAGGCAGGGAAAATGTTGCTCCACGTGTGGATGCTGATTCCCTTTCCATTCCAGAGCAGTGATTCCACCACTTCAATTTACACAAAGATACAGTGCTGTTTTGGTAACTTCATGGCCAAAGAATTTTGGCTGAAAATATTTGGATATTTTTCTGAAAACCTTAGGCAACAAATCTGTAAGTTAAAAGGTCCACATCTTATTACAAAGAAGTAGGAAGTCATTAGTGCAGCTGCGGTGCTGACATACTGGCAGGTTAATTGTGTTGTGCGCCGCGTGTTGCTGGGAGACGTTCAGGGCTCCAGGAACGCCTGACATCTGGGGAAGAGAACACGTGAAGTTGTTTATAGTATGAAGAGTCCCCGTGAAAATCCACTAACAGTTATTGCCAAGGAGACAGGCACACACCTAAAAGGATCGGAGGTTTCTTACCTCCTGTCCTTTGGGATTTTTCTGTTTTCAGAAAACAGAAAAAATAAATTGGTATTTTGATAAAAATCCTTAAAAATAGAAAAGGGATATATCTCTGCGCATACATTAAACTTGCATTATTTTTACAATAAAATACGATACTAAAGAAGGAGAAATTAAGAACAGTTACATCAGAATTGTTTTCAACAAACTCTCTGAATGAAATTTTGATAGAGTAGGTGAATTTTATATGATCAAAATTTTCTCCCTTGTATTTCCCCAAGTAAAATACCTGTGGAATGTTTTGTGCCTGGAAACCCAAGGCCAAAAAGGGAAGATGATAAATCAATGAGAGGAAATTGAGAAATCTTACAATAAAAAAAATAAAAAAGTGAGGTACCAGGGTAAAATGAGACAAGGCACAAAAGGAAGGGGCAGCTGGGGAGGCGGGTGCTGCCCTGCACCCAGCCGCTCTCCTCCTGCTGCTGGGCGAAGTGCTGGGCGTTTGGGACAGAGCTTTGCTCCAGGGAGTGGAGCGTAAGTAGGACATTGCTTGGGGGGTGCCAGTGCTGCCTGTGTCACACACTTAATGGAACGCTTTGACCACATGATGCAGAATTTTTTAAGTTTCTGAAAGCTGGAAGCTTTCGCATGGGCTGCAGTTGCCGTTGCATCTCTTGCCACAGGTGCTGCCCCAGCAGAGTCTGGGGGGCAGGTTGGGACCCCCACAGTGGGAAGCGGCAGCCAAATGGTGTGTCCACTTTCGTACTTTGTTAATGACCGCTTCATTAATGACCACTGCCTAATGAAGCCCTGCCTGATGGGCTAAAGACTGTGCTGAATTCCAGCCATGTAGTGGCTGGTGTGACTATGTATGCGAAAATTTAGGAATAGTTTATTTTAAATATCTTCCTCATGCAGCTTTTTACCTGCTACTTCAAACTGTGATCCTGCTTAGCTAGGGCGTGAGGGCATAGTCAATCAGACTTAGTCTAAGGGAATAATTTTTAATCATTCATGTTTGTTTGGCAACAACGGGTATTTTAGAAGGAATCATCAAACACACTTAACTGCTCCTGATCCACAGGGGCACGATTAAAGCCGGGGTAATAACGCCTCGGCGCTGCCTCGCTGCAGCTGTAACATGCAGGGAGTAAAAAAGCCTCAATAAATTACTCTACCTTGTAAAATGTTTACCAGCAAACAGTTCTGCAGTTTGCCACGCAGTAAACACAGAGAAGCAGGTAATGTGGCGTCAAGGCAATTTATCTCCCAGAGCAAATGAAAGGAAAATTAATGAAACAAATGTTTGTAAACTATTCTTGAAGCTGTGTAAGCGATTATCACCTTTCGTGGTGTTGATGGCTGGCTGGGAGCAGAGAGGGGACCCCGCAAGCATGGGGGACTGTGGTCTGGGGACCCTCACTGGGCACTGTGCCCACCGTCCACGATGCTGCCCAAGTGCAGTGGGCTTGGGGATGCCAGGTCCTGGCCAGGAACACAACTACCTGCTGGCTCAGCATGTGCACACCAAAATTACCTGATTGCTAAATGTACCTACTTACCTAAAGGAAGAATTTGCCTGCTTAAAAGGTTACTTCTGCTGACGGCTACTTATCGTCCGGTTGTACCACTGATGCTTCAGTTGCTTATATCATCTTTGTAAAACACAAAACATGTTTTAGAAACCAGACCTTGTGTTTATTGGACTTTCTGTTACATATTTCATATATTTACAAGCATAAGAAGCAGTTGTACTGTGCAGTATACAGTACAATTTTTCCGTTGCACCTCTCAGGCTAGCCAACAAAAAGGCTGAGGATTCTCTGCCTGTGCAGAACTTGGACAAAGAACAGTATTAGTTCTTGCAACACTACCTGATCTTTTGGGAGAACATACGAAATCCTGTCTTTAATAATACAATGCTTTCTTGTTTATTTTAAGAAAACATATTACTGCGTTGTATCGAATATTTCCCTTGGCACCTGCATTTATAGTGGTTTATGTCATTAAAATTTTATATGTGACATATCAGGAAAAATTAATTCCAGCGGCTATATTGTCTTGAAAGGAAAACATTCCTTCATTGTAATGAATGAAATTGTGTGTTAGGTATGCATGCCAGCGACCTTTAGAAAATGAACTGCTGACCCAGAAACTGATGAAAATCAGCAAGAGCAAATGAGGCAGAAGGCTTTCCCCAGCTGAACTGGGTTTGCTGGCAGAGCAAATTCATTTTACAATTAAAAGAGATATAGTGGTCAGAAGGGAGCATTTAATGGGAACAAACATAGAACTAAATCATTTAGCCTATTTTCTGTGCCTTTTCTTCTCAGACAAGCTAAAGTGCACTTTGGTGCATTAAGCTATGGATGCATACATTGTATATGGTTATCCTGCTTCTCAGGAGGCTCCCAGTGAGCTCCTGAGAGCCCTGACTCGGGTGGGACCATTCTGCTACAGCCCCATTGAAAGTGAACCAGCCCCTTCACGAAGTGAACACTTCTAGTAGACGTATATTTTGCTAAGCCACTCAACCATTTTCCTAAATATAAATCCTGTTAAAGGAAGTGTTATGTTTGCTTTTTAATCTAAATAAAAGATGATCTGAGCAATTTGTAAGCAGGACATCAAAGCTTCCACCATCAGTCGGCAGTGAAAGCTCACGGAGGCAAAGCCTGCCCTGTGGATTGCCATATCCGTACAACTGGGCTTGTGAAGTTATTTATTTAGGCTGTAACTGGGCTACACTTCAGGTATATGTAGTGCCAAAGATCGCCTTGTCGTGTTATCTTTTCAAAGTGCTGTATAAAAGATGCCAGAGCAGGTAAATAAGGCTTACAGTGGATGTGCAATATTGTGAGTGAGACCTATTGAAGTATTTCACTGTTAATGCTCGGCTTGCATGACAGGAGAGTGAGAATGCTCTATGAGGCAACTTTAGCTTAAGTGTGAGGTGGGTAAGGGTTCCGGGGTTGCATTTCTGACCCTAGAGCTTCAGCCCTGCTGGCTCTGCTGCTGTGACTGATGCCTAAAGGGCAGGGCAGCGGGTATGGGGAAACAAGGGATGTGGCTCCATCCTGGGCACGTCAGCAATTCCCTTCTGACTCGAGAAGTCTCAGGTAGAAGATTAAATCCAGCCTAGATTTCAGATCCTGGGAACAGACATTGAAGCACATGCTTCAAACCTCATTTTCCCTGTCTGAGAATGAGAAGAGTGGTATTTACTGATGTGAATTGCTTTTTCAATGTTCTCTTCCTCATGCAATTCTTGAAAGCCTTGGAGTTCTTTGAATATGTAGAATACATATATGGAATACGTTCTTTGAATATGAATACGTTAGGCACTCATATATTAAAGAAATGAATATTTAATTATATAAAAATTATTCTTCTATAGGAACACCCAGATTTTGGGGTATTAACCATTCCAAAGTGGGTTGCTTAACTGTGACTAATTAAAAATTTCACATGGTATTATTTCTGTTCTTTGGTTATGTTTGTGTTTTACGTGTTCTGTTGAAGTAACAATTATGAGTGCAAGTTTGGTAGACATTTGGATAGGAAAGGTTGGTTATGTGAGATTCCTGAGAGCCTGGATAGAAAGTCTATGGCCATAGTGAGAACAAACTCCTTTAACATTGGGGTATTTCTTGTTGAAAATTCTCTGCAGTACTTGCACAGACTAAGAACTTACCTAGATGTAGCATTGCAAGTTACGTAAAAGTATGTGATGATTGATATTATTAAATAATCACAAACAAGCTGTGTGATTGTATTCTCTCTCGTACCTGTAATATTAATTCACACTGCTCACAAAATTAAAAATATTTTCTAACTATTGCCACAATCTCACTAGCAGTATATTGAAATATTTCAACCATAACAAGATGGGAGCCTGAATCCAAGGGACATCAATGAAATGGTTTAAAAGTATCTAAGTAACAAATATGTGAAAATAAAATTATTAGAAATGGAAGCCAAGGGGCTGTCTCTGGCGTGGAAGCTGCCTGTTGTGGCTGGGTTTAGTCCTGCTGCATCTCATCCTCATTCTGTAATGAACCCGGACAAATGTCAGTCACAGCCCTGCTGATCACCAGTGCCTTTGTCAGCTGTGACTCACAGCAGTGTCACCTACAGCAGAAAATTAATTCCTTGGGATTTAATAGACCCCTCTGGAAATTCACCCCAGCCTATAACCAGCAGGGTGAAATGTCTGCACACTGTGGCAGCAAACAAAGCCATTGCAGAGAACTCTAGCCATATAAATAGATTAGTGATGGAATTTAATTAGAGATGGCAAATATTAATATTATATTAAATTAATTTGGTCTACTACTTCGGAAAAAATGTTATGTAGTAAATAATTTCTGATACCTAATGTGGTAACCTTGCCTTGCCTTACATGACTCATATAAGCAATTTACCAGTGCTGTTTTAGCAGAATGCTTCTAAACTTTGTTTTGCAATAACTTCAGGTGGCATATTGTATATGTAACAAATGGCTGTTTGTTCACTTTATTGATATTCTATTCCTTGAAGATAAATAGGTAATGAATATTACATGTAAAGCAAAGCCATTGCTAACAGTATGTTAGATACCAAGTTTGTAGATCAACTAAGTATCAGTGACCATCAGCCAGCTGTTTTTCCAATTAATGCAGCAGTTTGCGAACTTTTTGGTTGCTTTGTTTCACAACAGCAGCCAAACCTATCAGTGCCCCAGCCCTTTCATGAGCTTTCTGCTAGTTTAGTTCATTCTTTCACGATGGAAAAGAGGCTGTAACATTGACATGCACACACACACACAGAGGAAGATAACAGGGATTAACTGAAAAACAAAAATATTATTTTTTAAAGTAATAGTATAATGCAGGTGCCTATCTAATGGAAATATAGTTTGTTGAAAATGTTAGCCTGGAAAGAAAAGTCATTTAACCTGAAGATCAGAACACTGTAACGGCAGCATTTGCTTTAGAGTATTTCATGCTTGTTAGGCTCTGCCTGTGAGCAGGGGAGGCTGGGGCAGCTCTCTCCTGGCTCCCCTTGCCGTCAGCGGTGCCGTGCTAAATAATTCAAATGCCGTTGTTACTCACATGAAAACTGGAAAGGTCTCCCCCCGAGCCCACACTGTCTCACACGCTCGCCATAGAAAAGCCCATACTGGATCTTGCCAATAAACTTCTCCAGCTCCTGGCCAGTGGCGTTGACAAGCAGAGCTCCTGTCTTGCAGAGTATCGTCCCCTTCACCCACAGCTGTGTGCCGATGGCTGCCGCCGTCCCCAGGGCACAGGCAAAGCTCAGCACCCCGGCAATGCAAAAGATTATTTTCTTCTGCTGAGCTGGCATGGTGGCATGTGAAGTCCTCTGAGGGATGCAGCTTTCAGCAAGGCGGTGACAAGGTCTTCATCAGCAGGGCGAGCAGGAGCCCTCCCCGGACAGAGCCCCAGGCGCCCAGCCAGCTCTGCTGGCCGTGGGAACCCGCTCCTGGGGGACCTTCAGCAGCCAGCTCCACCAGGCACAGGTTCCCTGGAAGATGCTGAAAAGGTTTATTTCTTACCCATCCCCTTCTGTGTAGCTCCAGCTCGCACACTGCTGTGTGTAAGAAAGCTGGAGAATAGAACGATTTGTGGAGTGTTTCAGTGGATCCGCTGTGTCACTTGATAGCAATGGTTTAGGATGACAGAAGGAGCCACTCTGGAATTTGATGATTGCTCTTCTCTTCCCAGCCCCCTGTCTGACTAGGCGAGTGGTGGGTTTCAGAGACAGGCTTGGTTGTCCCTCCAATTATCTGCTCTCCAAAAAGGAAGTTTTCAGAGGGTTTTATTTTCCAGATTTTCCTGTAAAGCTAGCAATGCTGAGATGTTCTTTTTTTTTTTT
>VXBW01006747.1:524972-628289 GCA_013400375.1 Thinocorus orbignyianus
CCATGAAGGACACCCCCAGCCTGTGAGGGTCCCGACCATCTACTTTGAGGGGCACCCCCGGCCCATGAGGGACACGGATCCATGAGGGTCGCCCTTGGCTTGTGACGGTCATGGGCAGCCGCCATGAGGGATACCCCCAGCCCAGAAGGGGTTGACCAAAGGGTGAGAGATGCCACTGGTTGGGGCGAGCATGGGCCTGCTGAGCTGCCCACCTGTGTTCCTGACCTGACAGCAGGAAGGTGTGGTTGGAGGAAAGAAAGATCTGGAGGGTTTTGGCTTTGGAGGTCAAAAGCAGAGGACAGGGGTGAATGGGGCTGTAGCTTGTACTCTGGCATTAGACTGACTGTCCTACTCCTGGGTACCATGACCAAACCCACGGAGACTCGCCATCAGTTGGTGCTGGGGGCAAGTGTGTAGTTTGGGCAGGAACTGTGACATGGCTGGTGTGTCCAGCAAAGCCACAGGGTCGGTTGTAGGCTTTTCCCATCCCAGCTTCCCAGTCTCGCTTCTGTGCCAGCAGCCCTCCAGAGGTGGGTGGAAGAAGCCTCTGGTTGGGTTTTGTCAGTGGAATGTCTTCTGGAAGAAGTCAATGGGACTCTCTGAGATTTGCCTTGTGTCCTGGGTTGTGACTTGTACACGAAACCATGTGTGCCAGATGCCCTTGTGTCTCATGGTTGGTCTGGGATGTCCTCTTCTTCCTCTGGTGTTCCTTGCCTTCTTTTGTCCTGGTGAATTGGCAGTTGTGGAAGCTGTCAGTCTGATGTGTCTAGAGGATGAACACCAGTGAAACTGAGCAAGTACAGCAGAGCAGACATGCAGTGTTCTTCATGCTGTGCTCTCTTTCTGGTCAGGTGTCTTCTTGTGAGGCTTCCTGAAAGGAGTCTAATTAAGGATAATCTGTTAGTTGTGTATCATCTGGTTCATGCAGGCTGAGAAGCGCTCATGAGAGAGTGACTGTTGGTCAGTGCTGGTTGAGAAGGGCTTGGGTAACACTCAGTAGAAGATGTGTATTCAAGTCCTTTACCAATCCTTTGAGAAACAGATTGTATCTTTGACCTCTAGCATCTTCCTGTCTCTTCACCCATACGCCCCTACTCATGACACTTATGGACTTCATGATTATGGTACCTAGAAATATTTCTCTAATGGGTATTTTTTATGTGTGATTGTGACCAGGCTTGCAGAACTGTACCTGAACTTAGCTGTAACAGTGTATGGAGATGAATTTCTAGCTCTGAACTGTTGTGTATCTTTAGCCGGGTGATGGACTGATTCTTACAGACACATTTGTAAATATGCAGCCAGTTACAATAAGAATGGAAGTGGCAGGTGCCCAAATGGTTAATATTTAAAATATGTTACATGAGTGCATTAGTAAGTAGAAAATAACTGTAACAAGGTCAAAACATGATTGATTGAAGTGTGGCTTGGGGAAAGTCTTCATTCCAGGTGCGTGTTGGTGCACTGGACATTTATAGGACACAGTCCTGTGTCTTTCCAGCTTTTGGGTTGGTGAAGTCTGTCTAGAAATTGAAAAAGGAGACAAATCTGGAGTTGCAGCTGCTGGTAAAGGTGGGAATAGGCTATGGTGACATTGGTGTTGCCAGCTGTCACCCTGTGCCTTTCCAAATACTCTCTCTGCTAGGAGCTAGCCCCTCCAGGGACTCTGGGCTTTCATGCTCCTGAGCCCATTCACCTGAGCACCAGGTGGAAATCTGCAGCTTTTGCAAGGTTTCCCCCCATGGAAACCTTGGGGTGAGGCTTAGCCCTGTGCCCTGCGTGCAAAATGCCCTCTGAAGAAACAAATGGGGTGGTGGAAGCACAGTCTTCAAATTGCATAGCACGAGGCTTCTGCTTGAATACTCTCACCTACTGGGGCCGTTTTCACCACCTGATACTGCTCTAGGAAACATTATGAGGAATTAACTTTCCTTGTCTGTCTGTAATGTGTTCTCTTTGAACCGTGGGCAGTTTCTCTGTATCCCTGCCACTGATTGTGGAGCAAAAGACAGGTTTGGAAATCATGCCCTGGCAGGAGCATCCGAAAGCAGGTGTTAGAATCAACTTTCTTTCTCTTTCCTAACACTTCCTGTGCTCTAAGCTGTTACTCTCTCCCTAAGACAGATCAAATACAATGCAAATTGTAGTTGTTACAAACTAAAGATAAAAACACTGAGTGTACCATATCGCCAGGGCCAGATTCTCATGGTTTTACCTGTGAGTAATGTTTTTAACCTCAGTTGAATTCAGTTTCGAAGCACAATGACATTATTTTATGCTGAGCAATAGCCTTCAGACAGAAGAAATTTTATCTCCTTCTCCGCATGTAGTGGTTTTGACCACCAAGGCTCAATTCTCCAATGTCTACAACCACCGGTAGCCCAGACCATCTTCTCACCAGTAGAATGGGAAAAAAAGTTGAAATTTCTGTCAGAGAGGCCTCTCTGGAATTGTCCCCCTTATGCCAGCTGGGGGTAGACCTGTCTTTTGAAAGTCAAATCTTCCTCCTTGCTCTCAGCATTTGTTAGTAACATGGCCAGTATGTCGGTGTCTTCATCTCTGTCAAAAGTTGTTTCTGCCTGTGGCTGGCTGTCGGATAGGGCTAAATCCTTGTTTGTGACTTCTGAGCCATTGATTTGGAGTGGATAATGCTCCTCTAAATATTGTTATTCCTCTCTTCATTGTGAAATATAGCTTGTTTAGTAATCTATAACTGGCACAGTTTTTTATACTGTCCCTTTCAGAGAGTTATTTTTTGATCTCATTCAAACCAAGCCCAACATAGTAGAAGCTGAGCATCAGCGGAGGCTTCACCACAGGTTGAAATCCTGGACCTTCCTGCAGAGGGTTTGGGTGTCCAAGCTAAAGCTATAGTTCATCTAAGTTGCTGATAGTAGGTGTCCTCTTGTAATAAAGAGATACAAAGCAAAAGATGGAGCATGTGAGAAGATACAGAAGTGGTTAAAAAGAAATGGTATTTTGCTTTCATGAGTTTCGTATGAACTTCTTTGAAATTTCTCTTGAAAGAAATTTCGGAGGTTAGGGAGAAAAAGGGTGCTTTTCAAAAATTCCTTGTTTTTGACTGTCAAATGGTGCTGATATAGCTCTATACATTGTTTGTTCAGCTTAGATGTCAGAACAAACTGGCCAGTTCCTGCTTTTTCCAAACCTTTGTACATCATTAGCTTTCTGTTGTTCTCTTAGTGGCTTGCTGCTGCAGTAAGCAAGCGTAACTCCAGTAGTAAGGAAACAGAAGAATGCTGAAATTGAAAGAGCTCATTTCTATTCATTAAAAGCAAATTAACATGGAATTATATAGTCCAGAACCCCAACAATAACACCTCAATGCTTGATCCTAACAGTTGGCCATTTGTTCTGGGTCTAGATTTGAGTGCCCTGACTGCAGCCGGCTGAGTGAGTGCTACAGGTGGCCTCCTGAACATGCTTTGCAGGGGTCACGGCTGCGATGGAGTGAACACACACAGATTTAAGTTGGGGTCTGACTTCTGGCAGAGCTGACGGTGCTCGGGTCCTGCGAACACTGGCCGAGCTTGTTGGGCTTTCCTTCTGTAAAGATATCCATCCACATGTGTTTAGAAATGGAGTGCTGCAGATATATTGGTGGGTCTTAAATATCCCACACGGAATAATTAAAATCCTTTCTGAAGCGAATTAACGCCAATTTGGGCTTGAATGTTCGTTTGACTATTTAAAATCGCGAGAGGGTTTTAAGCCTTGATTGGGCTCGCTTGGAGCCCTGCTTGACATTTTGAAAGGAAGCTTGACATCCCTGCAGGAGCCCAGAGGATCCAGAGCGTTGTGGCGCTTAGTGACAGCAGCACGATGCTCCTGTGCCTGTCAGCAGGGGAGCAAACCAAGCCGAGAGAAAGGATGTTTAACCCTGGGACATTCAGTATTGTGCAGCTCAGCTGTGCTGGTGGCCGGTAAACTTTTCCCTCTGCTAGGGGACAGCTGTGCTCTTAGAAATTGACCCTGAGCTGTTAATGGAGCTGATGTAAGCGAGACGTAATGAGATCTCCCGTGAACATCCAATTTATTGTTAATTTGTTTGAAAAAGTATCTGTGTGCATTGTGTTCGCAGATGACATGTCTTTTCATTTCTAGTTGGTGTTTGGTTATGCAACTGTCCTATGTTCTGTGTTTAGAATTTCTGAACTGCTGCTGAAGGCAGGGAGAAATCTGAGCTAATAATCTGAGCCAGACAAAACCAAAACAGTGGTGTGTTTGTGTTGTCAGTCCATCCGCAGCTTGTTCCTACAGTGGTGGTGGATATAGCAGTACAACATACGGTTCTCAGTTATTTTCAGCATAATGGTATCTAGACAGCTTTTTTCAAAGGAGGAGGAGTTTAAAGATAACAGAACTGGGGTCGTCTGTGGAAATGGCACTAATAGTAACATATATCTCCATCTGTTTGCCATTTACCTTTTATTTATTTGCTTATTATAGCTTTGATCACTTTCATCTCTGCCTTTAACTGTGTTTTCAAGGCTGTCTTGGGGATAGTGTGGGTGGAGGAGTGTTCCAGCACTTCTTGTTGATTTCATTTAAAATTCAGATGAGACTTGCTAACTTCATAAACCCTAGAGAGCTTACATGTCTTCTAAATACATTACTGTCTTCTGTGTTACTCCCAAACTTTGCGAAAATACTGAAAAGCAAAATGCATTGCACAGAGTAAGAGAATAAGCTGAATGGAAGCTTCTGGGTTGCTGTTTTTGGGGTGAGATGTTGCCCAAAACTAGTAACAAAGTCTTCTAGTATGTTATCTCCTATTTTATTTGCTTGGTGCACAGCAATCTCTAGTTGTTTTCAGAGGTTATTTCACAGTCATCTTGGGGATTGTTCCATCTTGCTCCTATGGACCCAAGTGATTCATGGACCACTTGAGCTTGTGTAGTGTACCTTTGGGGGCAAGTACCTGATTTGCGGATGGAAACAAACAAGCCAAGTTCCCATTCATCTGATGTAGGTAAACCTCAGTCTGACAGACATGATCCTGAATAAGTGAATAAACTGCACTGCCTCCATGAAAGAATATTAACTTTGGTGAAGATACAGGGAGCCATGGGGTGAAGGTGGGTCTTGCATAGGAAGGTATATTCTGTTTTTGCGAAGACTCGGGTATGTGTTTGCACCTAATGCTACTGACCCCACTTCTGTCTGTTCTTTGTTCTTGCTGCAAATATGATTCAGCTGAGCCTGCCTAGATACCTGCATGCTCCAAAATGGAGGTGTGTTGATTGTGCAGCAGGAGAGTAGTAATACTTCCACTGTGAAAGTAAATCAAGAATAATTGGGTTTAGTTGCAACAGGGACAGGCATTTACTTGAAATTGTTTCTGCTGGAGGTGGTCTGTTTCAGTAGATATTCTCAAACAGGGGTTGTAAGGCCACAAACTAAAATAGTAACATTTTAAACTTCAACAAAACAATGACGCAAAAATTTGTGCTGGGGTTGTGTGGGTCTGGGTGCAATGAGGGGTGTGCAGCTTTCTGTTCTGGAGTCTCACAGATTGTTCCAGCAATCTCATTGTATCTCCAGGAGAGGATTAAACTTTGTTCTCCCTCTGATGGTCAGGACAGCTGGTGACTGGCACCACTTCCACGAGGAAGGTTTAGGGTTGGGTGCTGGGGAGCACTCCAGGTTTTACAGAGGCTTCCAAGTTGTCCTTGTTTCCTGCAACCCTTCTCTTGCAGCAAAATGAGTGACATCCTCATCCAATTATGGCCTGGAAGCCTGTAGTAAGGTGAGCACTTAATGGGGTCTGTGGCGTCATGTTCCCCTTCACTGAAATCCTGTGAATGTGCGAAGTGCTTTGAGGACTCAGGCAAATGCAGTGTGACATCCTAGCAAATACATGCATTTTCTTTATAAGAACATGCTTCTCAGAATGATGTGACTTCTTAAGTTGCCATTTAATTTTTTACCCTTAAAACACTCTTTGCAGGATGAACTTACTGCAGTCAACGTAAAGCAAGGCTTCAGTAATCAACCTGCCTTCTCTGGAGATGAGCATGGATCTGCTAGAAATATTGTCATTAATGCCTCAAAGGTAAGACGGAGCTTTTCAGACTGATTATACTCATTGAACTTGGAAGCGAGCTGGCAGTGGTTGTGCTTGGTTCTTGACTGCTTTGCTTTCTAGTTGGAAGTCTTCATATTTAAGTTAATTAAGGAACTAATTTAAGAGCGTGGAGCTGTGTTTCTGCTACCTAGTGTTATCAGTCTTCAGAGGAAAGCATGGATGCCAAGAAGAAAATTTAACTAGCACGCTTCATTGTAAAAGAGTCATTAATTTTTGCTCTTGTTCTTTTATTTGCTTCACTTACAAAGACAGTAGTGATTCCTTTCCTGAAAGTCCCTAGTGTTTACATATGTTTAGCTGGCTTTGGCCTTGAATTTGTTTCATCAGCCTGTTTTCTACCAGGAGAAGCTGGTCACTGTGGTCCAGGTCTTTTGGAAAAACATTCCTGGATTGTTTAGTGAAATTTAACTTAGCTCTCCTGTGTTTGGGGCTTTTTTTTTTTGNAAAAGAGCAATAAAAATCACTAAAATATTAGTTACTGTTCTCCAAACTGAAAATAATAGCTGTTTAGAAAAGACCCTCCATCCTGTATGTCGTTGAGGGGTCTGTCCAGACTCATGTACTCTTATTCTCTTTTTTCTGTTGGGAAAGTGGGAAGCAACGATTTTGAAAGAGAATGTTATCAAGAAGCTTATTGAAATGCTTCCAGACAAAATAATTTTCTGCTGCTTGACTTTTAAAATATATAACTTTATACAGCTTGTTGGAAAACATGAATTTACTTATACAGTGATGCTCTTTTAACAGAAGAAGAGATACAAGTAAATGACAAGGTTGCTATTGTTGAAATGTTAAAGGTTTTCCTGTTACATTTTTCTGGTTTTGTTTTCTGAAATTGCTACTGCAGGCACTTTCTGTCTTCTATTTTAATTATTCCTGTTTTGACTATTGAACATAATTGCTTGAAAAGTAAACCAGAAATTTGTAAGGAAGTGCTTATAGTTATTTGGAAGATTTAAGTGTAGAATTACCAACATAATCTCCTAAAGGCTTTTCATAGATTTTGAAATTACCCAACTATGAATACGTTTATTGGAAAATCAAACATTTTATTCTTACTGTCAGGCCAAAGAATTAATTTCTATTATAGTAATTTTGAGAAGTAAGTAAACTTACATGGGAAGTAAAGCCTCTATTGTTTCTTTTTTCTGCTGTTTTGGGGTTGAAAGTACTGAGGAAGCAGATTTTACGAAGCTTTTCATTCTGGAGGTATCAAGTGGTAGCAGAGGAGTTTTGAACAGAAGTCAAAACACTTCCTAGCTTACCCATATCTTTGAAGTTTTGCCTGCTGTAACTGATGACAGAAAGACAACAAAAGCAGTTCTTGGGGCAGCGTAGTTTGTTCTAAATAGAAGTGTAAAACGTGTATTTACATGTTTTATGCTATAGTGAAGTGTAGAAGGGGAGGAATGTTCTGACACACCCTTAGAATGCACTGAATCGCAGCTTAAATCCAAGATGCCTGTCTGCTGGAGGGATGTGGCTCTGGGCATCCACAGTGAATGGCCACTGCATCTCAGGTACCTCTGGGGCCTCGTCGTCTTTGGTTTTGCTGACCTGCATTTTCTACAGTGACAATACAGAAGTGTTGCATGGGTGCTTAGTATCATAAATACCCATCTCCTAGCTGCAGGGAATGAAAGTATGATCTTATTAGATTGATAGCCTGGACTTGTGTGATAACTATACCTATTCAGGTGGAAATCCTTTGTACTTCAGTGTATGATAGATGCTTATTTACTGGGTTGTCACATATGTTTTGCCTTTTTTTCCCCCCACCAGATTGGCGCTTACTTTAGCAGCATACTAGCGGAAAAACTAAAACTTAACACTTTCCAGGACACGGGAAAGAAGAAACCCCAAGTAAATGCCAAAGACAACTACTGGCTGGTTACTGCTCGATCTCAGAGCGCAATTCACAACTGGTTCACAGATTTAGCAGGAAGTAAACCACTGACTCTTTTAGCAAAAAAGGTATCAAAATACTCTTTCCTCTCTTTCTTGGGTATTCGGTTGTACTGGATTGAGCCCTAAGAATAGGGCAACATTTCTGAACGTGCTGGATGTGGAGCAGTGCTGCAGGCAGATGCTGCAGTGCAGCACATTCCCTCTCT
Source organism: Thinocorus orbignyianus (assembly GCA_013400375.1). Lineage (NCBI taxonomy): Eukaryota > Metazoa > Chordata > Aves > Ciconiiformes > Thinocoridae > Thinocorus > Thinocorus orbignyianus. The sequence continues at coordinate 533,196 of VXBW01006747.1, forward strand.
GCAAGCAGGAGGGTGCCTGGGCAAAGGGGAACTTCTGATCTAGCTGGTAAAAACTTCCTTTGAGTGACTGTATTTTAGCTCAAGTTCGAGCATATATGTCTCACTGACAGTCAGGTTCTTTGCCTGTACGCTTCACTTCAAAGGTCTTTGTCAAGCAAAGGAACAGTTTACAGAAGTTCTTGTCTGGCAAAGAGATGATTGGTGAGGAAGCTGGTGCATTCTTAAAAGAACCTGCCTGCTAACTCCAGCCCCTTTTGTGTGGCCTTCACATTTAAATTTGTATTAACAATCTTTGTTAAACAGTCTTATTAGTTGCATTCCTGATTAAGTTTCCAGCTAAGGAGATGAATTTTCTTGCTGCTTTGTGGCAGTCTTTGTATAACCGGAAAAGCTAATTCTGAGCAATATCTTTGGATACTGCATGTGGTTAAGAACAGCAGCACAAGATAAATTTGAAGTGGTCATTAAAAGTTATCCAAGGTGGTGTCTAGAACACAGTAACAAAGGTGCTGTTATTGGTGCCTTCTTTCCTGAAGCTCTATGTACAAGCAGCTAATCTTACAGGATCTGGGAGTTATTCTGAGTATAACTTAAACTGAAATGGGCAACTCTTATTCCAAGACTGTTGAGCATAAATGGATGCAAATAACAGAAGGTATGAGTTTCACCAGTTTTTGGCCTGTTGCTATGCAGCTGGTGAGGAACACTTGCTTTTTGCCACCAACAGAACCACTAGAAAAACAAGAGCTTTGCTGTGGCAAGCATGCCACCGCCTTAAGTTTCCCCCTAACTTTCTGAGAGGTTAACTTTGTGACTTAAAGTGCTAGAGAGATTTCTGACATTATTTAAGTTGGTTGTTTTGGGGTTTTTTGTTTTCATTTTTCTTAAAGAACCAGATTTATAAACCTAGTGGTAACAGTAAACAAGCATGTTACAAACACTGAAACTGATTCTGGGGAGTCCATAAATTGACTATTGTTGCTTTAAAAATGCAAGTTAAAATTATTGTTCTTTATGCAGAAAGATGTAAGGGTTGCTGTGACCAAATAGGGTGACTCTTTTCTTGGGGGTCCTGTGGGACCAGTCCCATTGTGAGCGTGGTCAGTATTTTTTTGGTCAAGTTTCCTGACGAAAGAGTTTCTCTTGACATAGTTTCTGTGTCTGGACAATAGGTGTGTCAGCATAATGCTTTCCTAGGTTGATGAAGATACTGCTCTCCAGGTAGTGTGGGGTTGCTCAGAGGAGACCTAGGCTAACCCACAGGTGCCAGCCGCTGTTTGGACTATAAGTGTACTATAACTTGCTTCCCGTTTCATTTCAGGTTCCTATTCTCAGTAAAAAAGAAGATGTTTTTGCTTACTTAGCAAAATATTCTGTGCCACTGCTGCGAGCGGCATGGCTGATCAAAATGACATGTGCCTACTACGCTGCTATTTCTGAAGCTAAAATCAAGAAACGCCAGGCCACTGACCCAAATATTGGTAAATAAACATTTCTAGTGTCTAAATGCATAATAAGAGCTGAAGGGGCCTGCTCCTCTTGCTCATGGTTTTGGTGTTACTAGGTTTTCAGAGAGAAATCTTTGAGGTGGGAAGGAGAATAAAAATTCTTTTAAATCAGTTCCACTTAAAAATGTGTGTCAAAGAGTATAGAGAGCCATGCAGCATAAATATTGCTCTGTTGGCTGCTTCTCCTCCCAACTGATTCCTCCCTAAATCTGCAGGTGCGGTATCTAAGAAGATGACTGTGCTGTGTCTTCACCACCATTGCAGGTCTCTGGGGGGTTGGCAGGAGTGGCAAAGGCTGTGCTAAGATAAACGTTACCAGGGAATGAACAGAACTGCTATTTTAGAAAGCCTGGGATGAAATGTGAATTTCAAAGCTTATTTATTAGAACATAGGCGGCAATTTATTAATTTTAAGTAATAACCTTAAAAGCCACTGTCTAGCATCAAGCTGATGGGCCAAGCAGTGACCCCCTTTAGGGTGTTCAAAGGTACTTTAACTATCATCAAATTGTAGTTTTACGCTCTCAATTTATGTACATTACCTACAGCTCTTCTACTGTCTGGAATGAGCATTTTCCTTCTTTATCCTCAAAATAACTGTACTCAGAACCGACAGTTTCACTGCTGTTTAGCAGCATCTGCTGTGAGAAGTGTCTGCTTATTGCTGCCAGCTCGTTCAGGTGTTTCTTTCAAACTTGCTTTGTGTGTTGTTTTTTTTTATTATTTGTGGGTTCGTGGCACTAGTTTTCACTCTGAGTTCCTAGTTAAAGCCCCCAAAGTCTATTTTCTAGTAAACATCCTATGATGGTTCTTTGGTGATAGTTTTAGAAATACTGTAAAAAATCAGTCTGATTTTTAGAGACAGAGAACCAGGGGGACACAGTGTATGTGGCTGGCAAGAAGTAAAAGAGACATTTCCCCAGATACCCAAGTCAGTTTGGTGCCTCCATTGACGTATGAACTCTGTGAGGCTTCCATTCTGTCATTAGCTTCCTTGTAGTGAGGTCAGTGCTGGTTTGGTGGGAGATAAGCACAGTTCTCCACTCCTCCTTTCAACGTGGGACGGGTTGAGGTTCTCTTTCTTGGCTGGCTGGGAATGGGGGAGAAAAAGGGAGTAGGGAGGAGGTGAGGAAAGCTAAGATTGTTCACTCTGTTGCGATAAATTGATCTAGACCTCGCTTGCTGTGACTGGGAGTAGTAGCTCTGTAAAATAAAATGAGTTTATGCTTACTGGGAAGGTGCAAGCGTGTGGTGTGTGTTGTCGAGTAGGCAGGTACTCCTGTTCTGGCTCTGCTTTGGGCTGGCACCAGCTTCACAGTTAGGGTGAATGAAGTCAGGAAGAGTGTCTGCAGGCTGAGGTGCCTGTGACTTTTATCAGTGAGTATTCTGGGGTAGGTTACTGAAGATCATGTCCTCTGTACAAATGCCCTGTTTTGTAAACACTGTTGAGAGCTTTTTGGGAAGTAGTTTGCTGTATGTTACTGAGCAGCCTTTGACAGTTCCCAAAATGTTTTATGTCTGTGCCTCAGGTTGCATTGTTTCTCACTCAGTGGCACAGCAGTATTGGTGATTGCTTTGGGAAAATTATTCTTTCATCCTGTCACATGAAGTAAGTTTGAAATAGTGGATTTGGAATTGTTTTTCCAAAAGTGAGTGAATGTTTGAAGTAAATGTGGTTAACCTGCTCTTTGAAAACACTGGGATCCACTAGCTTCATACAGAAATTTTGGTGGATTTGGATGGAAAAGCATTCAACATACAGTCTGTATATGTTGACAGAACTGCCAATTGCAAATGCAAAGGAGAAAAAAAAAGAATGTGCTAGCTGAAGTCTGAGGTGGGTAGTAAACAGCGAAAGTGGTTGTGTTTGAGAGTGGTGGTTCCTGTAACTCTGACAGTAAACGGGCTTAGGTTGTCAAAGCAACTACATTATGTATTCATAAAAGAGTGTGCTCTTCTAAAATATGCTGCATGCTGATTAAATACAGCTCTGTCAGATGTTTGTCTCTGAGATATTAACAAATATCCTTGGTTGTTCCAGTTACTATTAAGAGAATGTCTTCCTTACAATTCCTCTTCTCCCAAAGCTTCATGTATATGACCAAGCAAGTTTACTTTCTTTCACGAATATCTCCAAGTTATCCTAAATTCAGAATCACTGCTGAAGCAGAGAGGAAAACTTAATTTTTGTGCCTGTATGTTTGCTGAACAGCGCCTACTGACTCGTCTAGGGCAAAGGAAAGATAATCAATCTTACTGGCAGACCTCTGCATTGTGCTGGTCACTCTGACCTAAGAAACTGCTCCTGAGCTTGTTTTTTATTCCCATCAGAGTAAAAATCTGGAGGAGTTGTCTGTTTCAGAGTGATTATAGGAATGGTTTTATATGCTCAAAGTCCTTTTGAGTTCTATGTTGGCTATATTTGGAGGGAGAAGGAAGAGGAGAGTAAAGGTCCAGATGGAAGGAAGTAATGAAATATATTTATTTTATCTATTTCAAGCTTGTTTTCTGGCTGAGCGCTGAAATCTGATGAAAGAGACAGGTGATACCCTAAAGGCATACCATGTGTTAGTGCTTTTTACGTCATGCTAAGCTGGCAGACTTCTTGCCCACTTAACAGTGTCTGTGCTTTGAGACCAGTGCCCAGGAGAGGCACATAAGAAGCCCATTAATTCACAATAGGAACTGCATTATGCGACTGGGGGCGATGTTTTGGAAAAGTATTTTTGGCGACAAAGGCAATATAAGATTGCCTCAGTTCTCACTGTGAAAGAAACCTTTTATCACCTGGAGTGTTCTAATTATAAACTTATTTTGTAGAGTGGACTCAAATTATAACCAGATACCTTCGAGAGCAGCTGGCAAAGGTTGCGGAGTTTTATCATGTGACTTCCAGCCAAGGCAACAGCTCTGTTGGGATGCCTCAAGAGATGGAACAAGCCCTGAAGCAGTGGGAATATAATGAAAAATTGTCATTTTATATGTTTCAGGTAATACTTTAGAAGTGCATGGATTTTTTTTTTTTTTAAACTTTTTTTTTTAGGTTACCATTCTTGGAAAGTTCAGTTTTAGAACTTACTGGTAGCTTTTGTCATAAGACTTGCATAAATTGTAAATGCTAATTCATTTAAGATTTGCTAGCTGAAAAAAGCTTTGATTTGCGTAGTGTGCTTGATTGTGATTGCAGCAATGTACTCAGTTATTCTGCCTCTTCTGTATTATCCCATCTCTTAAGGGTGCTTTTAATGACTGTGGATCAGGCTGAGGTCACTATGGTGCGTGAAGCTTTGGGTGTTGGGGTGGTGGCCTGGCTGTTCAGTTCCACATGGTTTGAGCCCAGCATAACTCTCTGGTTGTTTCTGCTGAAGGACAGAAGTAGCAGGAGGGTTGCTAGGAGGGAGTCTGTCTGTCAGCAGTAAATCAGGGAGCCTGCTGAATTTGAGCTGCGGAGATCATTGGTGCTGTATGCAATTTCTTCCTCATCTGTTGGGCTGCCATGATGGTTGCTGGTTCCTGCCCATGTAGTGGGAGTGGAGGGTTTGGGGGAGCCCTGTGCTGACGTGGGTAATGAGAGCTAAACCAGAAATGAAATAAAACTCATAATTACACACCTGCTTTTTTAGTGCTCCCAGTTAATATGTGATGCATTATTTTAAATCCTTTAAGGAAGGAATGCTTGAGAGACACGAGTATTTGACATGGATACTGGATGTTCTGGAAAAAATCAGACCCACTGATGATGATCTTCTTAAGCTGTTGTTGCCACTGATGTTACAGGTACATGGGTGTGTTAAAGCCAAAATCAATAGAAGTGTGTTTCATACATGTTAAATTATTTTAATATTTGTGGTGGTAAAATCTGTATAAACATTTTTAGTTAGGGTGTCTAGAGAAATATGGTGCATGTTTGAAATTTAAAAACACCTTTAAAATGTTCATGCTTTATAGTCCTTAGCTTGAATTGATGGAGGGATTTCTGTTACTGTAACTGGTCTTGGAGTGAAGGTGAGATTTTTAGGAGACAGAGTACAGATTCATATGTGAGATGCTCTTTTCTTTTTTAACTTCTGGGCTCTTGAATATTGGAGGTAATCCCTTCTAGTTTGTGCATGTTCAATGTTAGATTGTTAAAGAAGATGAATACTTGGAGTAGGCTGTGTAGTAAACTATACATTTTTTTAAATTTCAGTATTCAGAAGAGTTTGTTCAGTCAGCTTACCTGTCCCGTCGCCTTGCTTATTTTTGTGCCAGACGCCTATCTTTATTGCTAAACGATGGTCCTAACCTTGTACCTGCACACTCTCCCCATATGATTATTGGACCAAGTAACCCTCCTCTGGCAGCCCCAAGTCCGACTGCCCCGGGTCCCGTGGTGAGCCCAGTACAGCTGGCCTGCTCAGATTTCCTCTCCTGCCCTCAACACCGTCCACTGGTGTATGGACTTAGTTGTATGCTGCAGGTAGGCCAATGTTCCGTTGCTCTTTGTTTTTGAGACTAAACCACTCAGTTTATTGGGAAATGGAGTGTTTCAGTGAGTGGTTATTATGGTTTGCAATATTCCCGTGTCCATTAAAGGATGAGGACTGAATGGGTCTGGGCGGAGCAGGAGCGTGGATTCTCCACACCATCTGAAATGTGGAAGCACTTGGAGAACTGTGTGCTGTCCGTGTGTCTGTCTGCACCTCTGCTGTGGGAAGGAGCGACTCTGCTGCCAGGGATGGCCAAGCCTTCCCTCTGTGATGGAAGTGTTTCTGGTTGCAGTAAGGCTCTGTGCATCTCATCACGTTCTCATCCCAGTGAACTTGCATGGTTCTACCAGACCCTAACTGTGTGCTGGGTGAGATGAGACAGAAGACAGCACCACACTGACTCCTGAAATCTCTCACCTTTGAGGATCTCCTTGCTTTTTCCAGCTTGTCACTGATGCTTGGTGCCAGTGCAGGTGCTTCATTTTTGTTTAGTCAGAATTACAAGCAGTTTATATTGCCTTATCAACTTCCACAGCTTTTAAAACCGTGCAACAGAAGAGACTGTTCACTTGTGCTTGTTGCTCGGCAATAGGAGAATTGTCAAGAGAGTAATTATTTTCTAAAAAAGGACTTGTTTGATGAGCTGCAGTTGTTTGCCTTCCTGAGTGCTGACCTGATGAGATTTCCTCAAGCCCTCCTGCTGTTGCCTGCTCAGTTGTCTGTCTCTGGGGGTTGCAGAGATGCCCTGGTGGTGGTACCGGGAGTATGTTGATGCTCTTGAGATCACAAAATCACAGAACAGGTGAAAGTGGCAGAGACCTCTTCAAATGATGTTGCCCACCCCTCCGCTGAGGCAGGGTCAACTAGAGAAGGTACCCTAGGACTGTGTCCAGCTGGATATTTAACATCTCTGTCATCCCTCTGGACGACCTGTTCCAGTACTGGAACAGCACTTTGTTGTGGTCCGTAGCTCCCTCTCTGGTGCTGCTGCTTCCCCACAGTCGTTGCAGTGTGGGAAGTTCAGAGCCTGGAGGCAGACTGGCTTGTACGCAGGGAAGGCTCAGTTGTGCTATCTGAGGAAAGAAAGAGGGAGAATTTCCGTATCCCTGAGGATGCATGAGTCAGGAAGTAAGATTCCGTTTGGCTCTCAGTGTGCTGTGACTTTTTGCCTCTTGCACATGGAGCTGTCCTGGGAACATCAACGTTTGTCTGCATCCTGGGCTGCTGGGTTATACTTGTGTACTTTGGCAGCTGTACAGCTTTTCTCTATTAGCGACACAGCTGGTTGTCTTTCTGTTTTTCCTGTACTATTTGGGTTTGTGTACGTGTGTGTTTGCTCTTTTTTCTGCCTCTGTCTTGTGCCACCAAGCGTGTCCAGAGGACAACCTGGGTTTGGACAAGATCTCTGTTTTTTTCAGAGGAGCATTTCCCCAGGCAATGTTTTTGCTAAAGTGCTGCTTTGTCATCCAGATCTGGACTAAGGGAGCTTCCCAAGAAGTAATCCAGCACTGTCAAAAATAAACATCTATAAGATGAATCAGCTGCTGTCATTTTAGATGACATTTAAGGTCTGATCCCAAAACAGCAAAGCATTCTTCTTTTCCTCTGTACAACACCAACTGCTACGGGGTAATAGGTACCTGCTGACAAGCCATTGCAAAATTACAGTTTCGAAGCCTGTCAGTGCAAAGTCTTTCTTTTGAAGTAAATCTTAAGTTCATGGTACATTTCAATGACTCTTCTGGGCTTTTAAACCTTGACAGAAGAGTTGATTTTAATTAATTTCTTAAATTTTAATTTTTCACATTCTTTCTGTAATCTGAACATCAAAACGACTTTTTTTTCCTAAAGCCCATTCACGTTTCACAGAAAGGATCTAACTGAAATTAACCTTTGGTGATGTTTTTTGATGGCGTTTTGAAAGCAATACAAATGGGAATGGAAAAAGTACATATTTAAATATATTTTTTTCCATAATGAAGAAAGAAAATAATATAGTAGCTGAATTTTCTCAAATGAGTGTTCTAAAGTAATTGTGCATAGGCCTGTCTTTTTGTTTCTTTCACTCTACTAGTTAGATTGTGCAAGTGATTCTAGCCTTATGAACTCTCTTATTGTTGGTATTGTCTATCACACGTGTTTAGAAAAAGAAATTACTTCTGTTTTGTACTATTGCTTGCAGACTGTAACTCTTTGTTGCCCAAGTGCCTTGGTGTGGAATTATTCCACAAACGAAAATAAGAACGTTAATCCAGGCTCACCTCTGGATTTACTTCAAGTTGCTCCATCTAGTTTACCTATGCCAGGTGGAAATTCAGCATTTAATCAGCAGGTAAGCTTTTTTCATTGTCAGATTAAGATCTCTTATATAATAAATAGTAATTTGTGATTATTAGGACTAGACTAAAGTTCAGTTATTTCTGTAGGTCTAGTTTCAAGGTGCTAGCACTGGTGGTGTGCTAGTTTTAGATGACCTGACTTTGTACTTCATTCAGCTACTGATTTTGTGAAAATGTCAGGAATTTTATTTATGCTCAGATGTTTTCTGTTATTAACCTGAAGTTACTTTAAGATATAACAAAAAAGAGGAAGCTTGGTTTAACTGTATTGTGGGATGTGACTTTTCAGACACACTTAAATTAAGTTTTGTTGGGCTAAATGGAAGGAAAAAGATGTTTTATTGTATGAGGTGGTTCATAACAGACAAAAACATTTGAACAGAACGTACTTCAGTTTGTTGTTCCCAAATGTAGGGAGTGTTGTGGAACACCATAGGGTGCCTTGCTCCTGCTGAAAAGCTGTCACAAGCTTGAAATGAAAATTGAGACTTTGAACCACCAGCTAATTAGCAACTGTCTCTTTTACAGGTTCGGGCAAAGATTTATGAAGTAGAACAGCAGATAAAACAAAGAGGTCGTGCTGTGGAGGTGCGGTGGTCTTTTGACAAGTGCCAAGAATCAACTGCAGGTAAGACAACTCAAAATGAAACAGACGTTGAGAGCTCTAGGGTTTACATCTGTTCTTCTTCCTTGACTACAGTCCTGTTGCACCATGATTAATTTGATTAATTCTAGTAATAGGTTTTACAGATGGATGTAATCCAATGTCTTCCTGTGTAAACGTTTTTTTTCTCTTTCTTTTTTTTTCTTTTCTTTCCTTGTTTTCTTTTCCCCTCTCCTAACTGCCATCTCTAGGGGTGACCATCAGCCGAGTTTTGCACACCTTAGAAGTGTTGGATCGGCATTGTTTTGACAGATCAGATTCCAGCAATTCAATGGAGACACTTTATCATAAGATTTTCTGGGCAAATCAGAATAAAGATAACCAAGAGGTAATGGCTACCTTCTTCTCTCACTTCCTAATCTGTAGACAATAGATTTTATTTTCACTTATGAGAATTGTCTCATAATATATGTATACAAAAGTACACAGATATCTGTATATTTGATACAAAAGCTTTGTGCTTTCTTGGTGTGTTTTTTCTTTATCGTTGACATTTGGTTTATTAGGAGAAAACAACTTTTTGTTGTAATTGAATTTTTTGGTTCTAGTAAAAATCTCATTTCGGAGAAATGATTTTTTCAAGGTTGTGTTCTTTGTTTTTGGGTTCTGTCAAGTAAAATTCTGGATTATTGCTTGATAACTTCTATATCTGTTACAGAAAGTAGTAAATTAATAAATATAGTAAAATATTCTAAAACTACATACTTCTATATATTTTTTGGTATTTTTCTCTGTGCCCGTAGAACCATTTTCAAAGATTATGAAAAACTTTATCAGAAACTTTTAATGTTTTACTTTTTTTTTCTTTTTTTTTTTTCTTTTTCCCTTGTGCAGTGCAAACAATAACGCCATGGGCCTATGTACAATGTCAAACTCTTGAGTTCCCTTAAAAAGTGTTTGGGGAAAAGATGAAAGTCAGCTATAATTAGACTCTGTTGAAGTAAAATAAATTTGAAGTGGAAACTATTAATGAATATGTCATAGTTTTTCATGTTAATGTTTTAAAAACTTTTATGCAAAATGTCTTGTTTTTTGAATACATCTGGATCTTGTTTATGACAATATGTTCTCAGTGACTGATAGTCGTAATTCAGGACCCTATGTTGCACAAAAATACTACATAATAATTGTCAATGAGCATTTTAATGACTTTGCAGTAAACAAGCAGAATATAGTATTTGGGGGATAACATCTCTGGAAGGATTTCCAGAGAGATGTATCTGCCAACAAACTCTGGATGTGAAGCTCAGAACCGGTAGGTAGGAGTAAAAGGCTCACCAGAATTGTTTTTCTGTTTCAAATACACTATTATGGTAATGAGAGAGAAACAGAGGAAGAAGATCTGTTAGAGCAGGCAGTTGAAGTTGCTGATAGTTCTTAACCCTAATGCTTGGATGAAATCGGGTTCAACACACAACATTTTTTGTATTTTTAAAATGGGTGGGGTGTGATATGCTTTATTGTTTGAGTGCTGGCTTTTTGTTGTCATCTGCTTTTGGAGTCATATGATGTGGTTCTGTGCTGTTGCCCTTCTGCTGTTGTATTTGTATCTTTTTTTTAACTTCTCCCTGTCTGTATGCCAAAAAGATTTTCTGACTTCCAGCTGCAATTTTACTAATACACTGCTTCTTTGTACTTTGTACAAAAGGCAGTGTTGGTAGGGAGACTTCTGAAAGTAAGGTAGTTAAGGTAATTACTCTGTTCTTTTTGTATGTTGTCTGTTATTATTGCCTTTGTTTTATAGTACTTGATTTGAGGTTGGGATGCCTTGAAAATGTGGGTGTTTTGGCCCCAAAGATGGATTCCCCAGTTCTGGGTACCATACATTTTTATGAAGGTCTGTCTAGTTAATTTGCAGGGATACCTGTTTCTGATGGCATAACATTTTGCTCTGAGATGAGGAACACTGATTAGGAATAAAGTGTTATCATATATAAGTGATGATGCACCTGTGTTTGCACAGTAGTCAGAGGAGACTGTAGGGAGAGCAGAAGCAAAGAAGACGCTGACTTCTTTCTGAAAGAAGAAAACAATTTTGAAAGTTTCAGTCTTACCTTACCTGGGTCTGGAGCTGATGTAAAATCAAACTTTTAAATTATCTGCACATCTTACTCTCCTCTGGAGTTTTCAGGACTCTTAGTTGTTGCTCGACCAGAGTTTAACATTTGGCAGTGAGACAGGGGTTGCCTTGGGATGCTGAATGCCTGACCAATGGTACTTGTGCATTTTGATGTTTGAACTTCTGAAGTTACATTTGAGTAGCAGTGTTTAGCTTTCACCTTCCAGGCAGGCTGGTGGTGAGTGCCCATGAGGGGTGAAACCCTGCCCTGTGTCCTGGAGAAGGGCTGAGGAGCTGCTTGGTGGCCACTGGATGTCGGCGCCTCCCTGCACTGACTGCGCATCAGCTGGGGCGCTGCAAGGTTAAACACACGAGAGTGTTGCCACATGCAATGCTGTTTGTCTCTCTTCCTCTCTTTTTCCTTCCCCCTTAGTAAATGTAGGCTGTTTTTTTCTTGGCAGAAAAGGCCAAAAGTTACAAGGTTGTGTACGCTCTGTTTTCAGCTGGCAACTCATTTAAGGACTTCTATTTTATAGATAAGATGTCCATCACTAGGATGTCTGCTGTTATTTAAAGTTTTGAAGGACAGCTATTTGCTGCCCCTGTTTTGATGTGAACCCAGCTGGATATGGTTGGAACCTATTTCCTGCCCATTTTTCCTGCTGGATTGCCAAATATTGTTGTGAAGACTGCAAATGATGCCGGGGAAGTATATATGAGAGTGGTGCTCCAAAGCACTGGGCGCTTGCTGGAATAGAAGGAAGGTGGCTCCTGCTGCAAAGTACTTGGATTCTGAGACAGACTGAAAATAGATGAATGTGCTCAGGATGCTGCTTTTATACACACTATTAATTTTACATTTTAATACATAACTCATGACTCCCAAGCATCAGAGCAAAAGTAAAACTTGGGGGAAGGGGCTGGAATGAGGGAGGTTAGGTGGGTATAGAGCGGTTAGATGAAAGGCCAGGTATCCTGCACCATGCAGGGGGAAGAGTTGCTTTTCGTCCCACAAGGAAATGCAGAGGAGTGGTGCTGAAGGCTGGGATCAGGTGGCACTGGTGACAGAATATGAAAGAGCAAACTAGAGAGAGATGAGGAATGAGGAGCTGAGCTGCGGCTCTGCATTGAATTCGAGTAGGACAAATAGGGCAGATGGATTGCAGGCATTGAAGGGAGCACAGACTTTGGGCCTCATGTTGCATATGACAGAGGTGGAAGGCTGAAGCCCTTTGAGAGAATACCATGTTAAATTCTTATTTTGACCAGACACAGAGCAAACCCTCCATCCTGGACCTAGAAAGAGGTCACAGAAGTGGGAGGAGAATCCAGTGCTTTTCCACTGACTTGGAGAAGACTTAGCATGAAGGAGAAGTGATTGCATTATTAAATGCCGAATTATGAAGCAGACTTTAAATAGGAATTGTGTTGCAGCTTTTCACTGTCTCTGTGTCTTAGGAGTGATGGACCCTGTGTAATCTTGTAGGAATAGCTTTGTCTGAGCCTTGATCAGACTGTGTAGAACCCAAATAATAACACTTACTATATCTGTCAGATGCTCAGCTTTTTATCCACGAAGTTCCAAATGATAATAACAGTTGTTGAATTCATTTGGTGTGAAGGTCTGACAGCCAATAAAAATATCTTGATTAATATCATAAGAATAATGCTTCTTTTTGAGTATTACCATGTACACAGTGAGTAATACAAAGGACCTTTCATTTCTAATTCTGTTTCACTGGTGTGTGTACAGTTTCTCAGTAGATTTTGCTGAGTAGGAGGATTTGAAATCTAGAAATCTATGACGTGGCATAAAGCAGTAAATTCACTTTCACTTGAGATCCTATTGCAGAGGAAACTACTGGGCTTATTTATATCTGCAGGTATTTTCCATCTGACATTTCCTTGACTCAAAACATCTCTTGTGCACAGCAGAATGATTGCAACTCTGGTGGTTATTGTGGACTTATCTGTAAATAAGTAAATCCAGTAAACCATTTGTATTTCTACCATACAGTTTTAAATTACAGTAAAATTGTGTTGCAGTCATCCAGATTTGGAACACCTTTGATTCCTCTCCACCCCCTTTTAAAGATCATTTCCTCTGAAGGCTTGAGTCAATTTGTGTGAAAATAGAGTCCTCACAAGAGTGAGCTAGGGAAGGCAATAGTTTTCATGTCTGTGAAAACTCCTCTTTCAGTTCACCTGTCATCATCCTGTGACCTAAACTCACTCAACTCTTGCCTAACTTTCAGCCTACTTGTATTTTATTGCCTGTCACAGTCTTTCATCGGTACAACTAAGGCAGAGAATTGAAAAAGGATTCTTTGCTCCCCCACCCCTGCCTCCTCTGTAGAATGCCGTGTGGTTAAGAATAGCTTGAAATACACCTAAGCAGTGGGAGGGATACTCAGTAAATGAAACTTCATGCCACTGTTTTCTAGTCAGTATGCAGTGGTAAATTGATGAAAGGAAAGAGGACTTGATTTTTAAGGACTGTTACTGAATTTCTTGAAATCATTATGCACAATCCTGAAACTTCGTGGATATTTGCACACTCGGATTTTTTTTTAAAGTTTAAGTCTCTGAACTTGTATTTAGGGCTTTCTTCTCATGTTGTCTTTGAAGTCCAGCTGAATTCTTACGATGCCAAGAAATGTTTTTCATTTTAGAATGAAAAAGTTGTTTTTGAACTTGGTTCTCACGAATAGGGCTTGTTACAAATGCGGAGAGTTAATATTTGTTTTTCTAAGATCACTTTGCTGGAAATCACACAAACAAACAAAAAACCCCAAGCCTGCTGTGTCTGTGGGAAAGAAGGTCTAACCATGCCTTTTTCATTAATAAGCTACAATTCAACAGTTTGCTGCTACCTAAGGGACCAGAATCCGGGTGTGTTGGAATGCGTGACAGGTGGCAAGATGAGCAAAATGATATGGATTGACATACCTGCAGAATCAGAGTCTGTTTCCATGACCAGTGACAAAATAGAACATGTTCTGAATGTTCTTGTAGTATTTTAGATAATGCAGTTCAACATTGTTTCAGTTGTTTGAATTGCTTAGTTATCTGAACCATATTTGTGTGACTTAAAAAACTGAACGCAGCTTGTTTTTTCCTTTTACATGAGACAGCTGTGAAGCATAGTGGGTAATAATTTCTTGAAGATGGTCTCATAGCGTAATGCAAATATGCAAACTGTGCTCCAATGAAAAGTTTTTTCTTTGAGCTGCTGGTATTGCTGCACTGTGTAATGTGGAGCTTGCTGATGGTCCTGTGTAATGGCTTTGTCCCCCTTGGGCTGCACCCAGAGGCATTTCCTCATATTCCATATTTTAGACTGCATTGTTGATGTCTGTGCATTTTTCCACGGAGAGTAATACACCCTGAGAGCTCCTCTGTGACCGATACACAGATGTGTTTTCAAATGGAATGAGCTGTCCTGACTGTTCTGTGAGCAGAGCTGATTTGTGTGGATTTGGGATTCTGAGGCAGGAATTTGTGGATGGCACAGGCCCATTTTTTTCCTACAAAAATCAGGTGGTGCTTTTGTTCCTGTCTCTTGTCTTTCCTCACATGTTCTCTTTAGAGTGGTGGGTCATACTACGAAACACTGTATTGTATTCCGCCTTTGTCTCTTTTAATGAAAATATGGCTTCTGAAAACCCTTTTTTGTCTTCTTGTAAGACAGACTTGGAGTTCGATGTTAAAATGGTAATTTTATTTCACTGAGGAGTTAATTTGAAAATGCTAACTGGAATTGTGATTAAAAATTTATTTAGATAGTCTGCCTTTCAAAAAGAGCTTAGTATTTAAAGGGAGCGTTCTTAAATGATGAAATTCTACAACACTAGAAATAAAGCAGCTCTGCGTCTTGAGACTGAACTCTGTTGTACTAGGAAGCAATCAGATCTTTCATTGATGGTTTTTTGGTTAACTGTCTTCATGACTTGAGGACAGACTGGCTTCCTGCGAAACAGACTTGACTTGCAGTAAGGCCAGGCTCAGATTTGTTGGATGATTGATTGAATGAATTTTCAGTATCTTTCTGTTTTGAAAGGAACAGGAATAGCCATGTAGATCTATGTATGTGCAGTACACACACACATACATACCTATATACAAACAGATACTTTGTATATATCTATATCTCCTTTATATCCTCTGCAGGCATCTATGACTGGAGTAAGAGCACATCTGCTACCAGCTTCTTCCCCCCCCATTTTAACTCATGAAGCCACAGTGTGTCTTGGGTAGGAGGAAGGGTTTTTTGGGTGCTGTTCCTCGCTCTGCCTTGAAGGTGTTGAGGCCAGCAGCCACCCCGAGAGGCGGCGAGTTCCTGTAAGTGGTTCCCAGTGCAGGGAGGATGCTGGGTTGAGCTGGGCTAGGTGGCAGCTCCCCAGTGTGAGTGGCAGCCCCGGTGGGCAGTGGTGACAAACAGCATGGGCATTCTCCAGTGGCACTGAGTCACGCACCTGCCTGCTTTCTGGAGAGATTTCTGTGAGGTGAGAGGAGGTTGGGGTTTCCTTTTGGTGAGTGATTTGAGCTCCTGGGCGTTCCACCCTGCTCTTCCTGCCTCTGCTGTGAAAAGATACCTCCTGCAGTCCAGGTGCCTCAATGGTGGTCTTAGTAACAAATTATAAATAAAAAATAAAAGCAAGGACTAGTGGGAAAAGGACTTAGGGTTATGGAAAGCAGAGTTTTAATAGCACTATTGGCTTCTTATCTACAAACCTATCAGGAACAATAATCTTTAATACTTTCTTTTTAACACTTCTCTGTTTTACTAATTGTAGTACTTTCTTTTTCAAATAAAACCAAAACAACTCTTTTCTTCTTTTCTTCACCCAACTTCTCCTCCAGTTATAAATTGGTGGACATAAGGCCTTTGGTTTTCTCTGAAAGGGTCTGCTGAGTGGCTTTCAGAAGGTTGCAGCTCTTTTGGGTCGTGGCTAAATGACAAATGTTCTAAGTGAGTTGGCTTGACTTGAAATCTTGCTTCAAAGGTCTGTGCTACCTGATGTAGATAAACTTTGATGCCACCCTGAAGTGTTTTTCTTTCATTAGGACAGTGGAAAGTTTGGGAATCTTTAGGAAGGGTCTCAGCTGTGGGAGAGCTCCCCCAGCCCGAGTGAGTTGTGGTTCCTGCCTACCCATGCCTGTTCTCTCCTCCAGTCCTTCATGGCTTGTCTTCCCTACAAAATGTAGTCATCGAGTAGTGTGTGAACTGATGTTTTTGTTTTTCTTACCCTGAAATTTTTAAGGATACTAATGTGATCTTAATGCTACTCTTCAAGACTGCAGTTTGAGCCCCTCTGAAATGTGGCCTGTGCTTTTCCAGGCCAGATCATCTGTGGGTATGAGATCTCAAATTAGACAAATCCAGAACCTGGTTATTCTGAGAGGTGATGGTTACATTCTTAGTGTGTTTAGGTAAACAGGGTGTCGGAAGGGAGGGAACTGTGAGGTGCAGCTACCAGGAGACAGCGTGGGGAGGAAGGAAGTCCTGCAGAGTGTAGTAGGGCTGGCAGCTTGAGCTCTCCCCAGTGTGGTATCAGCGTCATGGGATGCTGCCACCTCAGCACTCCGGAGCAGCACACCCTGTCTGTGCTCAGCACGGCAGCGAGCACTCTATGCTGGAGTTTCCAGTGTTGGACTAACTAATTTTCCAGTTTGTGGCTCCATGGACAAGCTGTGGGTTGGTTAGCATAGTTTTCCACTGCCCACCTACCCCTATGGAGGCGTACTTACTGCAGAGCCTTTGGGTAAATATTTATATTGCAGGGACTTGATATAGCTTTCAAATGTATTTATTATTTTCAGTCAAAAGCAAAAGAAAATATTTGGTGGTTCGATACTTCAGCTGCTTTTCTCAACTGCTGCAGGACCCTGTGTTCCAAGAGCCCAACGTATGGGAATGGCTCTGGTGGTGCCGACTTGCCAGACAAAAGTCTGCATCAAGGATTCAAATGATTACTGCGCTTGAATAACTCTTGGGTTGTTTTTTTTTTTTTCCTTTTTTCTTTTTTTTTCTTTTTGGAGTTGAGGGATGTTTCAGTTCCTGAGAACCAAACTCACTGTTTTTAGACACTTAAAAGTAGTGTGGTTGAAATTCTTAGGTGGATAAACACCCTTATGTTTCAAGTATCTATGGTGGGCTTTTTTTCCTTCAAAACAGCCTATGGTCTGCATATATCTGAAACTGCAGAATCAACGCTGTGATTTTAAAGGTGCATAATCACTTCTAGGTGTTTGATTTTTGATGATGTTGGATTCTGCGTCTCTGAAAATGTGGTATAGGTGTAGAATCGGGGAGTTATTTTTATATTTTTGCACTAATAAATATCACAGTGTTAGCAGGTGACTCGTTTAGAAACAGAGTTAACTGTCCACATTTTCTTAACTGTAGAGCTGTCTCTTTCTAGTTTTTTAACACCACCTCCACCACTCCCACCCCAAAAAATCAGATTGTCCCTTGAAAATAAGCTGCTTGAAGAAGATCAGTCATTCTCTGAAATCTCCTGAAGTTCAGGTAGAACAGACTTGGAATTAATCTGTGGTTAATTTATGTAGACATCAATGCTGTCCTGACCAGGGCAATTTCATGTTACCTTCTTGTGTGTTGCACAAAGGCCTGTCCTTTATTTGTCCCTTCTGTTAAGAGAATTTTAATACAGAGCTACACATGGAAGTGCTGTTCAAAAGTGAGAATTCACAGCATTTCTTGAAATAAAATCCAGCTCTGACTGAAAAAGGTCAGCTTGCCCTGAGCCCTCTTTTCTTTGGGCTATCAAATAAATCATTTATGCAATCTTTACTGAAAAAAAAAGATAAAAAGGAAAAAAAAAGATAGTGACTGTTGCTGGCTTAATGCCTAAAACTCTAAATGTGCAATTTGCTGTTAATCACAATATTACTTTGTTTCCGTTGCACTCATTGTCAGTGAGCTTCATGAAAGACTGTAAAACAACCAACCAAACATGAACGCAATGTGCTTGGGTGAATAAGCCTTAACCCTTGATTGCAGACAGTTGGCTGTGCTATTCAAACGAGGTGTCCTGTTAATTACAACCTGTAAGTACACACAGCTTGTCTTGTGGCCTCCTGGCATCTGGCTTTGTAACCTGGGGGTGCACAGGCTCTAGAGGACTGTGGTAGGTCGGTCTTATAAGACCTGCCTCCCCGACATGCCTGTTCATGGACTTGCTCCCATTTCACTAAACAGAGCGATGCTCATTGGGGACTGGAGGGCTCAGTGGTGCAGGCAAGCTCGAGCCCTGCCGAGTTACATGTTTGTACTAGACAGGCACCAAGTGACAAGTAGGACCCCAAAAACATGGGCACAGGAAAGTTTGTGTTTGTTCTTGCCTATGATGACCGGAGTTTTATTGTTTTATTTAATTTGGGCCATTTCTACATTTGTCATAGGGCTTAAACGTCTCTTCTGTTGAGCAGTGGGAGCAGCAGCAGTGGAAGTGGTTTGCTCACTGACTGCAGGCTGAGGTGGTTTTGCTTTTCAGTGCTAAGTATGGTTTGGTGTAGCTCTGAGGACAGTTGAGTAACAGGCTGATATTCTTGGCTTAGTAACTCAGGCAGTGTCTGAAGGAAGTATTTGTACATGTGCACATGCATATGTATACCTTGGTGTCTGTCTGCGTGTCAGCAATGTTTGCACAGTGTGCATATTCCTTGGAGGAAAAGCACCCTTGTGTTTCTCCAGCGGAAAATAATTAAAAGCCAAAAATTTGGCTTTTTTCCTTCTGTGTTTTGACACTTCCCAAAACAGCTTGAGCCTTTCTCTTTAGGCCAGAGCAAAAAGTTTTATAACCACTTTTTCCTTGAGAAGTTCCCCATATAAGTCTTCCTTTAAATGTCTCTTGCCAGGATTTCCCTCTCTCTGCTTGCCCCAGCACAGTGAGCTCTGACCTTTGGTGTTGGTGCCCCATTGCCGCACCTCTTCAAGGCTTTTCTCCCATACTTTTCTGAAGGGATTCGGTTTTAGGAGCATCACCTGCTCCTTGCTTGAGAAGACAACCTGCTTGGCCGTCCTGTGAGAGGTGCCATTCCCTGTGAGAAGGAGGACGAGGCAGATCCCGTGTTGCCCTCCCTGGGATGGCATGGGATGCCATGCGGCACAGGCGCAGCTTCGGGTGGTGGGTGATCGACACGTTTTGCTTGAGCTCTGAGTTGGTGTCTCCTGCTTGAGATGCAGAAGCCCTCGTTTTTGTTGGTGTGGTTTCTCTTGTTAGCAGAAAGGGAAAGAGGTCAATGTGAAGATCAGATTTTCAAGTGTTCTGCATTGCCTTCAACAATATACAGTATCCATACTTGTGTTGTTAGCTGACTGCACCTAACCACAACAGTGACATTACCGTGTCACTTCGTTTGAGTAAGAGAAGAGCATTTTTCCCTCTTCCCTCCACTCCTCCCCCCACAGTCACTTAGTATCTCTTGCTCACCCGTTGAAGCATATTTACAGGAAACTTCTCTGACGTGTGCACCAGCCTTGTTTAGCATACTGTTGTTTTTTGTATTTTGGGGGAGGATGCTTGGGATAGCTTTGAAGCAGTAACTTGTGTGCTTGTGGGTCTCTACCGCCTAATCACTCTGAAAAAGGTATTTGCTTTCTGAGGCTACCGTGCTTGACTCTGGCCCTTCTAATGTTTACTTGTAAGTGTAGTTTCCACTAATCTTCGGGAAAGAAGAAAAATCATATCTGCTTAATTTGCAGATCAGTCTTACGGTTAAGTGTTCAGAGATGGTAGCCAGCTTGGGCAGGAGCAAGGAAGTTCAGCAGATCCAGTTCAGCAGCACACAAGAAAAAAATACTTTCAAAATGTGGGTTGTTAGTGGGAACAGGGGTTGGATAAATACTAATAGATATAAGCATACTATATCCCATTGCTATTCTGTAAATACAGATTTATTAAAGACATGTACTATTTCTTAAAAATGTCTGTGTTGGGTCAGAAATAAATCAAGCTCTTCGGGAGGTTTTTAACTTTGGTTATCTGACAGATATGCCTTTAGAGGTTAGGGTTTTTTTTTTGGTTTTTTTTTTAATGCATCATTGGGATGCAAGTAATAGTCTAGAAACAGACAAAGGAACTTTGGAAGAATCAGTGTAAGGAAAGCATAAATTCTGTGTGGTTAATTGGGTTGAGAGGCTCTGTATGCTGTACTTTTCATGTTTCTCTTGCAGATCGCCCTTTTCTGGTTTTGGGAAGCCACATTATGATAAATGAAGATTTTGATTTGAGTATCAGCAGTGTGAAAACTGAGATTTTCCTCTTTGGCTTCTAGATTATATTTCATTTGAAATCACTATGAATAAAGCAAACGTGTGCATCTCTCAATTATAAAGAACAAAGACTAACTTTTTTCTTCATCCCCCAGAACACTGGTTGCTGCAAGCTGTCTGCTCAGAAATAAGCCTGTTGGCTGTGTGAGTGAAATGCCTTTCTGTCTTTGTTCTTGCCCTGAACAGGTAGCCCCGAATGATGAAGCTGTGGTAACGCTGCTTTGTGAATGGGCTGTGAGCTGTAAAAGGTCCGGTAAGCACAGGGCCATGGCTGTAGCCAAACTGCTGGAGAAGAGGCAAGCAGAAATTGAAGCAGAAGTAAGTTTTTTTTCTACTTGCAGACCACTGTGAACAGTGGGCTTTAAAAGTAAGCTGTTTCTAAGGAGACATCACTTTAATCTCTGCTCGTTACAAAACAAGTAAGTTTGATGGCATTTGGAACACTGGGGATTTTTGTCACTGATTTGCATTTTAAAGTTCTAGATAAATTTAAAATGAAAAAACCTTCTTAATGACATAAGAAGAAATTGCAACGTAACTTAGAATGGTCTAAGTTAGCTGATTCATGTCTGTTTGAAGTGCTTTACTTCCACGCACTACTTTCCCAAATAATGGAGTCCCGCAGTATCTGGAGTCCCTTAAAAAGAGGGGATTGGGTCTGGCTGGTGGGACAGGGTTGTTCAGCTGGTGGGAGTCTCTGCGAAGGTTCCAAAACTAAGATCCGTTTTAAGGCAAAATTTGAGTGTAATTTTACATCTTGCATTTTGTAGAACTCCTTTGTTTTCAAGGGAAATGAAACATTTCACCGGAGGAGCAGGACACCATAGTGACATCTTTGATGTAAACAGCTGCCTGTCTGTTGTGGCAAATGATCCTACCCCAGATTGCATAAGCTGACACTTCTTCTTGAAACTTCAGTTATACTCACTTTGCTCTCTAGCGTGGATTGAAGAGAGGCAGTCTGTACACTGTGGCCTCGCCGCAGCTTTCTGGACCAGCGATGTTCCCCATAGCCCAGAGCACTGCTGTCTTGGCCTCACCTGCATCCGAGCAGTGCCAGCAGGTGCTTTTCCTAGAAAAGGGTCCCAAGGAGAGTGCTGTCTCTCAGAAGTGCAGCTGTGCAGACAGAGGTACAGGGAGTGTGAGGTGCAAAAAGACTTTCACTTTCCAAAGCCTCTCTGCTTTGTCTGCTTCTCACCACAAACCATTAATTAGGGGGATGGGAGCTTACGCTTTTACTTCTGCCTTACTAGCACCGAAATCTACTCAAAGCAGAGATGTTTGCACTGGTTAGTATTACATTTAGTGTAGTTTACAGAAACAAGAGGAGTTACCTTTTGTATTCGCACTGGTCCTGGAAGTTCTGTATCTTAAATTTTTGCTTTTATATGAAACCGTGTCATTGCAGATGATGGTACATGCCTCAGGCATTCCTTTTCAATAAGTAATCCAAAGTGATTAAATAAAACACCTTAGAAATAAGCAAACTAGGTAATGGGAAAAACCTGTCATTCTAGAGCAAGTCTGGATTTTATGAAGAGGTAGGAAACAATCGCCAGTATTGTTGCAACTTGTGGGAATATTATTTGCATTTGTGTGTGGGTACATGCTTTTTTATTTATTTAACTGTGCAGAGATGTGGTGAATCTGAAGTCCTAGATGAAAAGGAATCTCTGTCTTCAGCCTCCTTGACAGGTTCCAGTCTTCCTGTTTTTCAGAATGTCCTGCTAAGGTTTTTAGATACACAAGCTCCCTCATTATGTGAGTATTAACTAATCTATATTGCAAAGTAGGTCAGAAGCAACTGGTCTGCTGTCTGGCTGCTGAAGTTTCTGTTTTGCTGTAGTGAGTGTTTTCACAGTTTCTGTGATTACCTGCTCTATTTTAATACACACAAATTATTTTTTTTAAGTCTCCTGCCTTGCTGAAGAATCTTTCTGTGATTTTCATTTTGTTCTTTTCACAAAAGGAAAATTGGCAGAAACTATGTTTATTTCTGTTTAAGCTGTAAGAGATTTGGGGAAATTACTTGCACTCTATGCATATTTAACATCAAATACTTGCCTCTTTTTGACACATCCACATTCGGAGTGACTGACTTGGAAATTACACCCAAGTGTTAAAGTCAAAAGCTGTTCGCTGACAAATAGGTGTATTGAAAAAAGGAACTTTGTTCATCGTAGTTTGCTCTGTGAAATGTCTTGATCTAATAAAACTGTCTGATATTGTAGCATGTGTTTCTGGTATCTTAAGTACTGCTAGTTAGTGCATTATTTTTTTTCCTGGTGCCTGTAAAGTAAAGGGGATTTTTAGTGGCTTGAAACATGATACTGAAAACTCTCAACATCCGAAAAAGGAGAAACTTCTTAAAAATTTGTTACAGACTCTGAGGTATGGGCAGTGCTCTATTTTTGTGACAGTGGTGAGCCTGGTTTTAAAAACCATCCAAACTATTTGTGTTATTTAGGCTTGTGTTTCCGATGTGCTTCTTTCAAATGCAGCATCATCATCCTTTACCCCGGGTGGCTCTGTGAGGCAAGGTAGGGAGAGCCCCAGGGGAATGTTTTCCTTGCTTGAAATATTGTTTGGGATTTTTGAGCATTGGACAAGTTTTGTGGTATTGTATTGTTTTTACGGTGGTTGAGCTTCTGTGTCTCCAAAAATGTGAAGCATGTAACCGCTGTGTTTTGAAGGAGGGCTGACCGCCTGATCTGCAGGTGTGTGTTTTGTGGTGCTCATCCCCACGGCATCCCGTGACCCCCCTTGCTTTGGGGGTGGGGAGTGTGGGTCCCTGTGGGCAGCTCTGGATGTGAGGGACTTGGGGGTTGCAGAGAATCCTTACCCTGAGCTGCTCTCGGGCTTACTGGTACAGCTTTGGTCCTGCAGGGTAATGGGAATTTTTAAGTAGATACAGTGTTATGTATTGAACTAATTTGAATTTGTAAAGCATAATTTGCTTTTAAATAAATGATGATTTGGATTTAGTAGTTCTGTAGCTGGAGGTTTTGGTGCCCAATGGAGCTGGTGTGGTATGAAGCTATTTTCCGGTAACTGCCGTTTGGCAAACCTTTCTCTGGTACAGACAAGTCAAATTAAATATAGCTGTGACAAATGAAAACTTAATAACAGTACGTATTTTTCTAGAATTTGCTTTGGCACTAGCAAAATAACATGCATTTATTTTAATAAACTTTTTCCTGATGTGTACGAGCACAATTAATAGATAAGATACACGACACTATCAAGCGTTAATAAAATGTTTCTTTTATGTCTCGGAGGCCTGACATGCAGAGATGATGAGTTCTGTGAAAATGTTTTAGAAGGTTTTCTGTTATAAATATAAAAGTGCTGTAGATAAGATAGTAACATTCACTATAGTAATATAATTTGTGAGGAAAGGACAACCATTGGGTGGTTTGTTATAATACAAAGCTTCAGCTTTAATTTTTCTTTGTATAGGGAATGTCTTTGCACTTTTCTCCTGTTTATAATTTTTAGAAGTATTTGAACGTTGTGCTTAACTGCTGACACACACCCCCCCAGCCTGGGACAGATGTGTATGGGGAATGATGCTCTGGAATCCACTGCTGTCTGAAGTCTGTCCCGTGTCTGGAGCTGACAGCAAAGCGAAAACATGGAAATTAGATGGGAAATGGTTTGTTCTGTAGAGGCAAAGAGAAACGTGTGCAGGCTGCTGGAGACATTTTTAGTAGGCCTTTAAAATGAATTTGCTGGGGTATGCAATTTAAATAGTTGAAACCCAAATATCTGTAAGTTGAAACTACAGTCTTAATTTTTTTTTTATTTTTTTTTGGGGTAGCTGACCCGAATAGTGACCATGAGAAGACAGAGTTTGTGAATTTGGTGCTGCTTTTTTCTGAATTCACTCGGCATGATGTTTTCTCCCATGATGCATACATGTGCACTTTAATATCACGTGGAGACTTGTCAATCACTGCAACTACTAGACCACGTTCACCTATTGGGGAAACTGTGGATGAACAATATTCTAAGGATCATGATGTGAAACTGGAGGTAACACTTCATGCTATTTCTCCCATCTTTGGCACTCTGTTTCACTAAATGTTCATTTTCACTGAAGCATTAGTATTTTAGATAAAAGTTTTTTAATCTGTATCTCATTGTCTTATTTTCTGTCTTTGAGAAGACTGACAGTAATCCATTATTTTAATTCTTGTCTATAGCTGTAAATGTTACCATTTTGTTGCAAATATACTGAAGTGACAGTTTTCTGGTGATCTAAATACTCTGGGACAAACATCAAGGCACGGTGTGGACTTCTAAATGTACCTGTTGAAAATCGTAGTTCCAGATCTGCTTCAGTGAAGAGGCTGTGAAGCCAAACCTCATGACTCATATGTGCACAGTCCAGGTGCAATCCTGGGTCTTCTCTCGGATGAGCAGTTCATGAGCTTTTCTAAAACTAGAGCAAGAGGAAGGCAACCTTAAACTCAAGACCATGGACGATGTCTGTACTCTTGCGATGAGATATAGCCTGTTGTTCTGCTGCACAGTTCATGTGGATCCTGTGGGCAGCTAAAGCATCCTCTGATATTCCTTTTTAATTTCTTTTGAATATCTGTTATGTTGGTCTCCTGGCCAAATTTGCCCTGAAATACAGAGGATTTCTACAAGTTGCCTTTCTTGGTACAACAAAGTAGGAAATAGACCCTGGGAAGGTACCAGAGTCAGGTTCCTCTTCTGTAGGTGTCTCTGGAACAGAATTGTTCAGAGTAATATACTGTGAAGTTTTGTTTCCCCCTTTGGCTCCTGCCCTTTTCTGTGCTTCTGTGGATTTCGGCTTGAGAAATACTTTTGTGAATTAAGGCTTACCCGTAAAGATTTAACTATTTCTTAATTCTTGAATAGGTTGGATATTTGGGTTTACCTTTAATCATTGAAATGAGTCTTCAGAAAAATGTGACTGATGTTTGTTTTTTCTCTTTGGCAATTATTAGGATCATAGTATTATGGAACAAATGGGCATTGACTCAGGAACCGCTAGTATTTTTGATGATGTAGACAAGAGTGACTTTAAGGCAGATTTTGGTTCGGAATTTCCAGTAGGTTTAACTTTCGATTTTCTGCATGCCTTTGATACCTGTGTCTGCTGCTTGCTGTTGTCACTCCATGACATGTTGCTCCATGTCTCTCCATGCCCTAACACCACCTTACTTCTTCCACTGACAGTCAGTATCCTTTGGTATCCAGTCCCTGCCATCTTCCATGTCAGTGCATCGCCTCCTTTCTCTGCTTCTCTGCTCTGTGACAACTTACGGCATTAATAAATATGCAAATTTACCCAATTCTTTAACATTGAGGAACCCCAAATTGATATCACATGCTTTTCAAGTGACTGTTCTATGCCTTGGCTCTGTCTTCCAAATCTGCTTCCCCCTCTCTTTCTCCTTACTGTTAGCCTGAGTCTGCATTGCTCCTCAATCTCCTAGTTTTTTCCTTTGGATTGGTCCTTCTTCTGCACCCACCCGGATTCCTGTGCCCAGACCTATCAGTGCAGATCCACTTGTAGGATATTGGGACTCCTGTTTTTGCCTGACATCTGCTATATTAGTGGTTTCAAGCATATCCATGCCTGCCTACAATGTCTCCTGTCACCTCCCACTTTACCCTTTTCATTATTTTCCCTCAATCACTGGAATATCTCAGTTTCTGTGTCTCAACAGCGTAAGAATTGTGGAGATTGCTCTGAATCATAATGCTTGTTTTCCTGACTGAGCCCTGCTAGTGTAAAACTTGTCTAGTAATAATGGAGATATGCTTAGAGATGAAATGTGTATATGTACCTTAAATTTCAGGCTTGATTATGGTTGCACTTACTTTGTCTTTTTTTGAAAAGCCTCAGATTTTAAAAAAGTAACCATATGCAAGAATGAAATCTTATCTCTGAATGCAATTGCTGAATTTTGAAAGCTAGGGGTTACACTTACCTTAAACGTTTGTTTTACATGACTTAGATTTTCTCTCCGATGCCTGGGGAGTCTTGTGAGAATGTGAACTCTTCTTTAGACAGAAGAATTTCAGTTACCAGCGAGAAGTCAGTCAAGAGGGAGAGACTGAGAGAACTGATTTTTCCATCCAACTACGACCTCCTTCGCCATTTGCAGTACGCAACTCATTTCCCTATACCTCTGGTGAGTGACCGCCGTGTTCGTGTGCATAACGGTGCTGCCTGATGTGACAGCAGAGCATCTAAGAGAAGAAAACATTGCTCTCTGAAGAGGGCTGGGCTGTGTGGTTCCTTCCCAAGGGCTCCTGGCCAGTTCACATGCCACTGTTGCGTGCACACACCATGAGCTGCAGGGTGGCTTTAGTGCCCCATGGGTTTCATGGGAAAGGGGATAGTTGGAAGAGTGCACGGGGAGGCGTTAATACCTGATGTCTAACTCAACAGACTCGACAGACAGGAACCACAATAAAACCACTACATTCCAGGGTCTAATAAAAGTTTGCTAAATAGAAAAATTTGATATTGTAGTTGGCCACATGCATGAATATCAAAATATCTGATAGTTCTGAAATGTGAGGGACAAAATAATGTTATTTCTTCCCACCCACTCCTTGCTGTTTCTGGCGTGGATTTTTTGTTGCTGATGCTGTGGTGTTTGTCTGTAGGCTCATGGGAACTGAAGAAAGCACCATGAATAACATTCCAGATCCCAAACCCTCATTTGGTTGACTTTTTGTTTTCTACTGTGCTGGAAAAAAAGGTGCAAATGCTCAACAAACCTCGAATTGAATGTTTCTACTCTTTTTCTTTCTTTTTTTTTTTTTTCCCTAAAAACAATGGTAACTTTTCAACAACACTAAATCCAATCAATTCAGGAAATGTCATGTGAGATTATGAAGTGATAACCACAGTTTTCTTTGCATTACATTTCTTCTCCATAGATAAGGGGTTCTGATTTACTGCAGGTGAATTGTTATGAGAATACCGCATGAGCTATTTCTGTTCAGGACAGTTTTGAACGCTTGCTTGAAGTTTGATTTATATTTTTTCCATTTTAGGTACTAGAAAAGAGATTATTTGATTTGGTTTTGTTCCTTAAATATTTTTCATTTACAGATAGAGATAATCCAGGTAGCAGGATTTTGCCTATGCTAATTGATTTTTATATTTTTTTAATTTTAATTTTAATTATTAACTGTTCTATATGTGCGTTATTTTTAAAAGAAATTGTAAGTTAGAATATGAATAAACTTAGTTGCTGTTTTCTGGATTTCTGCAGATAAAGCAAACAAAGAGAACACACTGGATATTTATACTTACACTTTGCCTTAATTTTAAAATTTCCTTGAATTTTCTGTAATTACATGTTAACTTTTTTCATATTAACTAAAGCAGCATTAAGGAAAGGCAATGGAACTTGCAAGGCCAAGAAATTTATTTATAAAGAGTGCAGGTGTGATGTAAGCAGATACAATAGTTTTTAATCAGTGCAGCTTAAAATCACTTTCTGGAGTAAATAATGCCCTCTAAAATGCTTTTGGTTTAGTTGTATCTGTGAAAACTTTGCAGTTCATTAAGTGCTGTTAAATAATCTCTTCACTTGATTGCACCAAGTCATGTAATATAGTAAGTCCAGAATATTTAACTTAGAAAAGGTGAGTTCAGGTGTTTACCATAAATAATTATATGTTATGTTTCAGTCTGAACATGTTGTATTCTGAAGTATTGCTGATCCTTGGTGGGTTGTCGTTGGTACAATGAACTATTTCTGGAAGGCGTTATTGAACATTCTGCTAGTTTGGTTCAGTGTGAGCGCATAAGGAAGCGATGGGTATCATTCAAGTTTTTTCCTTCTGCTTGAGCTTAGTCAGCAGGAATGTTGTTGGCCAACCACAGTAGCCAGGCTTGCAATTGCACAACGGCTGCTCATCCTGTAGATTTGCACGCTCTTCTGTTGTAGTTTAGAATCGGTACTCTTGCATCTGCGGTTCACTTCTGTGTTGCACCTCTTTGTCTCTGAAATCCTTTGTCTCTTTGGGCCCTGCAAAAGTCTCAGAAAACTTCAGTCTGAATGATTTGGAAAGATGATAATAGAGAATAGGGTCAAAACAGAGGTTTGAAACCGCAAACAGCAGAGTAGATTCTTTAGCTTTAAAGAGAGCTTGTTTCAGAGGGCAGCTCGTTATGGTATTGCTTTGGCTCAAAGTGTAGGGGATGCGAACAATGTGATATGGAACAAAACACAGTATGTAGGCTGCAGTTACAAGCAGTATGTTGATGAGGGCTTTCTTCACGTTGGCGTAACTCTCGCTGTATTTGTTTTGGTAGAGTTGTCTAACAACAAGGAAATTGGAAATCAGTATCACAGCTGAAAAATTCAGGAATATGGCTGTGCATATGAAATTAGTAAACACGTGCCAGTCTCTTCCAAATTTTGATTTCAAGTCGATGCATACTGCACCAGGTCTTTCTTCAATGTTTTTTATTGGAATAGCCATGTTAGGCACTGTTATAAGGAGAATCATTGTCCATACGACTGCAGACAACATCTTGGCAAATCCAGGTTCTTGAATGCGGTAGATCTTACAACTGTGCATTAGCTGAAGGCAGCGATCCATGCTTACAAACCCCAAAAATATGATAGATAAATACATGTTCAGGTAGATTAAAGAGGCTGTAATTTGACAGTGGAATATTCTCAGTTTCCAGGATGCAATTCCTAGGTCAACAATAATCTTTACTGGTAATGCCAAAGTCAACAAAAAATCTGCTGTTAAGAGATTAATTAAGTAGATGCTCATACACTTCTGTTTCTGATCTTTCTGTGTGAATGCCCATAGTGCGAAACAGCTTCCAATAAATCCCATAAGAAAAATCAAGTAGTAAAAATAGGTAAAAGGTTCCATTTCTTGACCAATATGACAGTGTGAAACATTGCTTGACATTGTAAACTTCGTGTGCAAGTTGGTTTTGCTGCTAGGAGGTACCAAGAACCTACAAAAAGAACCAAGATGACATCAGCTTTTCTTGAGCAACGATTGTTATTCTCTGAGAATTAAGTTCATGGAGAAAATGCAGTTGGGAAGAAGTATTTTTCTATCTGTGCTACTTCACAGATATTCAAGAGGGCTTAGTTCTTATGTCAGTAAAGTTTGGAAATGTGTTAGGATTTGTTCTTGAAAGCATATAGACTTCTCAGAAGTTTTTATGCTAGAGCAGTCTTTCTGAGTGAGTGTTTGGTTCAATCCTGCCCCCTCCCCCCCCTCCTTTCCCCAGCCAAAACACCATGAAAAGGTTCAAATCTATTTAAGGTTAAGTGTCTGATTAACAGTGGTCATACTAAAACTTTGGAAGTTTTGAACGATCGAAGCGATGTGTTAAAAAAGGGTAGTATTTGTAGCAGTCTTGTTCTATAAAAACATATTAGGAGTTTTGAAGTTAATGCACTATCAAACCAATATACAAATATGTCAGACAGGTGAGCAAATAGTTCCAACCAGTACCAAATTTTTGCAAACAGCTCTGTCTTTCTACTTGAACAGAAGATAAATTAATTGCATATTTTTACAAAGCCCTTAGAAAAAGCATGTGCTGGAAGAAGCAGCTATTAAATAATTTTGCTCACTTCCTTTTTAGGCTTGACTGGAAATTATAGAGAAGAAAAGTAGAAAATTTTGGTTTTGTTTTAACTAAATAGACTACTCCTTGGCGCTTTTGGTCCTGAAATCAGATAACCGAGTTGAATTAAATTTGG
Organism: Thinocorus orbignyianus; assembly: GCA_013400375.1. Lineage (NCBI taxonomy): Eukaryota > Metazoa > Chordata > Aves > Ciconiiformes > Thinocoridae > Thinocorus > Thinocorus orbignyianus. The sequence continues at coordinate 563,279 of VXBW01006747.1, forward strand.
GTAGTGAGCGTGGTGTTGGCGAGGAGCGGGCAGCACTGTGGGAGCTGGTGGCCTTGCTGCCATGCTCCTGGGGTGGTGGGAGGTTCGTGCACTGGGGCAAACTGAGCTCTGAAACACTTCTGGAACCCAAGCCTCCAAAGATACAGCATGGCTGAAGCTGTTAACACTGACTACAGGCAAAGCAGCGGCTGTGTTGCTGAGTACTCAAGCCTGGCTTTGGCTCTTAATGTTTCAAGCTGTATATTTACATAGCTCTAGATAAGCTGGAGCGGACAAAGACTAAAAGCAAATACCTGTCTGAGCGGTCTCCGGGGTCTTTTGGGCATTAGTCTGCAAAGGTCTGCTGTCTCCGAGTGGCTGCTCTCGCAGCCCAGTGGCGTGTTAATCTTTTCCTCTGGCTGCGTCTGCTGGTTTTCTGAAACGTGTCTGTGGTTTTTAAATGTGCTGATTGACGCAGTTAAAACCAGCATTTAAATGACTAAGCCACGTGGAAGTTACCTAAAAAAGAAGTGGCAGAAAAATGTGAGTGTTCATGGAACAGCCCAGAGAGACCTCTCTTTCCTGTTCCTGGGGCAGGAGCTGGTGGCTGGGCACTCCCAGGGCAGTGCCCCCTGCGCTTGGCCCTGTGTGGGGCTGATGAGCGGTTCCTCCGCCACTTGGTACTGGGCAGGGAGAAACAGTGCAGGATGGGGAGGAGAGTGGCTGCAAAAGACCCGAGTTAGAGATGTTGATGTGGCCTTTCAAAGTACACTTTTGTGGGGGGAAGGTGCTCAGAGTTGCTTGACGTGTCCGCATCAGAGAGGCGACAGGGATGGTGGATGAGGCTGTCAGCTGGCTGGTGCCTCATGGACCTGATGGCAGTGCAATTTTCACTTTTTCCTCCTAACTTCAAGCCTGAAGATTTAAGTTTGAAACGTTCATCATGTGTTCATGTTTGTAAGGATGATGAGACGTGTGGTTTGGTCAGCCCCAGCATGTGGGTTTTTTCTTGTAGAGCCTAAAACTTCATCAGGTTAGCCCCAGATTCTTGACGTGAGGCTGTAGATGTGTGAGCCCAGTGGCAGTTTCATTCCTTTTAGTTTTTAAAAATCTGAAACACTCTTCTCCACCTCCTTGTACACCTTAACATTTAAAATCTATCAGGGATTTGCAATGTAGTTGGCCCTCATTCATTATAATATTCCTGCAAGAGGTCTCTTTTTTTGTTGTTTTTAATAGAGTTGCAACCTAATTTGCGGATTTAAAGGCACAGAGGGATTCTGCTGGTAGCAATTAAAATTCTAAACCTTTGTACATTTACTAAGCACTATTAAAAATAAAAATAACACGTTAGGGATATAAGGGAAATGTTTATAATTAAGCTTTTTTGTTTTTGTTTTTTTTTTTTAAACCACAAGAAAATGTCTAGTGCCAGCCTAGGGTACTGAGGTACAGACAACAGTACTGAAACCCCAGGATGTTAGCACTTTGTTGTAGTTGAGCATCCACGGGAATTTACAAATCACTAACCAGAGCTTTGTGAAAAAACAAATTAAGAATGTCTGGTTTTAAGTTTAGTCATAAGTTTAAAGTTCAGACCATATTTGTCAAAATGTTTGCAAAGCTGAATAATCTGGAATGATCCTGTGTTTGGTTTTGAGCAAACATGGACTAGTTTTATGGTGTTATGCTCATTGTGCAAAACTGATCTTTCCATACTTGGTGGGTTTGTTTATTTATTTATTTTTAAAACTTGAAATGTAGCATTCAGTCAGGTTTTTTTTGTGTGTACTTGTGTCTTCCCTTTTCTGCTGAACCAGTTTACAGCTCAGAGAACTTTTCTACATCTAGAAAGACAAGGTGGTGGTTAGGTAAGCCTTCACTGAAAAATGGTCTACACTTCCTACCAAAGCATTTCAAGAGGAGAAGGAAAATGAGATCGTGTCTACTGAGTCGTAATTCTGTTTTTATTGTGGTTCAGTGACATCCTTTTCCCCTGTCTGTATGTCTAATTTAAAAGGCCATTCTAGTTCATAAATTACAGATGAAGATGGTAGATGTTGCTGTCAGTAAAATTGCTGAGCACTTCTCATCATAAAACACTATTTTTGGAGGTCTAAGCTCTGCTGAATTTTCGACTTTGGATTTTAATTTTTCTGTGATGCATGCCTGCTTCGGCTGGCTCCTAGGATTGGGGGTGGAGCAGGGAAGGGGAGGGATACTGGTGTGAGTGGGAATTTAGCCAAAACGACTAAATAATTTCTGAGAACAAAGCTAGAAAAAATAACATCTAAACCTTAGAAAAAAAACACCCCAGATCTGATGACCTTCAAAAGAGCATCAGGAGCCTTATGTTTTGAATTGGACACGCGAAAGATTTATGTGGGTGGTCCTTGTGTCAGGGTTACTTCTGATAGCTCTCCATGTTTTGCATATTCATTTGGAGAAAGGTTTCGTGTCTACAAAAAGTTTCCAGAGGCTTTCTGGAGCTCTGCTGCTAGTAGGCTTTAGGCTTTTTGTTTTTTTTCCAAGCACGCTTGACTGCACGTATGGTCCAGCTGAGCACCCACCACTGGGTCAGAGCAGGGAGCAGTGCTCCTGGGAAGGGGGAGCCCTGGACTCCAGCGTCACAGGTGAGGGAGAGCTTGGACTTGCTCCCAAAGGCTGCAGGCTGGATTACCCATGGGGGCTGCAGAGGAGCTGGGGGAAGAATGGTGTGAGAGTAGCCAGCATGGATGGGGGAGTGAGTTTGGGTGTACCTCAGAGTCCATGTGAGTTCTCCTCATCCTGAGGTGGGACTCGTTGAAGCTGGGAAATGTTGCATCACAGCACTGTGCATGGGGAGTGTTGGGGCTGTGCAGGATGACACTACCCAGGTGTGGGAGAGCGGACATCTGCCTGGCCAGGCTCTGCTCATTGGATATGAACACTTTGTGTCACGATCGCATGATGTCCCTAGTACATGCTCAAGGTATGCTAGTGCTCAGGTTGGCTGACAATTCCAGCAGGAGATACCACCAGAGGTTTTCTCCTCCTCCTTCAGCACGTCACCTCAGGGGTTGTTTACTCAAGGCTTCTCAGGTAAGGGTCCTGTGGGACTTACTCTGGATTAAAGTTAATTACAGAGGCACTGTAAAGATGCAGTTAAGTTTCTTTACAACATTCTTTACTTTTGTATGGTGGAGCACAGGCAGGATTGCATGGGAGCGTGCATTTACAGTATGGTTGTCCTTATTTCTGTGACTGCCAGGCAGGTGCAGTTTATGGTGAGGGGAGGTCTTTGAGCCCCTCGTTTTTGTAGTGTTCCTTGTCTTCAGTCCTGGAGACCATTAAATGTTTGCAAGCACTGGCCAGGCACAGATGTTCAAGGCTGTGAGATCTGTTCTCTTTAAATGGGGGAAAACATAAAACAACCTGTTAATCCATCTCCTAGGAAGCTAATGTTTGAATCTGTATCATTCATATCCCTGTATCTTTTAAATCAGGAAGGTTGTCAAGCATAGAGTTACACAACTCCTTTATATAAGGTTTTTGAGACTACTTTCTGTGCAGTTATAAAAGTAAGGCTTATTTGAACATTGTGCCCACAGGGACTCTCTCTGTCAGGTATCTCAGTGTCGGGTGCAGTGGGAGAAAATGGAGAATTTCCACCCATGCTTAGGCAGAGGAAGGTAATTGTAAGCTTCCTGCAGTGTGAGACGGTGCTGGGGGAGCAGGAGACCTTCCCTCTCCCAGGAGAAGCATTGTTGCTGCCGTGTCCTTCCTCCATGGCTTGGCATGAAGCAGCCCGAGAGGAGGCTGAGGGCACCTGCAGTGGGTGTCCAGCCCCAGCAGGCCCTGGTGGGAGGGAGGCACAGGCAGAGCCCCAGCAGTGGTTCCTCCTCCTGGCCTGGACAGTGACAGCAGTGACACTGTCTCCCACAGGCAGATCTCCAGAGGTGTGTTCAGGAGTCACCTGTGATGGTTGCATTGGAGAACTTTTAGGGGTGGATTACTTGCATAAGGGATGTGGCTCTCCTGGGCTTTGCTCTGTATAAATGAAAGTTTGAGTTTTGATTATGAGTTTGAGTGTTGATTTCTTCAGTGTCTGTTTATGTGCCAGTGCAAGCCAGACAGATGTGCACAGGTAGAAATTCCGCAGTCGATGTGTGGTAGAGAACTGATGGGAAACCCCGCTTTTATCATGATTTTGTATCATGTATGTGATGGTAAACAGGAAAAAACCCCAAACCTACTTGCAAACAGTTGGTTTTATTTCAGCTTATCTTCAATTGTGAGAAAGGTATTAAAAATCAGCCTCAGAGGCACAGCATAAATTAGTCCTGAGATAGTCTTCCTCTTTCTGCACATGGCTGTTGCAGTCGTCGTGTCGCTATTGAGGCAAGTCTTCCAGGAGCAATCTTTGAGTGGTGTCTCTGCCATCCTTTATTCCTGTAGCTAAGAAGTTTTATTCAGGTACAAACATGTACAAACTAGCAAATTTAATATATTCTCCTACCGCTTTTCATGACTGTCATTGATTAAAATTTTTCATGCCATTGTACTGTACCTAAATGAAAAATAGAAGTGATCTTGGCACAGGGCAGATATGAATTCTGAGCAGAAATAGCTATTTCTGATGAAGAAAAACCTGATTCATATACGTATTTTGGAGCATAAAGAGATAAGATGTCTTCAGCGTAGCCTGTATCACCGAATCTGTCCAAGAGGGGGTATCTGCTCTGTTTGGTACACAGTGCTGCGTGAACTCCAGATCCTACGGGTAGATAACCACATCCTGAGGATGAACCTTAGCAGCAGCCAGCAGATCACACACCTGCCTGCTGTCAAATAGCAGGTATCTCCTTAGTCTGCCCTGTTGCCTTCCGTCAGTTACCGATATTTGGTTTACTTAGTTGGCCAGTGTTTCATAGATACACAGTGCCATGAAGTGGTGATCATTTGACATGCTAATGAAGATACTCCCATTAATAGAGGACTTAAATGTTGGGGTGAGATGGGAGAACACATGTGAGGGTGTTGCCAGAGGGAAACTCTGTTACAACTGCAAGGGGTGCTCCCTCACTGCCTCTGCTGCTTGTGACTGCGTGGCCTTGCTAGGTAGGTTAAAGAGGCATCTGTCCCCTCTTTGGTGAGTTGCTTGTGTTGTTTTTTTTCACAATAGAGATAGTTTTTTGAGATGGCATCCTGCAAATTAAAGTCTGTGAGAGTTTTATTGCTGATTTCTGCACAACCAGGAATTTTTCAAATGTTGAGGCAGTTGTGGAGTGAGCTTTCTCTCCTGAAGTAGTGTACGGAGGAAGGATTTCCATTCGCTGGGTTTAGCTCTTTTCCTGAAAAATTGCTGTGCTCTATCAGTGACAGAGAAAATGGTCTATTTTGAAGCCTGACACTACAATATTAGCGTAAATAATCCATTGCATAGTAACTGCAGCATTGTCATTTGTCCTGGGTGATGTTGAGATGGCTTCTGGGTAGATAGCTCTCTTGTATTGCTCAAGGCTAGCGTGGTTTTATGAGGTGATGCATAGTTTAAAAGTGTGAGATGTTTATGGGCTTTTTGAAGCACATTTATGCTGCCCTACCTGGGTCCTAACTCAAGGTTTTGAACAGCAAAACAGTGTGTCCTTAAAAAGGAATCACTGGGAACTCCACCAGGCTTGGGAGAGAGGCTGAAACGTGTGAGCACAACTTTTCTGTGTAAACATGTGTGTTTGAAGTCTCTCGGCAGCCTGTGATCCATGCAAGTTCTTCCCAGATGGACCACACGTGTCCAAGAGATTCCAGGTCCAGCTGAATAACTTTGCTCTTCAAAGAATAAATAGACCAAACTCAGCTTCTTGTTCCTGGAACAAGTGGAGAGGTCACAAATCAGTCAGGAGGATGAGCTGCAGCTGAGGACTGGGTCACCATTGAAGGGGAACTCTGTTTAGCTCTGGGTTACCCAGAACTTTCACTGCAGGAGTTGTAGGGAAATGCCTCCAGGTGGTTGACTAACAAGGGAAGAGCTGGTACTTAGTGCGACTGCAAGACTTGTAGGTGTCTGAGGAGCTGGCTAGATTTGTCTGAGGTATGATGCGCTGGGAAGGGTGTGAGAGAATTAACTGCAGAAAAAAGCTCTGGCCCCCACACCTTTCCGTCCCAGTTCAAAGCAAACCAAAAGCTAGAAATTTAGTGTCGCTTTTTCAAAAATGTATTGGTCAGCAAACTTTCCCCTGGGTGCCTTTTGTGTTTTTTTTTTTTCTAATCTCAGTAATCTGGTGGAGTGAGGAAACAATTTCACAATATAAATAATTTTTTTCAAAGCTTGCAAAATAATTAGAAAGTTATACAAATACATATCCTGGAAGTGTTTTTGTCTCTATATGCCACTATGCTTTCACAGCTGCAATTATTTAGATTTACGTAGGCAAATACCAAGCCATACCATGTAAGGAACTAAGTGTTTTTGCCATAAATGACAAAAAATCTCCCACAAAGCGATGGATTCCCTTCCCCTGCAGACTATTTTCCTTGCTTGAAGGGAAGAGCCTGCAAAGCCTCAGTTTGACAAGAGGCAGGGAGCTCTGAAAGAACCATATAAATAATCTTTTATGTATTTGTTTTAACAAAAACATGACTGAAGTGCAGCTTTCTCCTGTACTCCTTAAAGGCTGAGGATCCCCTAAGCCTCTGCTCTCAGCTGAACATCCAGGCTCCCTTGTTCATCAGGTGCTGGCTGCTCTCTGGGTTTGGAGTGGGAGAACTCTTCAGTCAAGTGGGAAATAAATGGAGGTAAATATACTCCACAAAGGTGTGTTTAAACTCTGCGGGCAGTTTAGAGCTGTCTGGTCCTTTGGTTTAAATATAATCCTGTGTGATGGTGAAATACTGTTACTGTAGGTTGGTGGTCTCAGACCAAGCGAGGTTACCCACAGCCTTGGAGAAGGTTCAAAAACCATGTATTTAAAATTCTTTCCCTGAGGGATTATCTGTTAGGACTAAAATGAAACACAGTGGCATAAAGGTGAAGCACATGTTATTTCTGTTCCTGTATTTTCTTTGTTAAATGAAATGAAAGCATTCAGCTTCCAGAGCCATTGCCTGAAAGCTTTTGTGGGTACTTCATGCACTAGTGTGTTTTCCCTATACAGTGATAAAATCAGTAAAAAGGAAAAAAAAAAAAAGAAAAAAAGGCTGCACTGAAAAATGCATTTAAAAGAGAGGTTATGTTTATATATAGAAGGTTGGTGGCTTTCAGTTATTACCTTTGTACAGAGCAAAATGCTTTATCATCATGCCAAAGGCAGAGGAAAACCCAACAAATCATTCTTTCTGGATTTAAACATACCCCAGCATTCCTAGACAGCTGTATGTGTGTGTTTTCAAATGGCTTCTTAAGTGTTCTGACAGACTTCTGCAACAACACCGGGGAGTTACTAAAATCTTAGTCAGTTTGGTATCAACATTTTTGGTGTACAACATGTTATTTCAGAGAAGTCCTGAGGAATACGGTACAGTGCTATTTATTTTGTAGAAGGATCCTTTTGAAACAATCAGTTATAGTGAACATGACATTTTGTAAAAGTATTCTATTTGGTGCCTAAGGGTGACAAATAATCAAGTTTAATTTTTAATTTTATAGACAGTTTCCCTTAAGAAATCTTACATACATAATTTAAAAAAAAATAAATATATCAATATTTATATACATTTTACTGAAGATTTTTCAGGCTCTGTGCACATCCTTAAGGATTTGATCTGCGTTTTTTTTTTGTCTTTTAAAATGTTCTTTTCTTCCTCCCAGTTGTTAGAATAGAGTTAGAATATTGCCTTCAGTGCTTTGCTTTGTGAGCTGTTAAGTACAAGAGAACTCTTCCCCTGAGGGCCTCAGTCCTCTTTTATGGGTTGCTGGAGGCCAAGTCAGAGAGACTCGGGCTGAACATCCTCGTATTGCTTCTGAGGACTGTGCTGCAGTTGCGGTGGAGCAACTGGGAGTTTTTCAGGCCCTTCAGGCTGGTTTGATCATCGTGTGTGTCATGCCTGGCTTTGAGAGAAACAACAGCAACTCAGCTTCGTTATTGGGTCTGTTGGCTAATGAGCTCAGAGACCCACAGCCTGGAGCTCCAGAATGCGTTGTTCCAGTTATCCTTATCTCTTCTTTTTAAAAAAAATCCAGATAGATCATATCCCACTATAATGCAATCATAGCATCAGCTGAAACAGCACATAGTAAATATATTGTCTACACTCAGTACTGTTTTTGTATAGAGATACACCACTTGGTATTTTAAGCTGAACCCTTTCTTCGCTTTGATTGCTGGTTCTCATCTGTTCAGTTTCTTTGAGACATTTGCATTCTTAAATAACTTTTACAAGTGTGTTATTTTACAGACCTGAGCTTATACTATATTTGTACTTTCCCGAAGTGTATTTGATTTTCTGGATTTAGAAATTTCAACGTTCCTTGAAGTTTTCAGCTTGAGATGCAGTTTTTGATACAGTTTTTCTTTAAAGGGTAGGCAGAGGAAAAAATAAATAATGGGATCAAGGCACACATTTGCAGCAGACAGTACAAGAGTAAACTCCTTTGTGTAGAACAGAGTTGTTTGTAACTGGCAATTGAATTGTGAGCTAGTTTGACTTACAGTGTATGGTATTCTGCAGATGTGGTAGGGTACAAAGCAAATGACAAATACGAACATGATACTGAATATATTACGGCTAGTTTTTCTCTTGGTCACATCTGAGTTCCTTCTGAATTTTTTGTAAGAGCTATAAATTTTTTTGGATATAGAAGTGTAAAAAATTATTAGCAGAAGAAAAACAATCCAGAAAATCCCTATGGATATATAATTCGATGCTTTGTGCCACTGCTTGCCAAGCTCATTTTTAAGACCTATGCATTTTCTGGAATAATTTTCTTTAGTGATTTCATTAGTTAAGACCATATTTGGAAATGATAAAAGTGTTAACGACAGCCATATGATTATAGAGATCACCTTACTGTAGTTAACTGTGTGAACGAAGGAGGTGAATAAAGGCTTTACAATTTTGTAGTATCTGTCAAAACCAATGAGGCCAAAAAATGTTATCCCAATGTACATGTTTGTATAAAAAACAACAGCAGAGTATCTGCACACAAACGCGTTGAGCCGTGGAGGTGCAATTTCAGAATCGGCAAGAATTTTGAAAGGAAATGTCAAGCTCATTAGGAGATCAGCAACAACAATGTTTTTGAGATAGACGATAAAACTCTTTTTGCTAGGAACGTACAGAAAGATCCATGCTGCCACACCATTCAGCAAGAGTCCTACTATGAAAATTAAACAGTAGATCAGGGGAATGACTGTCTTAATTATTACTCTGCTGTTACTGCAGTTGTTTCCCGAGGAGTTTGTGCTGGAGTCGAACATCTTACAATATCTTTGTTCCTAGAAGCAGAGAAAGATTATCTCAGTGAGATAAAATGGTGCTAGGCTTTCCATTAATTAGTTTAAGATTTCTGCTCTTACCTCAAAATAAACTTGGCATACTTCTCAGAAACCACCACATTTCCACACCATATTTCCAGCAGGAATGCATAGTTAGTGTTTTCCAAGTGGTGCCATCTCACTTTTTGATGATGTTCAAGGGCATACTGCTGTTTCGAACAGAGAATCCATTTGCTTCTCAGTTTGACTTTAATCCGTTGTCGTCAGGCTCTGGGCTCCCCCTTTTCTTTGGGTATAAGCCTAAGTGCTGCAACTAGGAGGGGGACTGAGCCACAGTGTGACTTAAAGCACATCTCATTAACCCTTAATGACCAGTATGTATTTTTAGCACTGGTTTACTAGGAAGTATGTGAGCGATATGAGTGTTCATTGTACAAGTGTGTTGCTTACAGGCACAGAAAACAGTCTTGCGCTAGTCAAGCGTGCAGATGCCTAGTGTATGCCAACATTTTCTAATGTTCACTTGAAATAAAGCCTTATGTGCAGCTGGCAGTTTGCTTTAAACTTTTCTTTTAGTAGCACGATACACAGGAACATGTCTATCTGTGTGTTAGTGTAGCGTAGAAGCCAGAGCTGTCCTCTTAAGTCATTCAGATTTAAATTTTAGAGGATCTCCAAGAGGAAATCACATCTGCTGTCTGTGTTTCTTTGACAGACCATTTATGGGGGTGGATTATTCTCTGTAGGGAGGGCAGAATAGATATAGATATAATGCTGCTGTATTTGGCAAATGAAAACCTAGGCAACTGGAAAACACATGCCATGGAACTGAGAAAAAAAATCCTACCCTGTCTTTTAGAAAATAAAGAATTTCCTTATTACCACAATTCAGGGTCAGTAGCTGATGCCTCTCTGCAGCAGATTGGAAGCTGAATGCAACCTTGCAATGACAAGAAACGACAATTTTCTTTCAAATAGGCAAAACAGTTTCCTTTGGCATGTTGCTTTTTTTTTGGCATGTATCTCTTTTGCAGACACTGTAAAGGCTGTCCAGCCTGGATGCTGTTCTGGAACATGCATGGATAAACAGGGGGCAATGGAGCAGGTATCACCTGTATTCACACCCAAAGCCTGCAAGCCTGCAGTTAATCTCTTCCTGGTCACGCTCCCAGATGAGGACCTACCATCCTATCTTTATGTTTAAACTCTAGTCATCAAGGCATTTGTTTTTGTTTGATTGGGTTTTTTTTAAAGTAAAAAGAGAATGGGTGTTATAACTACCATGTGTATAGGTGTGTTAAGAGTTGGAGGTGATAATGGGTAAGGTTTGGGGTGATACTGCTAACACTAGGAGGATCTCCCCTTTAAAAACTGTTATCTTCCCACTGCTGTCCACTGTGTACATATTCTCTTCCTCCTGACAGGCTGTCTAAGCAGGATCTTCTCTCTGCATATGGTGTGTTTAGGAATTGTTCCTTTTCTGTAGGGTTTCCTAAAACAAAGTACGTAGAGGTGGCTCTTTCTGTGCTCAGACTTAGTAGCAGATATTAAATGGTGTAGGAAGTTCATGACCTATTTCTTGCGCTTGAGGCATCATACAACAAAGGATTATTTCAGAAGTCCATGACTTGCAATGTGGATTTTAAAACTTTGTAAAGTCCATTGTGTCTCTACAGCGTGGAAGACACTCTAGACAAATCTTACATTTGATACCAGTAGATTTATCAACTGCCTGTGGTAGAGAAAGAGGCCAAAGTCCAAGCTAGACTCTGTAAATCTTTCAATATCAATGGCATACCCCCTTACCTTGGTTGGCTTGACTGCTGTGGTACTTTTTGTTAAGGGTCTAGAGTGCCTTCCATTCTTGTGCACAGGGCTCCTTCTCTTGCTGGGAGACCTGCGTGAGAGACAGGAAAATACTGTTGTTAGAGCTGTGTATCATAACGTATGATAGTGTAGTTCTGTGATGCTGAGGGGTTCCCACAGTGCGACACCTGTTAAGACCACCTAATCATCATTACTGCAGACAAGTCTTCAGATCTTTCAGGAAGACTTCAAAATTGGTTAAGGACAGAGTCATAGAGTAGTCATGTTCAACCTAAAGCCTATCATTTGTGTTCGTGATCAATTTTCTCTGCTATTTTTGTCACCCAGTCACATACTCTGGTCTTTTGAAAGTCCTTGGCCCACTGCTGAGAATAATTCATCATTGATAGTGAACAAGGTCACCTCACCAGCCTGTTTCCTGCATCAGTTGTGGATCCCAGTGTGGATCCTGTAGGAGCTATGGTGATGTGGTACCATGAGGTCTAACTCCTGAGCTCTGGTAAAGAATCAGTTTGGCAGAGTAGACTTTGTTCAGCTGCTTGGTGCTTCTGTATCTGCAGAACCACAGCCACTGCGATGGTTGCACTTCTCTGCTGATTCGTGGACTGCAGAGATGGGTTGCATGGAGCTAGCAGAAGGCATGCTTCCACTTTATAGAGGCGCTGCCAGTTGTGCTTGTTCTGGTTGTGTTGTTGTTCAAGCACCCCTTAAGTCTTCATAATGAGAACATCCTCTTCGCTCATGAGAAGCCAGGAGCTTGCTGTGGTGCCACGAAGTGATACGTGGATTGAGATGAGCATATTTCATTCTCATTCCATGTTGGGATTCATATGGAAATTTTGAATGCTGCTCATTTAGTGTTTCCTGGTGGGTCAATATAGGACCTCTTTGTCCAAGTGCTACTTGAAGTGATAACTAAGCTTAAGGATTCTTTCCTTCCTTTTCCTCAGTTTGTAAAATATTACCGTTTACCTTTTCTGTGTGTTTTTTTTTTTCTTTTTTTTTTTCTTCCTTCCTGCTGCATAACTGCTGGTGTTTGCTGGTGTGTGTTGAAGGATAGTATCTTAGCACCCGCCCAGCAATTTGTGATTTGTATGTGAGAATAACCTTTTAACCTTGAGCAGCATTTCCTGTTCAAATGCGTGGTCCAGCATACTGTTTATATATTCTTTGTAAATAATACTGACTAGTTGTGCAAAACCAGCAAACTTGATTAATGAAATCAACAAGATTGATTTGGTAAGATACATAATGGTTTTGAACTTTGTGTATCTTGCCTTGGCAAGATACGCAAAAGGAGAGTTGCATAAACCATGAAAAATGTTTAGTTCCTTCTGTATTCAAACTCTTGTGCTATCACTTGTAACCCTTCCAGTATCGTTAAGGCACTTGTTCTTGACTTCTGTAACTTGGCAGTCAAATTTCAAAGTTCATGGCTGCTTTACTGAACATAAGAATAATATTTACAAATTTTAGGTTGGGTTGTTTTTTTTTTTACTCTGAATATAACAAAGGTTCTGTAGTACTAAGTGCACATTTTAGGCTATTTATGGAAATCAGTGCAGCTGCTTGATAAATGTGCTGTGCTACTATTTGGTCAGGGATTGTTGACAGTGGCCACTGTCCCCACAAACCGTTTTTGTACTTCAACATGGAGTTTATCAGGGAAGAAGATCACACCAAATGTTTTCACTGATGCTATGAGAAACCTGTAGAGAGAGGAAGCGCAATACACGAAACACAGGAGCTGTGAATTGTGCTGAGTTGAACTAAAAGAATAATCTCTTTTTTAAAAGATTTTCTTTCTCAATACTGGGGGTGCTGTCTGAACTTGCAGCCCCAGCCATGCTGGCATGATCCAGTCAGAAAGCAGCCCCAATGGTGTGCTTCCCTGCACAGTGAGAACTGCCTGCCCCGTTCCCTGGATCTCCTGCTCTGAGTTGGCTGGAAGCCATCAGGATAGGCTGCTGTGGGTCTCTGGTGGGGCTTAAAAGGCTGGACATGGTCAGCTGCCCGTTAGGAGCTGGACCAGCACAGGGAAATAAAAGCAGGGCCTGCTGGCTGGCATTTGCAGGCAGAAGGATCCTGTCTGTGAGTGTCAAAGTGCTCTGCTGGGTGGGGACTGTCCAGGGAAAGCCCTGTCCTTGGTCTGCCCAGGCATTTCTCAGCTGGTGTGTGCTCAGGGCTGAGCTGCTCCTTCCCGCATCTCCACGAAGGTGCCCGTGGTGTAGGTGCCAGGGTGGAGACATTCAGGGTCCGTGGTTGTAATTTATTGGTCTCTTTGGAAGGCATTTTTTGCAGTGACTGTGGAGATATGTTGGCACATTTGACGTCTTGTGAGTTTGCCAAGAGACTAAGATTTTGATATTTTTCTGTTCTTATTATAACCTTTATCATAAGGCAATGTCTGGATCTTAATACTTAAGAGAATAAAAGTATGTAAACTACACTATGTACTGTATCAGCTCTTTAAAATGGCATACTGGGCAGTAGTTGTTCCTTCTTTTCATAGATGCATAGAATGTAGTGGAGGAAAATGGGATGAATAGTCGAGTGAAGATGAATAGTTGAATTAGAGGAAATAAAACAGCGTTCCTGTTGCAGGAAGTAGTGAGTGATTAACTGTGAGATAGCATTGTGTGAGGTGGTGGTGCTCAGTGCGCGCTTCCTCTGGTGTGGCTCAGAGAAAAGGAGGACCGATAACTGTAGTAGTAACATCTAGGGGGTCTGTGTTCCTTCCCGCTGTGCCTTCCAGCTCCTGCTTACAAGACCACTCAAATCTGATGTGAGAGGACTGAGCCAGCTGTGTTTATTCTCAGGCTGGTCCTCAGGGTGCTGGTGAGAGTAGTGTCCCCTGTGCAGTGGCTGAGAGAGGCCAGCTGTCCCACCAAGGTTGCTGTTGCTGCGTCCCCAGAAGTAGCAGTGGCTCCTGCCGACCCAGACGAGCTTTGGTGATGCTGCGGGTATGGCCTGACTGCAGCTACGGTTAGCAAGGGTGAGAATGGATGTGTAAACTCTTTACACTGTAAGGGTACTTCTCACTTTTGATCCAAAAACGCAAAATTCAGAATATTCTAGGGAGAACGTAGCAGTTGTTGATGGAGGGAAGTATTTTTTCATGCTATGCTATTTTATTTACAGAATTCTGACTTCCTGAACATGGGAGGAGTCAAGCAAAAAGCTGATCTCAGAATGCTGTCCTTGGGGGTTTTCTTAGGATGGTGTGCCAGTCTCGGTGCTGCCGAGCCATGTGAACCATCTGCCCTGTCTACTTTATTTTTCCTCCTGTGTGCATCTTGTTCTTAAGCCCTCTACAGTGGGCTTGTCTATTCTCCTCTACCAGTGTCCCCACTTAGAATCACTAATGCCTGTGCAGGGACCACAGCCCCTTGAATGACCTGGTAATCTGGGACCCCATGTCACTTGGTGGGGTGGCAGACCCCTGGCCACCACTGCATCCCTCTGCAGCCCTTTGTCTTGCCCTAGGTGGCTACAGGCCAAGCTTGGAGTGTCTTTTCTTCCTCATCTCTTAACTGAAGGGAGCAGCTGATTTGATCGATGTGGAAGAAACTCACTGTGTTATCTTACCTTTAAAATGTTGTTTTAACAAGAAGGACTGAATAAAGCCCTGACATCTTTTGTGACATCTCTTTGCTGAGCCTGCATTTGCCCCTGACTGCCTGTATTCCTTGAGTTGGTTGGGTGTGTGGGTGAAGATTTGAACTCTGTATAACACAGCCAATATTCATAAAACCTTATGAATTGTATCTGCGTGTTTCATTCCTTATATTTGCAAAAAATAATTCCCAAGCTTGTAAGTTCAGTGCATTACAAACATTTCCTGCCAGTGACTGGGCTGAGAGGAGTCCTGTTAACACCTTTTGGAAGTATGCAGTAGGGCAGTAGAAAATCTTGACCCTTTTACGATTTTTGAATGAATTCTCATTTCCAGTTGCATATAAAACATCTGTTTCTAAAACTGATGTAGACCTGAGAACTGAGCTTTTGTTCTGCTTGCTCCTCTCCTTCCTAACTCTCCTCCCTATCTGCTCACCTTTGGAGAAAAAAAAAAAGGAAAAAAGTAATGTTGCATGGTGACATTTTCAGGCAACACAGTGATGAGGAAATAAATGTTTTGATCCCCAAGTTCTGTCCCAGGAGCACGGTGTGCTGCACTGTCCTGGCCAGTGTGAAAATACCACTATTATTTCTAGGGCGTTGGACTAGCTGATCTCCAGAGGTCCCTTCCAACCCTGCATCATTCTGTGACTCGAAGCAGGGATACGGGGAGATGTGGAGCCTTGGCAGCCCCAGGCTTTCCTGGTCCCCTCTGCCCAGCCTCCTGTCCTCCTGCACCCACAGCCACGCACCCAGTTCACCCACACAGCTCTGGCGCCAGGCTTACTGCTGTTACCTTGGCAGAACACATGCCATGTGAAATGGTACCAATAAGGGTGGACGGCATTTAGCATTGGCAGCCTTTTCTAACAAATTTTCCTGACCCGTTACAGACAATTAGATTATATGTGATGTTTTCTTGGCGTATATGATTAATTTCTGTTGTTCTGAAGGACAAAGCGAGTGGGGAGAGCTCACAGGTGTAATGAGCAACTCTAGATAAGATTGCTTATTTCTTGTTAAAATAACAGGCTCTTTGAAGGGCAGTGCGAGCTCGTTTGGTGTCAGCCTGAGGACACCTCAAGGGTAGAATTTTATTTCTGTCTTTCAAACCCCATGTTTTATTTATTCTTAGATCTTCATAGGTTCAGGAGTCCCTATTCTGTTTTTGTAATCTGGAATTTAACAGCCTAATTTTCCTGATAAGTTAAATTTTTTGTTTGTCTTTTCTTTTTTTCTTTCTTTTTTTTTTTTTTTTAATTTTCTGATTTTTAGATAAGGGCTTGAGTTATTCTGAAACCACAGCCTTTTAACATTAGAAGATTAGAGCCTTTGAAGTATCTGTGTAAACCCTGATGTTCACACTGAAACTGAACAATGCTCTGAGCTGTTTGCACATAGGATCAAATTCAGATCTAACCCAAATATTCCATTTTTAAAATTAAGCATCAAAACCACCCCACTGAGATTCTTCCTATCTCACATCGGTTGTATTATCTGAATTAGGGAGTAGTGGCTGTAAGAGGAAAAGTTAAGACGTGGGTATTAGGAATGGTCAGTTTAGGATTTGATATTAGAGGATTAGTCAGACCAGCTTTTAGAAGCAACTGTCCTATCAAATTAGTAATTTTTCTAGTATGAGTATGTCAATGAATCATTTTAATGATTATTAGTTTTATCGTACTAAGCCTGAGTATTTGAAAGTAGTAAAATGTCACTCAAATAAAGAAATTGTTCCCTTTAATATTCTATTTTAATAGAAACATTTGTCATTTAAATATTTGAAATTTAAATCTATTTTCTGGTGTTTTAAACTATGCATTTTATATAGTTCTGTTTCCTCAGTCATAAAACAAAAGTAGTTGCTTAAAAAAATGTCTTTTGCTAGGATACACGATACAGAGCAATCCTTGCCTGTAGGTCGTCGGTCTTTGGTGGTGTAGCTTGAGGCTGTTCTGTGGCTCAGACTAATAAGTATGGGAGTTTGTCTGCCTCACTTTTCTGTGTTTATGTACAATTATGACTGCTCATTTGTATTCTAAGTAATTTGTTTGTGGCTTGCATAAGAAATTATTTCCTTTTCACCTTACTTGTCAATTGCAACGAAAGAGTGTCACATTGGTAGTTATTTAAAAATTAAGAGAGAATGTTTGAGAGAATTGGTAAGGGACAGAACATGTAATCAACAGGCAGAGTCTTTCACCTGGAAAGAAATATAAAATTGCATGTGTGGTCCCTCTTCAGCTATGAAGCAGATTTACAGAATAAGCCCTTTACAACTGCCTTACAATGTGAGACACCGTAAAACCAGTGTAAGCTGCAGCAGATTCTGTTACTTACTGGCTGGAGCGCAGTCTTTTCCCTGTTCTGCTTTACCCATTTGCTGCTCCTTTGCAGCTGGATTGGCTTTAGTTCCTTCGGCGACTGCTTTGTGGTTTTATCTTCATTGTGTGCTCCAGCAGAACGTGGTTCAGAGAGTGCTGTATCTCCCCAAGCAGAAAGTCGAAGAGCTGGTGAGTCGTGCCTTGCTGCTGGACCAAATGTGGTCGAGATCTTGAGTGCTGCAGATGGTCAGGGCTATTTTTGTGTGCTTACATGTACTTCCACGAAGATCAGCATTGAACTGGTTTCAAGAAAGACACATCAGTGCAGTTGGCAAAGCAGTGAGTGATCTTAAGTTAAGGACTGGTGTTTTCTTTTCTTGAACTGTTCCCAGGCCTAGCTGCGACCTTTTCTGTAAAGTTTACTACTTTGATAGCTTCTGCTTTTGTTACTGGGAGCGTTCTGGACTGGTGCACACAGGGTTACACTGGGGTTGCTCAGGGCATGCTCAGAGGCTGAGGCACGTATTCTGAGCATAATTGATGAATCTTTGGTGTGTGGCTTTTTTTCTGTTTTTTCCCCCTGCTTTTCTTCCCCCCGCCCCACTTTTCTTTTTCATGGTTTTCTTTTTTTTTCCTTTTTTCTCTTTTTCTCTTCCCCCTTCCCCCCATTCGCTCTTTCCCCCCCCCTTTTTTTTCTTAATAACCTTTCTACCTCCCTTCCTGTTCTTCCCATATGCTTACTAGGAGGCTTTGAAATCAAGCACAAAATTAGGGGAAATGTATGAAATGGAAAAGCTAATATCTCTTCTATGAATCTGGGAAAGTATTATATTCTGAGAGATATCTGAGCTTTGGGGAGAGAAATTGGGATTTATATGTTTATTTAAAAAGAACTGAGTTATATAAGTTGCGTGCATTAGTGTTAATAAGCATTCAGTACACGATTTGAGCTATGCTTTACAGTGTGTAACCCAGACCCTATGTTAAATACACAATTTCCTCATGGACTTGCCTTCTAGAAGTGTTTATCACCTTACAAGAAGGGGCCCAAAGGTATGGACAAATAAATGTATGTTCTGCTGACACACTGCTGCCAATGCTGTTAACCTGAACCTGTAGTCCCTTCCTTTGGCCAAATTTCATTGAATCTTCAGAGACAAAATTCTCTTTATGTTACTGTGAGTATTCTTGCCCCTCTCTTATTTTTTGAGACTCCCAGATCAAAGCTGTAATGCTCATTTATCCATTGCTTTTGGGTGATGAGTTTGGACTGTCATTTAGAGCTTTTATACCTGCCTTACATTCTGTTTCTGCAGCAGTGTGAGCATTCAACCTTTCTAGCAATCTGAGTCTGAGCTCTTTGGGTCTGTTAGCCAGGTACTGCGATGGGTAATTTAGGTTTCAGTTGCTTTCTTGGGTGTCAGAGGCAAGGGCTCGCTCTGGTTCCCTCTCAGCTGCCTGGCACTGGGCTCCTTCCTCTTCGGGCAGTCTCCTCAACCTGCAGTCACTCCTGTCAGTTCCTGACAACCCACAGCCTGCGCTGATCACAGCCTGCCTTGCTGCTACCACGTCTGTGGGCCCCCTCGCACTGCATCTGCCCTGTGGGCTCTAGCGTTAGGATTCATGTCCCATGGACTTCGCATGTCACACCTCATACCACTTTGGATTTCAGGCAGATTGAAGGAAATCCGTCTGCCTTAAAGAGTCATAGCTCTTCATGTGCCTCAGGAGAGGAAAGGGTTAAAATTTTAATTTAGGAAGAAGTGGTGAGTGCCAGAGGTTGCACATTTTAATCCTCCTCCTAAGCCACAGGGACATGCCTCCAGTGTCTGGGGAAGGCTTAGCGCAGGACTTGCATGTCTCTTTGCCCTTTTTATTCCCTCCCCTGCACCCATCACAGCAGCATAGTCCTTCCAGAATGCCTGCCTGGTGTGACCTGCCCCATTTCATCCCCAGTGCCAGCTGCTTCCTGCCTGTGCATGTCCAGCGTCCTGGTGTGCCTGTGCCCCTCTCTCCTGGGGAAGGCTTGATGGAAGCCATCCTTCTGCTCTGGTCCAGTAGCAGCACAGAGGAGCCCTGTTGCTTTGAGCACTTTGCCAGACTCTGGGGGATTTCCAGGGATGGCAGGGAACTGTGGAACTGCTGTTGCTGGGATGTGTTCCTTTACTGACACTGAATGTGTTGGTGAGTGTTTCAGGCGGGGCAGGGGACCCTGGAGAAGCTTGCTGCTTCTCCTGTTGGTCATGGGTTATTATTTTTAACTGAAGCATGTTTTGGAAAAATACGGATTCTATTTCCGTTCTCATTCTTGTTCTGAATGTGGAAATCAGCTAGAGAGGAATCACGCCTGTGAGCTGGGAGCCCAGATTCGTGCCATGAGACATGAGTTGGTGGCAGCAACTTCTTTACAGCTGGGCTGCAGTCTTGTGGTGGTGGACCTGGGCTTTGTATAGGTTGGAGGTAGCCCAGGCTGTTGGCTGTGGGACAGGAACACGGCTGCATGGGGGAAATGCTTGTGTTCCCAGCCTGCGCTCCAGCAAATGTCCTGCTCTGCTCCTGCTGGGATGCAGGTGCCACCATCTCCTTGAAAGCTGCCAATGTCAGGGGCTGTCCATGTGGGTGCACCTCCCAGCCAGGGGGCCCATTCCCTGGGAAGTCCCCACTGGAGCTGGCTGCTCTGGGTTGGGCTGCAGAGTGAGGAGGCTTGTCCAAGGGTAAGCCTGCCCTGTTTGCCTGTCTCTGGCTGACCTTCTGCAGCCAGGAGAGGATCAGCCAGGATGATGCACGAGGCTCTTCAGATGCTCCCCAGAAGGCATCCTGTCAGACAAACTTTGCATCTCTTTCCATCCACCATATTGTAATTGTTTTCAAGCAAGGATGAGGGGAATGGATCAGATAAGGCTTTGACTCATCGCAAGTGCTTCAGTAACCTCTGACCCTCTGAGATGGTGTTTGTAATCAATTCTAAAAAGAAATAAAAAATGTTTCCTTTTTTTTCTGTTTTTCCTTTCCTCAGAAACAGCAGCAGAAGCCTCAATATCCCTTTTGGGACCAATATCAACTTTCAGAGTGTGACCTACAACAAATTTTTTCCAATAGCTTCTTCATCTAATCCTAAAATTAAAATAAGTAATGTTCCATTTGTGTCCAGATTAAATCCTTGCAGAAGAGAAAGAAAAGTGCAGTCTGCCAAGACAAGTGAGTTGGAAAGAGAAACATAAAGAATAAGAGGAACTTCTTGGCAAAGCAAAGTTGTTCACCAACCTCAGTTAAATCTCTCCCTTCTGAGGGCATTTCTTACTTTATATGCCAGCACTCCACTGTTGAAAGAAGCCATCATTTAAAGACCTAGCAAAAGGGAAAATTTGAGCGGTGAGGAGATAACTATTGAACATTTAAGCAATTCCCATTGTTTCAAGTGATTGAGTATTTAGCAAAGAGCTGAATAACCTTTTTTGCCAGTTCATGAGAAAATCAGGACTTGAGCCTGCAGCTAACAATTTGGACTATTAGTCTTTGTGCAACAGAAAGTCTTTGCTGTAGGCTAATACAGCAAACTTGTCATGGAAGGACTGGACTCTGGTAGAATAAAACGCCACACAACAAAATTAAGATTCTTCTTTGAGGACTGAGTGCCTCAAAGCAAACCGGCAGTGAAGTCCAGGGCACAGCCTAGGCTGGTAGCCAGCTTCTCCAGGTTTCTTTTAGCATTAATTACCAATGCAGAATCACAGAATCATATGGTTTAGGTTGGAAGGGACCTTGAAGGCCATGTAGTTCCACTCCCCTGCCCTGGGCAGGGACACCCAGCTTGCTCAAAGTCCCATCCAGCCTGGCCTTGAACACCTCCAGGGACGGAGCACCCACAGCTTCTCTGGGCAACCTGGGCCAGTGTCTTGCCACCCTCATAGTGACAAATTTCTTCCTGATATCTAATCTGAATCCCCCCTCTTTCAGTTTAATACCCACCCCCCTTGTCCTACCACTGCACTCCCTGATAATGGGTAAATGGGTACCTTTTTTCTACTTTATTCTCCACACCCTTCTGGCTGTTTTCCAAAGGTTCTGCTGCTCAGGCTGCTTTCCCCAGACTCCTGTGAGCAGCAGTAACAGAAGCAGCGCTTTTACCCTCCGTTTCTACTTGAAAAGAGGCTAAGAAGGTGGATACAAAGCAGATTTAAAAAGGCATCAGCGTTTCCAAGGGAGAGTGCAAGCCTGTTACTGCAACAGACTCGTTGCAAAGGGGTGTAAGGTGTTATGCTGTGGCAGTCCCTGCTGCTGTAGTTACACTGCAGGGGCCTTTGGTTTCATAGGCAAAGCAGGGAGGAAACACTATCATTTAATATGCTACTTCTACCCCCAATTTTTTTTTATTTTCCAGTTTCCCCAACGTAGCCCAAAGCCAGCCATGGGCTTTCCATTGGCATGTGAGGTGGCTGCGCGCTGTGTTGGACCTGAAGGTAGAGATACGGAGTGGAAGTGGGACTTCTGCCAGAAGAGTTGCTTGGTTTTCTGGAGATGGCTCTTCCATTTCAGCATGTCCAGGTCTCATGAATATTACTTGTATGTGTGTGAGAAGAGAATTATCTTCTGCAAGATTTACGTTACCAGTGTTGGAGCATCTCAGGCTTACTGCAGGTGTGCTCAGGGCAGGCCAGGAGAAGTAGGCACACCAAGCCATGCCTTGCTCCTGACTACAGGAATCTTAGAATAGACCTTGCTCTTCTCTACAGTGCAGACAGTTTCTCTTTTGTGTTTTTCTGAAGGCATAATATTCTTTCTTATGGTGGTTAGCTGGTTTATAGTCCAATCGTAGGCCTCCATCCCTGAATGACTCAGTAATTTGTTATTTTTAGATCTTTAAAGTAGACCTGTCTTAGCTAACTAAGGTGGATGTGAGCACAGGCACATGGTCTGGAGTACTTACGCTGACCTCACAGTATTCCTGCTTCAAGGAAGGCAGGACTCAGACCCAACTGTCCTGTCCTAACACAGGTGAGCTTCCTGGTTCTGCAGAGCAGGAACTGCCCTTTCCCTCTGTATAGTCCTGTCCTGGGGACTGGTTTTTGGTGCAGTCTCACTGCTGTGGTTATAGAGGGAGAAATGCATCACTCCTACGTCTCTGTCTCAGTATGAGAGAGAGATCTCACTTTTCTCTGGAATGCTGTTGGTGATTAAGCATTCCTCAAAGAACCAAGTGGCCATTAGGAAATGGACACATTTGAGTTTTGTAGATAGTTGCATATTGTCTTTCCTTTTCAATGGAAACAGCTATGGAAACTTTCAGTCATGGGAGTCTGTTGTCCTTTCATTCTAAATAAGATCAGTAAAGTTTCTCTGTGCTTTGCCTGCAGATTTCCTTTTTTAGAATCATAAAATCCAGACCCGGACTCTGTGCTCTGCAGCATCTTAATTGTAAAGTCCATGAAATTATCCGTTGGTACTCAGAGTTGTTGGGCATTAAATATCTTGGGCCATCAGGAGATTTGCTTTTTAGGTTTACACTTCAGTGTTCTTTACTAACCAGAGGTTTCCTGGAAACATCACATCTGGCAGTCATCTCAGCTGTGCAGTGTAATCTTCCTCACCATCTCCCCTAACATGCTGATTAACTGATCATGGAAGCCTCTGAGTCCACACAGACTTAAAAGGACTAGTGCCGTGGGTGTGCATCTTATTCTTCCGAGAAAGGAGAAATCTCCTGGTTTTTATGTCTGGCAGACTGTTAGTCTCTGGCTTTGCGGCAGGTACCTATGAAATCCCTGCAGTCATAGCAAGATCAGGCTCTGGGACTGCAAGGCTGAAAATGGGAACTGCTTAAAAGATTTGCCAATTCTGTGTGTACTAAAGCAGTCTTACACAGCTGTCATGTCTGATTATGAATGTTGTCATCAGTCATGAGGTGTTCGTTTGTCAGTGGGACAGAACTTGTGTTTTGGATACTTTTGGCTTCTAATGAAAGCATGTGGACAGAGCGTGACCATAGTACACACCAACGCCAAGGCAGGAACAGAGAGCTGGAGTCTGTTTCCAGTATGAGGCAAATTGTAGGGCGGTTTTGATTGCATGTTTGTTATTCCCTATCTGAAAGGCGTGATTCGAATTGAGAGTCTGACTTGAAAAATTCCAGCTTGCTTAAAAGGGGTTCTCAGTGCTTTCCAGCACTCAGTTCCTTTCCTGGGGTCTCAGATCATGAGACGCTTTTGTGCAGCCTAGGAACAGGGCTTTGATATTGTAAAGGAGCTATATTACTTAGTTTGGATCTCTTTTTCCATCCCTCCCCCTGCTGCTGCGCACCCCCCAAGAAAAAGCAGATAATGCTTTGAAACAGAAAGTGAAACATCTTGTTCTTGTCAACCCTCGTACCATTAGGAGGCTGTCTTGTGTTATGTGCATATGGCAGGGCTGGCTCTTACTTCTCAGCTGAGTGTCAGGACACATCGAACAATGTGTGCATTGCAAATTGCTGCTGACTGTCCTTAGTTTTCAGCGTTGTGTAATGGAGCTCTGGAAAGAAGAACTTCTGGATTTGATGCTGGGTGTGTGAATTTCTAACAAACTGTAGTTTTTTGCTGACTAGATTTGTGTGAAGAAAACAATACTAGCAAAGTAGGATGTAGAATATTATATAAATCATTTATAGTGACTAACTGTAACGTAAGCAGATTGATGCTGCAGTTGATTTCCACCAGTTGCCTTGATGGGGGTCCAGGTTTGCTTTAGGAAGGCTGATTGGCTTTTTAGTGACATAGTGAAGGTTGGAGCCTGATGCTCCAAGGAATATGGCATGCCTGTTCTCTGCATGGGTGGGCTTCATCTTAATACCTAGTCATTTTTCCTAGTCCCACAGCTTTTCAGAGCAATACCCAATGAATCTTAGTGACGTATTTTTAGAACCGTTTTTGTTTGATTGTACTTAAGTAATGTAATTGCATCCCCAGAATGAGAGCACAGAATAGTGCACAACACAACAGCCTTTGAATAGAATCTTAAATGCATTATTTCTAGAGAGGGGAATCTCTTCAAGTTGAAGTCAAAAATTGCCATTTAGTTTTTGCAAAGTCAAGGTTTGTTTTCTGTGCTTTGCACAATATTTCTTTAGGAGTTGAACTCAAAGTATTTTAAAATATATTGAGTAGGATCTTCAGATGGTCAGTGTGACCCTGCTGCTCAGGCTTGCAGTTTAATGCTGTTAACTAACTTTTAACACATGGAAGGAAATAAAGATAGAAGTGTTTGCCTTTAATACTGAGTGAAGAACACAATTTTATGTCTTTAATGTGTTGAGGTAAAGGAGGAAAAGCTTAAAAACAACTCTCAGTGTGCCTTTTCATGTTAAGTGTTGAAAGTTGTTCCAGTGTTCCAGTGGCTTTAAATAGCCATCCTGTGTTCAGTCTACTTAGTGACATCTCCTTTCTCCCTCTCACTTCCCTTTTATCTGTTGTATTATTTTTCCATTTTGTTTATTGTTTGGGGCTTCTGATGGCTACCACTGTACTTGAAACAATGCAAACTAAGCAAAACACATATTATCAAGTTTGTTACTTAATTTGAACAGAGTGTTTCACCTGTATGTTTCTAGCAGCCTTCTGGATAACCAGAAGTGTGTTTAATACGCTCACACACTCTTTTTGTTCAAAATCTAGTTTTTTGATTATTTATAACTTTATCATATTCTGAGATAAACATAAAATGGCTGAACTAACTGAAGATAATATACTAATTAACTCAGAAATTGTTTTTGTTTTTGTTTTTTTTTTTAGTGCTGGTTAGGAGTCATTACTTAGGAAGAAAATAAGGCGAGTAGAATGGTGCCCACTCTGGTGATGCTCTCACTGCGAAGCACTCACTTGTTTATAGGCATCCCAAGCTCCAGGCTGTGCATGGAACTAGAATGTTTTATCACCCTAATACATCCAGGATCTTGTTTACTTATATATTTTTTGCAAAGCTTATTCCCTTCTTCAACAGGAAAGGGGAAGACACAAAATGAAACATGTAAGGTCCCGGGAACAAGCCAATGCTAATATATGTACCTTAGAAATGGCTTATAATAGAGATAGCTACAAAGACTTGAGGTGGGCTTAGAATTTGAATTTAAAGCAATACACAATGCAGCTATAAACCCAAGTTAAGAGGATGATCATTCCCGTTTAGCTGGCCCTAGGGAAGGACATACCTGGTGTCTGGGAGCAGCTGTGTCTCTCTGTGGAATGGTTGGAGGGCTTCTGGTCCTCTGGCACAGCCTTGGTGCTTCTTCTGTGCAGAGGAGCTTCAGTGAGCTCAGGCTGCCGCAGAGTTTTTGAGCAACAGAAGCAGAACACCACTTACCAAGGGACCAGAAGTGAAGCGTCACTGGTCTTCCTCTCTGAAGATCACGAGTAGCCAGTACATATTGGAAGAGGAAGTTAATTCTAAGCAGGCAAAGTCATCTTGATCACCAGTTGAAGTGCTGAAATGTGTGGATGCTGTGAGGTTTCTCCCTGAAAAGTTCTGTGGGCCTCGTGATGCAGGGAACAGTTCAAGCTTCATAACCATTAGTATGAAATTGTTTTAAAAATCATAACATGCTGAAAGGTAACAGGATCTAATGGTGGGCAACTTTGAGAATGACTTTTTCATACCTTATATTTTGAAGTTATGTCATCATAGCCATTACATGGCTGTACATTTGGGGTTAAAATGTCATTCTTGGTTAAAACTTGTTGTAATTGTTAAACTAGAACTAAGTACATCAGTCACGATGCTGCCTCCAGTAATAGACTGAAGTGTGCAGCGCTCCATGAGTATGAAGTCCCAAAAGAAGGAGAAATGCAATGTTTTCAAGTCTAAGCTGCCATTCTGTGATAGATGGAATGTTGCAGCACAGATGATTTTTTTGCCTGCTTCAGAGAGAAGCAAGCAGTTGTCTGGGGCAGAGGATTAAGAGCTTAAAGGGCGGGTAGGATGTCTCAGCTCTGTGTGCGCTTTAACCCTGTTGGAATGACTAGACAGCAGGGCAGGCTGAAAGGTTGCTTTGTTATGCAAACACGGATATTTTTCCAAAAGTCCAGCCAAATTTAATATTTAAGGATCTAAAGATACAGCTGGTATTTCCAAAGGGTTAGAAAGCAAGCAGTGAGCGTGACTGCCAGAAGAGCCCTCCTGTATATCATATACTTTTGGTGGTTTAACCACAGACTGGTGATGTGTTTTACCTTTAGCTGTACAAGTCTTTTTCTTCCCCTAAAATCCAAAATTCATTTCTTGTCATCAAGCTGTCATTTTAATTCAGAAAATAATTTGAACTTTTTGTCTGAGCTCACTGCCTATGAAAGGAAACCTTTTCTGTGGTCCTGCTGATGGACTTTTGTATCAGAACCAGAGAATACAGATTCGTAGACAGAGGTGAGAGAAAACCGATGGTGTATCACAGCATGTCTAGTGACTGAAAGGGCTGCTGGTGGTGGTGATTGGGGTCTCCATATGTCTGATGACAGAAGTACAAGTTTGGGGTGGCAGCTCTGAAGCCTTTGGTAACAGGAATGGGACTGATGGGTTCAGACTTGTTTTTTACTAATTGAAGGATTTTATACCACCAAACCATTGCCATATATAAGCAATGGGCACAAGCTGGAACACAGGAAGTTCCATTCAAACGTGGGAAAAAACTTCTTTATGGTGAGGGTGACAGAGTGCTGGAACGAGCTGCCCAAGGAGGGTGTGGAGTCCCCTTCTCTGGTGATTTTCAAAACCAGCCTGGATGCAGTCCTGAGTAATGTTCTCTGGGTAGTCCTGCTTTAGTAGGGGAGTTGGACTAGATGATCTCTAGAGGTCCCTTCCAGCTCTGACAGTTCTGTGATCTGTGAATATTTCTGACTACTAACTTCTCGTAGATCTGTGCGCCGTCATTAAAACCTTTTAGGGGTCTGTGCTTCTAACATGAAATGCTATCCTAAATGTGATAATGAATAGATTGTATTATTTCTGTGACCAAGCTCTGTGAATTCATAAAATCAGGATGAACAAGATAAGTATTTTTACAGAATAGTCCCACTGGAAGACATGCTGATTGCAAAAGTATTGAAGGACCCTGGGATTTTGTTTTTTACCCTATCAAAGCTTCCAGCAAATACCTTCTGCCTAGTTTTGTTTTGCTGACGGGTAGATGAATATGCATCCTTGTTGGATGGCCTTCGGAGGCCTTATAAGGGTCTCTCTGAAATATAGTCATCAGGCTATATACATCCGGATGGCACCAGTGCGGCTCAAGACGCAAACACTTTCCTTACAGGGTGGTGGGGAGTCTAGTGGAAAGAGCTGAGGGATGGGGCTGACGCACATTTGAATAAGCCCGGTCACGGTTATGCAATTACAGTTGCTTAATTCATGAGATTCTGGTGTGCTTCAAGACAATGGTACATTTTTAGAACTTTTGAGGTTTTAGTTTCCTTTTTTAAGATACCTAAGAAGCTGCGCTGGTGGAAAGCCACAGTAAAGGTGATAGCTAGAGAAACCTTGAAAGTAAATGGCATAATATACATAGTGACAAAAATCTTGTGCAGGTAGTGGTCTTGAGCTGTCTCTAACTACGTGTTCAAATAACATTTCTTCCACAGTAACCCCATGGCATGAGGAGTTCTGGCTGGGCTACTCAATTAGTGTAATGCAAGGCTTCCTAGGTGAAAAAAAGTACCGCAAATGTTCACAAATTGTGTGCTCCTTGCATTTTTGGGTCTGATCTGCTGCCATGTCTCCACCGTGTTTCATGTACGGTGCCCTGTAAAAAATGTTAGTCTCTGACTGCACAACCAAAATATGCTTCTGTCCTGATGTGGTTCTCTGAAATGACAGCAGTAGATCAGGGCCTGAGACTTTTTCTGCGAAATTTCTTGTATCTTTGCCTTTCAAGAAGGACGTTTAAGGAACAAAATTCCATGTCAAATCTGTCAATTCCAGACAAATTAAATATAGTTCTGTGGTATTTGTGAACTAGGACATTGTTTGGTAATGCATTTTTAGCCCTGGGAAAATATTTCACAAACAACATCTTCAGAGGATTGTTGTATATGTAAGTGCGTGTATAAACCACTGATAAAGGATTGTCACAGATACATCCTGTCAAGATAAAGTAAATGTATTTTTGGGGTGATTTTGCAATGAAGTGTTGTATCATCCAAGCTGCCAGGCTTCAGAGTAGAGACTTGTCCTGGCTGGCCTCTGTGCTGGGAGAGCACGGCTGCATCTTCCCGTCCCAGTGTAGGATTTCATTCGGGTGCCCCTCTGGTCCTTTGTGGGACCATGCTTTCCAGAAACTACTGGTTGCTTTATCTCTCTGGTGACCTGGAAAAGGGTATCTTCAGGCCATTCTTTGAAGGATATCACTCGAGGTGCAGTTGCTCTGGGTATTATTGTAATAATTGGGTAGTAGCTTCTAGGTATAAAATTCTTACTAGGGAAGGGCCGTACTGTTTCTCCTAGGAGGAAATCCTAAGTAAACGCAGCCTTTAGTTAAATAAAAAAGTGACTAGTGAGAAAGTGTAGTATGTGTGCTCCTGTATCCTGTAAGGAGAGTGTTCAGCGTGCTAAAAGAGATGTAGGTGGCTATCTGGTCATGTTTTTAGCCATCACTGAGCTTCATTTGGTGTGCAGGCTCCACCGTTATGTGAAGGGAGAATCCTGAATCCTATGTGCCTGGTCTGCAGTCTCCTCACTTGTCCTTTGTGTCCCTGTTTGGGGACAAACAGCAATGTTTCCACTGAAGTAGCTCTTTGGGCTTTGCTGGAGTTGAGTAGGAAGGTTTACAGAATATGGTTACAGTTCTGAGAGAGGTTAAAGCTTTCTTGCTCTGTGTATTTATGATGAGTCCTACAGAGTGTGTGTATGTGTACATACATTATATATAGAAATAGTCTGCTATACTAGATATTTAAAATATTGTCTAGTAGTCAGGATATTTGAATTTAATCTTAGGAGGTGTGTGCTTGCTCTGTGATTTGCTTCTGATAGGAGTCAGCTCAGCAAATCCTGTGGGGTACAGTTCTGTTGTCTGTTGTAAGGAGGAGCTGAAGCACTGCTGAGAATGGAATAATCTGGAAGAAACCGGGCGTCAGGGAACCTGGTGGAAATGTATAACCTGGTAGTGGTCAAGCAGCCTTAAGAATATCTGGCTCATGAGCTTCAATAGTGCAAGCAGTGATGGTTTCTGAGCAGTAGTGGGCAGTGAAGGTTGGAAGAGCCATTTTCGTCTGTACCACTGATATGCTGCCAATAGCTTATCCACTAGTGATGGACTTGATTGTAGTTCTGTCTGGTAAGGGATGGAATCATTCACAGTTTGCCTGCAGAGTCTAACATCTCTCTCTAAGTAGATGTAAAACTTCTTGTTATGGGTCTGTGTCCCTTCTTGCAAGGCAAAAGATATTTTTTTGGGTAAATGAAGATAGGCTTTATAGTACACAGAAAAAAATCAGCTGAAAAGATTATTGGGGAAGGCGTTAGGAAAGAAAAAATACAGTGATACCCATCTATCTTGCGTGCTGAGCCCATGGAGCACATGGGAGAGTGTGCAGCAGCACAAGCCACCTCCATTAGCCTTGCCGGCGGCATGATGTGTATGTGGGGGGGATGGCACAGAGTGCAGTGGGGAAAAGTTGCAGCTGCGTAAGTGAATGGTCTTGTTATTGGAAGGTTTTGTGTAATGGTCTCCCTTAGAAGAAATGACAAGCTGTGTGTACCTGCCCTTTCTTGTGGGTCTTGCAAGGGGGAATAGCTGCAAAGCAGAGAGCAGGGGTGGTGGTGTGTGTGTATGAATTTAACACAGTAATTATTGAGTACAGTTTAACAAGCCATAAACCCTTCTGTGATTTACTGTTACTTGCCTCATAAAAGGGAGACCAGAAGCACCCGGTCTTGGTTTTCTTTAACCATATAAGACCTAGTAAGAGAGTCTGGTTATTAACGTCTGTGTGTACATAACTGATCTTCCAGTCCTAAATACTACTATTTCACAAATCCAACCCAGTATGCTGTTCCATTTAATTTGATGCCTGCAAGAATTTAAACTATGCAACCCAGTCCCCCAAATGGCTTTCTTAATATGGTTTTGTATGTGCATAGACCCCCTAAGAGTATAAAATGACAAATTTGATCCCAGAACTAGTCTTTGAGATTGTGTGTGAACACAGTTTCCTACAGAGTTGATTGGAAATCAGGGTTTATTCTGTGGTCTTTGAGGAATTTAAAATATTTTATTTAAAATAGAATGAACGTCCTGTCTTCCTTTCCAGAAATGATCTCCCTTGAACACTGTAAGTAGTTTATATTACTTGCATTAATCCAAATATTATAATACTTCAACTTTTTCATTATGCATAAAACAGAATCTAAAACTAAATTAGCAGTGGTAAAAAATGAAAAAAAAGGAAATCCTTGTTTCACTAGAAAATTTCATCAAAGGTATTCTCTTGCGGTATTTTATCTGGTTATTTGCTGCATTTTCAGGATTTTCTTGTCAAACCATTTTTTCCTTTAGTAAAAGGGAAGTCCTTATAAGAATAAGGCACTTGATGACAGACTATTGCCATCTTCTGTTGGTTCAATTGCACTACATTGCGTAAGATACATATTAAAATTAATTGCTCAAAACACGTCAGCTCTTTACAATCTACATTTTTAAAGTTGGCTGTTTATTTTTTCTGTATGAGCAGCTTTTACTCTAAACAAATCTGATTTGATCTCTGGAGAAGCACAGGACAAAATGATTCATGTAAACATTGTTCCCTTCACAGGATTAAATACAAACACATTTTTGTAGCCTTGAGTGGCCAAATATATCCTCTCTGAAGATTTCTGCAGGCACACGGTGAGGATGTTTTGGTGGCTGCAGAGTGAGGGAGGAGGTGCTGGTGCAGGGCTGCCCATGCTGTGCTCATCAGCTGAGCTGTGTGCCCAGGCTGTTCCTGAACCCCTCTGAATTTGGGGTGTTCTCCGCTGGCTGAAGAATTCATACTCCTGGTTGATGGGTTGTTCCTCACCCCACCTGCCAACCCTTCTCCCAGCCCTTGGGGAGCTCCTCAGCTGGGCTCTGGCTGAGCTGCTCTGAGCTCCCCAAGAAGTGTGGAGGCACCTGGGGCACACTCAGTGGGAGATGGATGCCATCAAAGAAGGAGGAACTGGTCCTTCTGCTTCTGCTGTACCTTGAGAAGTAAGGCACATCACCTCCCAGAGTGGAGGAGCTGCTAGAGCAGCCTCTGACCCTGTTGTGGCTCTCACTGCCCTGTTGGTGGGGGTGCCCTGGCCAGCTCAGCTACCTGCCCAGCTTTGCCACAATGAGCTGGTGCAAAATCAGCTCAGGAATGTTTGTGTAAGCGGTTGTGACAAGTGGTTTTTGTTTCTTCTGCCCTTGTTATAAACAAATCTGGAGTGCTGTTGACAGCTTGGGTGGTGTGAAGCCTGCCAGAATCTCATTGAAATGACTTGAGGTGTCCCTGTCAATATTAGCTCTCCAGGACTTGGTTT
This sequence comes from Thinocorus orbignyianus, assembly GCA_013400375.1. Lineage (NCBI taxonomy): Eukaryota > Metazoa > Chordata > Aves > Ciconiiformes > Thinocoridae > Thinocorus > Thinocorus orbignyianus. Next base: position 594,939 of record VXBW01006747.1, read on the forward strand.
CTTCTTCTAAATAATGTAGTTGTTAGTCAACACTTTCTCATCGAACAGCTGCTGTGTTGGTCTTTTATTATTCTTTTCTTCTTGCCGTGATTTTTGGATGCTCTCCTTTAATGTTTCTTCTTGTCTCATTGTGTGTACCACAATGCACAATGATATCCTGAAGGTGTTGCCTGAGTTACTCTCCAAAAATTATTTCATCTGCTTGTCGCACACAGTCATTGTTTCCAAGAGTTGAAAGGAGCTGAAGTTGAAATAATTTTGAACAAGAAATTCCTAATGCTTTAATTCTCATTCCTGTTGTATTAAGTAGGCATAGAAAGTGCTGGGAAACAGAATTTTCAGCTTGATGTTGATTGCTCAGTCTTGTCACATGTTGGTCTGCGAAGGGATGTTTTTTGTTGTGTCTTCACTTAGCATGAGATTTATCAGAAGTAAAAGCTGTTTTAGCAGTCTTTCTCTTTGGTGGTTGTTTTTAATTTTCTGCCTTTTTAAAAAATTTTATTTGGAGAAGAGACAACTAGGGTTGTGTGTCAGTTGTTTATGGTTGACATTTTGGGTGGGATGCGAAGCACTTTGGTAGGATTGGTCTGTGGATGAGACGGTGCTGCCAGCACCACAAATACCTGAGAGGAAAAGCTGAGATGCTGTTGGCTGGCAGCAAAGTGCCATGTGGGCAGACTGAGCCCCACAGCTGCCCAGTCCTGGCAGCCTTCTGCCTGCTGGGACGCTGAGGGGTCTCTGCAGGAGCAAGTACCACCTCTTCCCCTCTCCTTCACCTGCCAGAAGCCCTTCAGTGGCCATCTGCCGCACCCCAGGAGTGTTGACTTGTCCCACTGGATCCTGCTCCAAGGCCAGAGCTTGCCTATCCTGACTGGAGCCTCCTGGAGCTCCAGGTTGCTTTCTGAGCTTGAGGCATCCGTAGCTTCTGTTAGCCATCCCAAAAAAAAAACAACTGAACAACCAAAACAATTCCCAAACCCCCTCTGAAGTGAACCTGATCTCTGTGCAGATTTAAGCTTTTGAATTTTGAGATGGATGTTGGTAAGCTGAAACAGAAAAGCTGTGCATTCTTTAATGAACTTCCATGGTCGGGTACTCAAAGATACGTTTTATTTACATGATATACAAACATTCTCACAAATTAGCAAAAGTCTCTGTGCAGTTGACTTCAGACGTCAGTGTATTCGTGGTATATGCGTACTTCTGATCTTCTAACACTCTGAAGTGATCTAATACTCTCACTCCTGGTTCTCATATTTGATTTTCTGAACAGCCTTCGTGAGAATGATCTACACATGAAAAAGTAAATTATTGGATCCAGACAGACATTACATGCGGACAGGAACAGTGTCATTTCCTTACAATAATACAAGATTTTATGTGCAGAGTCATCTAAAATTTTATCTAGATGGCTAAAAGTAAAGGGTATTCTGCATAAATGATACGGCAGAAAGCAAGTGAAAAATACAGCCACAACAACCCTTATACTTTGATTATGCTTTCGCTTTCTGCTTGATGAGCTAATGAATTGTTTGCTCGATTTGTAAATGTACCTGGATATCGCGATATAACATCCTATCAGTACTATCAGCACCACTACAAACATGCAGGTGTTGATGTAGATGACAGCTGTGTGCCACTGGACTCCCAGGGGAGACTTCAGCTTTATGCAGTCGTCTACATTTTTCTTTGTCGGGTAGCCGTTGGTAAGGATGAGGTTTGGTAGTGCTAGGAAAGCCATTACAACCCAAACACAGGCAGATAAGATCTTGGTGAAGGTGATGCTGTACATCCTGGAGTCTCCAAAAGGCTTCACTACTTTCAGGTAGCGGTCGATGCTGATGAGTCCGAGGAAGACGATGGTGGTGTACATGTTTGCGTAAAACAGAACCGTGGTATATCGGCACAGGAAAGAGTTGAAGTGCCACGGTCCCAGCTGCGAGTCCTGGATTATCTTGAACGGGAATGTCAGTGTCATGAGAAGGTCTGCAACCACAATGTTTTTGAGGTAAAATATAAAACTCGTTTTGTTTCTGATGTGGAAGAAAATCCACACTGCTAGGCCGTTGAGCAGGATGCTTGCCAGGAAGATGATGAGGTAAAGCACAGGCAAGACGATGGTGGTGAATTCGTTGTGTGTGGAGTCTCTGAGTAAGCCTGCTGTGGAGTTGGGTGAGGTACCGTTGTCTTGGCTCAGACGATCATCTGTGGGAATGAGGGAAGACAACAAGTTTAATGTATGTTTCTGGTGTTTTACAAATGGGGCCCTTTCAGAACCACCCTCTAGAAAACGGCCTATCTGGGCAATTCTGGAGGCTTCTGGATTGGATATTAGGAAGAAATTCTTTCCTGTGAGAGTGGTGAGGCACTGGAACAGGTTGCACAGAGAAGTTGTGGGTGCCCCTTCCCTGGAAGTGTTTAAGGCCAGGCTGGATGGGGCTTTGAGCAACCCACTCTAGTGGGAAGTGTCTCTGCCCATGGCAGGGGGGTTGGAACTTGATGATCTTTAAGGTCCCTTCCAACTCTGACCATTCTATGATTCTGTGATTAACCAGTATGGAAAACTTGAGTCTATGAGTGCTCCTAACTATTGTATGTGTCAAAATAAATGTGCCTGTGGCTAGTCAGCCTCTGAGCACAACATCTTTGCTTCATAATGAAATAAAAAGGTGCTTCTGCAAATAGTTTGACAGGCAAAAAAATATATGCTGTGCTAGTGTGTGTATATCCCTGAGGTTCCAACACTGCTCAGGAGCTCCTTGCTTAGCTTTGCTGTCACCCTGCTGGTGGGGGAGCCTGGCTTGGTGGGGTCAGTGCTGCATGGCCAGAAGGTACGTGAAAGTAAACATTTTTACAGTATTTGAATAAAATAAATAGCCTGGAATTTCTCCATAGAGAGAAAACCAGTGAATTAAGTGGAGCTGGTCTCTCCCCACATTGCGGGCTGAGGTCTGCACTGCCTGACACTGGCCTTGTGCAGGGCTGCGGGTGTATGCAGCTGCATACCAGCACGTGGGAATGAACCGTTCATCAAGTTTACAGGGTGTCAGCTCTTGGCTGTCTTGGTGGACCGCAGCTTTTGTGAGCTGAGGTGATCTATTTGTCAAGAGATACAACTCTGGAGAGACTCTTTGGACCTATTAAAGCTCTGATTTAAGACTTAGTTTACCTAAGTGTATTTAAAAATCACAGCCTCAGGGGATTTTTAAGATTTCACGTGTAAATGTTTGTGAAAAAAAAAATATCAGGCTTATAAATCCTCTTGTAAAACTATAGCACATTTTATTTTGTATTGTTTATACTCTGAACTTGGCTGGCCTGGTAAACCAGGGCTGACACCCATGGGGGCAGCACTTGGCTGTATTTAGACAACCTTTTCTGAAATGACTTATTTCTTTAAAATGTTGATAGGAACTGATAGTAATACAATAAATACTTCTCAATCACTTAAATTTCCAACATTATTTTACCTGGCAGTTTTCCATAGGACAAATTGTACTCCATCATTTGCATCGCTGTAGGTTTTCAGCCAAAATGCTTCTCAGGAGTCCCGCCGGCAGCTGTAGATCCAGGATGTGGCATGGGCTGTGCCAGAATTACATTCTGGGGAAAATAAATTGGAATTAAAACCAAAGCAGAACAGAAGACCTCACCTTCCTTTCTCCAGCACAGAGAGGAGCTTTGTGAAATGAGCATCCTCCAGATTTTCCAGTGAATGGATGATGTCTGGATACTGCACAGCTCTTCCATTATTGAGGTCTAACAGCTGGGCATCTGCTGCACTGTTGCAGGCCATCCTGCCATGTTAGCTTTTGTAAGCCCATTAATTTCACTGTTAAAACAATTTCCCTTTTTCCAGCTCACTAACAAAGCTGTGCTGGAGCCTTAGTGTGAAAATATTTGCAACGTTAGTCTAATTTCCAGCCTGAATGTCTCTCTGGCCACTTTCTGTCTTGCGTATTTTTGTACCAGTGCCTTTAATTTAAAGAACCCATCTCCTTCTCTGATACTTAACCCTCTGCATATGATTTTTACTCTATTGAGATTTCCCTTATAGTGATAAAGCAAGCCTGAACCCTGCTCGTGTTTTTGTAAAACTTCAAGATACCAGCCCTTCTCTGTGTCTGTTCTAGTTAAGATAATTGTCCTTGAATCCCATTGACAAATACTGTGTGCTGTTTTACAAATGAGGTTTAAGAAAATCTTGTTTCATGGTGGTTGAGTTCATGTCACCACTGAAACGCCTCATCCAACATTTTCTGGGCTCTCACTTCCTCAGGTCCTCCTTACGGCTGCACCAGGTAGGTGGCAAGTGGCTGCACTGGAGTCAGCTTTAACACACTTTCTGTCTCCTCGGTGCTTCACGGGGATCAGTGCCAGTGTGTAGCTGGCTTTTTTATTGTCCTTAGCTGCATGATCTTGTGAGGGTTTTTTGTTCCAACAAACTTCAAGTTTGTTAACTTCTGTAAAAATGTGATGGAATCCAACTTTTTAAAACTTGTCTTCCTTCTTTTGATTTCTTTAAAAAAATCTGGACTAAACCTTTGTAAAAACCTGGACTGTGACTAGTGAGCCTCTAACAGCCTCCCTGAGAATGTTCTTTTCTTAAATTCGTACTGGATTTGATAGTCTCCAGGAGGGTATCTCTAGACCACCCTTCTCAGATTTAAAAGTAGGTTAGTATTTGCCAACATACCATTCCATTACTGCAGTAGGTGATGTTTCTCTCCTAACTGCCAGACCGTGCTGGTTTAATGGCTTTGTGCCTTTGTTATGATCTGCTGCTACAGCTGGTTTCGTACTCCTTGGTAAAGGCCCTTGACCTTATTCCGTCATCTCTTGTTTGGACGTCATGTTTCTTTATTTTTGATCTTGGGCATTTCAGTGACAAATGCCCCAGAGTGATTTTTTTTTTTTCTTAATATTTTATCATCTCTCACTTCTTGAAGTACAAAAGATTCATATGTAATTGTAAGATATGTGTGTATAACTTTATAACGTACCCAGGAAATTGGAGTGGAAACTGTAAGTTCTTGTTATTTTCTCATAATTTTGAATGAAGTGCTTCAGAAGCCAGCCTACAGGGAATACAGAAAAACTACAGAATCTAATTTATGCTGTGATGGCATTAGTGTTTTGACATTGTTCAAAGACGGTTTGACAATACTGATCCCTAGGACTACATTCCAGATTATTGCTTTACTCCTGCAGTATGCAAACGCTTTAATTTTTCCACACGTCACTTTCTGTTTACAAGTTTTGATAGGAAAACTAGTAAAGTTGCTCAGATCTCAGCAACTACACTAGACCTGACTGCCTCTTATATGGGAATGAGTAGATGACAAAATTACTGAAGCCCTTTTGCAGATCTAAATTTGTTTTATGCGGTTATCACTGTTATGAACTTTGTTGAATTGTCACTAGGTGGCAGTAAAACAAATCATTAAATTTTAAAGCATCAGTAAAAATTTTTATTCTGATATTAAGCTTTTGTCGGTTTGGCTTCTTGTCAGGTGTTGTGTGCTCTGGTAATAACTGGGGTCCATAATGAGATTGTCAGGAATATTTTAGATATTTTGTTTCTCTCGGACTGAGAAGCAGTAACCTGTCCCTTTTTTTGTTGCTGTTTATAATTTGCAAATATCCTTTATTACCCAGGAGGCACAGAGATCAAAAGAGTATGTAATTTTATGAAAAGATGCATATCTAGCTTCTTATGCATATACGATGCTTATTTCCCTGCTTTTCAGAATTCCTTTTAAGTCTGTGTAATTCCTGGTCCTGTTCCCTGGAAAGCTCCCTGCTCTCAGGTTCTGCAGGCAAGGGGATTTCTCCCAGATCCTCAGTCCAGAGGAGTGAGTAAAGCATTGGTTGTGTTGCCTGAGATTCGAGGCAGTGCGACTGCTGACTCCCGTGTTGCCATGCTGTGAGCCTGGGAACGCAGTGTTCCATGAAGCTGGGGATCAGATCTGTGCTAAATGGACTTTTCATGTGCTGTCAGTTACTCTGTGTCCCAAAGGGATTTGCTCTTAATCCTGTCAAAAAAGGCTCCTTCCTTTTTCCACCTCTATATCCATCGTTTTAGGTGTATGTTATCACTAAGAGATCGTAAATATCTAACACCGTGTGATCTGTGAATGCCTCTTCGTGTACAGACAGCCCTACACTCTCCAAAGGTTGTCTCTTGTTTTACATCAGAAAACTGGTGGATGTTTTCTGATGCTGGTGAGAAAGCTCCTTTGCAGTAGGGGATCTCCTAGCTCCTCTTCCTCTAGCTTGCACCATTCACATTCCTGTGTGCATCCCATGCTTTACTCTCAACAGAGATGGGCCATCCTCAACATCCTTAAGACTTTCAAGCCCCTATTGAGCATGAATCAAAACTCAGCTTCTTTCTCCTTGGGGGTAGCATCTTGTTTCTCGGCTACTGTTACTTGAATCCACTGGGCTGTTAGTCTGAGTCTTGGGATTTTGCCTGTCATTTTATCGCTGAAAACTACTGGACTGCAATTGCTTGGACCAGAAATAGCTAAACCGCTGTGACAGAAGGCTCTCCGTGGACAGGAATGCTTCCTGCCACTGTGGGGAATGTGTTACAGTCCCCAGTCCCAATGGGCTTGCCTGTGCCTCTTGAGGTTTGATGGTATCAGTGCTGTTCCTGCGCTTGCCCTGCAACTCGTCTGCTCAGGTGCAGCCTGATGATCTCCACGGTCTATGCAAAACCTGTGCTGGCTGTGGCAGCCTGGCTGCTTGGTTGTTGGACTCTGTTGTCCCTTCTAGAGGTAGCATGGGAAAGCGCTGCGTGGGGGACCAGAGAGGCAGCATCACATCCCTTTTGCCTTTCAAGTCAGCGCTGCTTACTTTTGGCAGATCTCATAGGGGCTTGCTGATTTGTGCCCAGGATACTGGCCATGAGGGATCCCTGCTACATGCACCTTCCTGGCCGGTGAAGATGTGACCGCACTCTAGTCGCCCAGGGAAATCTGGGTCACCTGGAAGCCATACTGGGAACTTGCTTGTTGTTCCCGCTTGCTTGTTGTTCCAAGCCTTTGAATGGATGTCTGTCATCTTATTCCTGATAGTTTTAATGTTAAAACATGTTCAGAAATAGCCTGACAACGTTGGATTGGAAAAACAAAGCAGTAGACTCTCCACAAATGTAAACTGTGACAGCTAACCTCCCTGAGCAGTGTTCTGTATCCTGCCTCGCTGGCACAGCTGAGCTCAGCGCAGAGGCTTTGGTGCACACATGGGGTGGAGGTTAGAGACAACACCTACCAAAGGCTGCCTTAATTATATGCTAAAGACTTTCCCTTATGCAGCTGTAGTTTGAAGCTTGAAAGTCTTAAACAAACAGGTTTGTGCAGAACAGCAGAGAAATGCAGGCATGATGTTGCACAGAGCTGGTCGTATGACAGAGTTTTGATATACACAGAAATGGTCCTGCTTAGACTCACCGGTCCAAAGGTGTGAAGGGGTACTGTGGTAGACAGAGCACTTGGAGTAGTGTGGTTTCGTTATTTACCTGCCAGGGTGGGTGAGCAAGGCTCATTTGAGTCAAATCTAGTGTATCCCTGTACTCCAAACGCTTAATTATTTTTTTTTTTATAAAGATCACTATATTGCAGACTCTAGGAATAGGGCAAAAGTTATCACATCTGGAGAGTGCACCCTTTTCCATGTGTTCTCTTGGAATGGGAGATGAAGGATGCCTTCTCTTTCAAGAGTATTTTAAGGTATTTTGTAGTTGTTCACTATGTGCTCTGATAGTGGGTTTTTTTTTCTTGTTTGAATGTGGTATTTCTGTGCTGGGCAAGGTTGGTTTTCCACTCCTTGTTCGATTTTCCAGACACATTTCTTCTGACCAATTTAATTTTAACCAGCTGTCTCACTCTTCCATATAAATATATGGTTTTGAAGATGCACTAGAAGTGGCTCCTTTATTTAAGTAGCTTTTAGAAGCAGAATACTTTATACTTGTGGTTTATGCATTTGATTGGTTATTGGTTGTTTTTTTTTCCTGTCATTCCCCTAGAGGCTGTCAACTGCATTAAATATAAGCACACACTGTTTCACAGATGAGGTAATCTTTTACTGCTAATGTTGATAGACTGGTTTATATGCATGACTGATAGAACCTCAGATGAGAAATTAAATAATAGGCTGCATGGCAGACTTCAGTGTCATATGGGTAGGGAATGACTATATAGTTTTTCTAATGACTAAGGCTTTAAGTTGCCTCACTGTTTAAAGAAATTCTGTATCTTCAACTCTAATTGCTCTTTCTTCATCTTATTTACAGCTTTAAAAAATAGAAATTTCTCTTTGTGATCTAGACTAGATATTCTAGGTCATAGGGCTGCAGAGTTTTAAGTGATGGTTTCTTATTTGAGCTTTTTGATGTGTGGCTTCTTGCCAGTCAATCTGCATTCATCACCATAAAGTTTGTTAAATGACAGAGTTAATGTAAACAATAGAAATGTGAGACGCTTTATTAAGTTTGCTACTGGCTGGCTGCAATTACCATCTTTTCTGTTGCCCTTTACAACCAAATCACTGAGTCAAGTGTAAAGATTTTTTGGGGATAAAAGCATTGATGTAGACTGTAAGTGTATGTGCATATAAAGCTTCTGCAAGCAGACAGCTGGAGCCTGTGTCCTTGCTCTCTTCTTTATTTCAGCCCACTGCTATGCTGCATCACTTGAGTAAGCCTTAATGTTCCGTTTTTCTGTGCTTGCATCTATTTATCTTCCTTAGTGCTTTTCCTTGATTACTAAAAGAAAGCCCTGTCCCAGTAACTGGGACGCTACCACCTTCTCATTCCTCAGAGGCCTCTGTTGAAATTGTCCATCTTCCTCTTGGTAAAGGTGTATGTTAACATGCTGCTAATGCACAGTAGAATAACTTGGTATTCCTATTGGAATTCATACCTATGGCAAGTGACTATGTGCCTCTTACTCTTTTGTGGTTTGCACACCTTCTTTTTTTTTTTCATTTTTCTAGCTGTCACATCACTGTCCTTGGAAGTATGCTTCTGTGCCAGTTGTGCCAAGAGATGCCATGCTGTTGGCAGCAGTGCAAGTGGTAACAAGAATGAGTGTAACACTAGGATTTGTGTTAGTCGGAGACTCCTGGAGGCTGCAGGACGCTGTCCACTTGTACTCAGATGTAATCATGTTCCAAGCATTGTGTCTTTCATCTGCAGAGGGGCTGGGAGAGCTGAGATGGTTCAGCCTGGCCCAGAGCAGGCTTAGGGTCTTGACAGTCTGTGTGGCTCTTTGGTGTGGGGAGCCCAGCTCTGTCTTCTCAGGGGCGTCCACTGTCCAGGCAGGAGGCAATGGGCACACACTGAGACTCAGGAAATTACATCTGAGCATAAGAAAACGCTTTTTTACTGTGCAGGTGGTCCAAACATGGGTGCAACTTGCTTATGGAGGCCATGGATCTCCATCCTGGGAGATATCTCCTGTGGCTTGGGGGCTCCAGGGGTGCCCTGGCCTCAGCCACACTCTGCTTCACTGGTAGAGTCCCTGAGTGCCTACTCCTGCGTGCCTACCAAAAGCTGGCTGAGCTAAATGGTGGTGTCCACCACCCTGCGTGTCTGACTCAGCCAGCTGGCACGTGTTGGCTAGTTCAAACCAGGAACTGCTGCAGTGTGAGGTGGCTGGGGAAGAGAGGGTGAAAATAGCCCGGTGTAGGGCTTTGAGCCCTCAGGTCCTGGTGTCTGCCTTCCTAGGAGGGTGGTGGTGGAGGGGCATGCAGACAGTATGTGCTAGTTCCCCATAATGCAGTAGCACTGCCATGATTAATTGCTGAGAGGCTGAAAACCAAGAACTAGGGTATAACTGTCTTCAGCTGTGGCTTACGGCGCTTGTCTGCTTAGTCATATCCAGAAACAGGAACCACTGCCTCTGCTCAGAAAGCTTCTCGTCTGCTTCAGTACAGAGTAAAAAAACCCTTTTTGGTTTTCATGTTCCTCCTTGAACTTCCCTCCCAATTCCAGCCTAACTCTTCTCTCACGTGTCTCTGAACAGCACAGCGTCCTGGCCCCGGGCAAGCTGTGTACAACCTGCCTCTGTCTGTCTTCAGCCTGTGGAGCAGCTTCTTTTGTCTCCAGGATCCTAACCTGTCCCTGCCCCATCCTATCCATTTGTCTCTAATAGAAGGCACGTGGTGCCAGTGGTTAGGGACTGTCCCTCCCTGTGGAAGCCTCTGCCGAACCCTGAGTCGACATCTGTGTTGGTAGGTGTGTGGGAACAGCAGTGCCTCCGCACCCGCATTGAGACACGCTGCTAACGGGAACTTTCTTCCCCATGGTCATTTTGCCCAAGAGATGTCTCCCAGAAAAATTATCTGTGTGCCATTTCTGGAAAATGTAGAGCTTCCCACATGCAGTCACTTACTGGAATCTGGGGTTTAGCCTTTGTTGGTCCTTTGTGTATGGCAGCCAAAAGTACCATGTATAAATCTCCAGTGCTAGATTTACCTTGCATGTGAGTAACCAGCTAAATGTCCTCATTTACACTTTCTACATCAGTCTCTACCCGTGCTTTACCACAGGTGTTGCCTGAAATCTCCCATTCAGTTTATACCTGTAACTGTGTGTAGCAGTAAGGATTAAATAATACTGTTTAATATGCAAATTTTTTGTGTTTGGGGGAATATGCCCTTAGGATAACACAATTTCCACACTTAAAAAAATACAAAATTTAGACACATCTAATTTTCTCAAAGTCACTTTTGGAATATTTTGTCCAAATGTAGCCATTCTCCCCCCCCTCCCCCCCTCCCCGCCATTTCAAGTGAATGAGTAAGAACCCTTATTTTCCCCTATATGAGGTAGCTCTTACATGAGACTTTTTTGAGATGCTGTCTGAACTATCAAGTTCTCTCTTTTTTCTGTCTTTTGAACTATGCCTCATTAAAAGTTCTTAGGTTAATATTACTTAACTAATTTTACTAGTTTTGAATCAGATTTTCTATGCAGAGGTTAAAAATAGTCTAGTAAATGTTGTTAAATATTAACTGTCAGACTGTTTATTTCTTAAACCTATTTGCAGAACCTGAAGATGCATGAATTCTTTTTCCTCTTGAATATGCAGTGTGGGTCCTAAGTGATACTGAAGAATTGCTTTCCAGTCCCTTGTTGCATTAATGACAAGCATGTGCGTTTTTCATGAAGGAAAAGGAGAAACGACTCGTGCATTTATTGTGGGCCCTGGTCTTGCTTTGTGCAGGCTGAGTGCAGCAACTGCCTGTATGTGGCTGGACTTTTCTGTGGAAGTGGCCAGATCTTCCACTGCCATTTCTAAAGCAGTGTGGGTTGAAGTGCAATGCTAATCTGCATCTCCTTTAGGCTGCAATGGCTTTTCCACGACTATTTAGGAGAGAACTGCCAATGGAGATGGTATCCCTTTGGGCAGCAGGTAAATGGCTGTTAGTGGTAGAAGAGGAGCTGTGCGTTGCAATTGCTTGCATTTTTTCCTCTTTTTTTTTGTTTTATTGTTTTTTTTTAAAGAATGTGCAATGCAGTGGTTGGCAGAGTTGGGATAATGAATGTTTTCTCAGTATGGCAGCCTCTAATTAGACGGGAGGAAAGGATTGACTCTGGAATGTTTCCTTTGCTTCTTTCTAGAAGATCCTGCTGATTGTTTTTCTTCTGGTTGCACAAAACCTACTGATAGTGGAAGCTGTGTCATAACCCTATAGAGCTGCTTTTTTTGAACCCCCATTAAGAATATGCCGTCCAAGGTGCACAGTGTGCTCAGCAGGGTTAGGTGTATGTGGCAGCCCTGGAGTTCTGAGCAGTGTGGTCCTGGTCCTTCCTCTGTCACCACCACCTGCTTGCTGCTGCCTGGTTAGCCTTCACCTGCATCTTCTCAACTCCTTCCTGACACTGCCTTTTGCAGTTGCTCATCAGCTCCAACTCCTTGCTCAGACCAGCATTGTCTGCACCTGGCTGACCAGGACCATGTCTGGTCAGGTCGTGAGCATGTCCAAGGATGGAGATTCCACAGCTTCTCTGGGAAACTTGTTCCAGGGCTTGAATACCCTCATGCTAATTAAAAGAAAAAAGACCAAAACACAGCCACCAACAAAACCCCCCTGTGTTCAGATGAAGCTTCCTGTCTGCCAGCTTGTGATCACTGCCTTCTGTCCTGTCCCTGGTCACCACTGACAGGATTGTGGCTCTGTCCTCTTTGCACCCCTCTCCACAGGTATTTGTACATGTTCATAAGGTCCTCCTGAGCCACCTTTTCTCCTGTCTGAACAGTCCCAGATCTCTCAGCACCGCCTGTACCTCAGATGCTCCGGTATATTAGCTGTCTTTGCAGCCCTGTGCTGGACTCCAGTATGTCCATGTCTGTCTTGTACTGGGGAGCCCAGAGCTGGAGCCAGCACTGCAGGTATGGCCTGGCCGTGCTGAGCCAGGAGGAAGGTTCTCTCCCTCTCTCTGATGGCTGTATTTTGCCTAATGCAGGCTGGGATGGCTGTGCTGAGCCAGGAGGAAGGTTCTCTCCCTCTCTCTGATGGCTGTATTTTGCCTAATGCAGGCTGGGAGCCTGCTGGCTCACATTCAACTTGTCCACCAGGTCTTTCCCCGCGGAACTGCTTTCCAGCTGGTGTCCCAGTGTGTCCTGGTGCTGGGGACTGTCCCTCCCCAGGGCCAGGGCTTTACACTTTGTCATACTGTATAAAGTTCCTGTTGGCCCATTTCTTCAGCCTGTCGAGGTCTTTCTGGATAGCAGCATGACCCTCTGGGGTATCACCCGGTTTGATGCCCTTTGCAAACTTTGTCCCCATTCCATTCCACTGGATTGCAGTTCTTCTGCTGCTCGGAAGACGCAGTTTGAATCTCTCACCGTGTTGCATTTCTAGTCTTCTTTTCCAAGGGGGAGGCCAGAAGCAGGTTCACATTTACATGTATTTCTCCAGAATAACTTGAAGTTTTCCCTCTTGCAGTCTTTTCACGAACTTCTCTCCCAGCCTTCTGTTCTGCTTGTGTTTTTGTGGACTCTGTTCTTGGCACTATGGGCAGCACAGAATTCTTTGTCAAATAATCACCTTTTGATTCCACAGGCCATTCCTTACTTATCAAGTGTGCTTTGTTATCCCAAAGTCCTGGTCTTTTAAACTTAAAAAAAGCTTTATAAACACAATAGGTTGGTGTAAAAAAGCGAAACCTGGTTATTAAGTTTCAGCATTTGGTGCTTGGGTGGTCTTGAGCTCCTTCCAGAGGGGTTGGCTTCTGTCCAGGCCAGCCAGCAGCCAGCTGCTCCGCTTGGTGCTGCCGCAGAGCCTGGTGCCATGACAGCTGTTCCCTGCGTCCCTCTGCAGCCCAGAGACCTCCCCGGAGCGCACCGGCAAGGCAAAGACTCTCCTGGGTGTGAGGCTAGAGAGGCTGGAGGTTCTTGCTGAAAATATTAGTGTTTAGGTTTGATTATTGGTATTATGCAGTGAAAAACATTAAGTCGAAAGGTTCATAATGAAGCTTTAAAAACCAGTCAAGGTGGTGTCTGGGTCACAAAAGTAAAAAATAAAAGCAGAAGGTATGTGATCAGTTGCATTATGCCTTCATCCATTGTAGCTCTGGCTATTCTTCATCTGTCAACTCTCGAATGCTACAGGGGATACTATGAAAAAATATCTTGTTGGGAAAAAATATTATTATTCATACTTGGGTGTAGACGGTGCCATTTAAACTTTTAAGTAATTCCAGCTTCACTTTTTAGGTGTTTTATTTTGCGTTGAAACAATTTCTATTGATTTTTTTATATCCAGTTCTAGTTCACATTGCAAAAGGACAAAAAAAATCCTCATCTGCTGTTGTTGGCTGGATTGTTTTTTTTTTGTGTGCTTCAGTGTGTCTTGCTGCGACAAGAGAAGCAGTGGCTGCCCCATCCCTGGAAGTGTTCAAGACCAGGCTGGATGGGGCTTTGAGCAACCTGCTCTAGTGGGAGGTGTCCCTGCCCATGGCAGGGGGATTGGAACTCAATGGTCTTTAAGGTCCCTTCCAACCCTAACCATTCTGTGATTCTGTGACCCAATTAAGCATGTTAGCTACTTGCAGCAACACCGCTATTTTGAACAGGAAGGAGAAGAACAGGGGGGTTTCAGGGTATGGTTGGGAGAAGTTCAGCCTGATGCAACTCTGATTTTTCACAAGCAGCCTGGAAAGCCCCCACTTTGCCATTCTCAGGGACGGATGGGCAGACGGATGGATGGCAGCTTCAGGCAGGGTTTTGGGGTGCTGGCTGCAGGGAGCTGCTGCTCTGCCTTGGACCCAGCTGCTTCTTCTCCAGCTCTTGTCTCTTCCTTAGATAGTGGCAGAAGCAGCTGCTGCAGTGAAGGTGACACAAGCCTGGTATATACTGCTTATCAGTTGTCACTTCGATACGTCACTGACATTTTCCCGAGGAAAAACAAGAAGTAGTGGTTATTGTAGTATCTCATGTGAGGTTCAGTGTTGGCCAGATGAGGAAACTTATTTTTGATAATCAAGGGTGGGAAGGTTTTCTTTTGGTTTTGTTTGTCTATTTTTTTTAAGAAGGTGCTGTAGCCTTTTATGTTGTAAAGGGTTAACACCACTGAAATGTGGGAATTAATATCACTGACTTCCTCTAGTGCTTTCTTGGCAGTGCTGGGGTTAGTGCCTCTTGCAGCCTGGTTTCCTACAGAGCCCCAGTAGCTGACAGCAGTACGGTGGGTCTGGAGCTCTTGGTTTATGTCAGGCACATTTTCGCTTAGTTCTAAACTTTAAATAAATATTGCACTTTTCAGGTTTAATGCTACAATTTTACTGCGGATTTCTTTACTGGCTTTTCGTAGTGCTTACTTGGTCAAACAGTAGGTCTCTCTGAACTTTGTTGTGCGGAGGCGAGCAAGTGACTTGTCCTGAAAAGAAAAGAAGGAGCTTCCCCCTTCAGTTGTTCCTGGATGTACCTCATCTTGGGCTACGTGCAGCGAGTGGAGTTGACTTCCTGGCTGAGAAGGAGCATTCAGCCTCTGAAGAGCTGCTTCAGTGTCAGACAAACTCTGGTCTGTGACTTGCCACCTTCTTCCTGGTGCATGTTCCCTGTCCAGGCCACCTTTCCTGGGTGTCTTCCTGGCTTACCTGTGCTCCTGGGATCCCAGTGGCTCCCAATGCCGCCAAGCCCCAGGAGCTCTGATGCTCCAGTAGCCAGCACGGGTGCGTGCTAGCACAGGACGGGCTGCGGGGTGCAGGTGCTGGGCAAGCTGGTCTCCCCGCTCCCGCCCTGCCCTGGGGGAACCCTGGCAGCTAGGGAGGGAAGCCGAGGGTGAGACAGCAGGGCTGAGCTGGGAAACGCAACCCTCCACAGGGAGGGAGGAGGAACTGGTGCCTGGTACTGCTGAAAATGTGCTGTTTTTTTCTCTTACACACCTAGTGCGAACAGATGCTTTCTATTTCTGAGGTCCCTGCATGCTCTTCGAACTGCCTCCCCTCCTGTCCTCTCCCTCCTTCAAGAGCTGACCCACATCCTCCACTCTGGAGGTTTTCCCCAGGTGCTGCTGGCTCCCCCCTCCCCAAAGAGCAGGGAGGGAGGAGAAGGTCTGGCTGGTGATCAAGAGCTGGTTGCCTACCCAAAGAGTCAAGTGCCCGCCAGAATGGTCTCCTCACTGGAGAAATGCTGGTGGCTTTCATGTGTTCTAGGGCCTGTACTTCTGGGAGTGAATACGTTACATCAGCTGAATGCTTGCCTGAGTTTCCTGGTTTCCCTTTTTAAAAGAAGATTGCAGAATCTTCTTTGAAAAGATGGAAAAGGTGAAACACTACCAGAGTTTCCAGACCAAGCGTATGGAGTGAGAAGACAGATGTCTTCAGTCCCCACAATGCACAAGTGGCAAGTAGTTTTTTTAACAAAACCTTTAATTGTGCTGCTACTTTCAATTCTTTGTAACTAAGAATAACCTTTTCAATCTAAAATACTCCTTAAACAGCATAGGTTTTTGAAAGTGCCTTATATATTTCCCAAACTTTGAGACTAATCAGACATATAGTTTGTAAGTTGCTTGTTCGGAGCTATGTGGTTTTTCCAGTGAACCCGACAAGTTTTAACACGATCTGAGTGAAGTATGAAGGAAGAGAACCTTTATTCTGTACAATATAATTAAAAGAATTCAAGTGTGCTTTCTTTACCTGAAAGAGGTGAAAAGGAATACAGTACAAGCCTTTTATACCAAATTCTGATGTTTTAGTTACTGAATCTTACTTGATGTGAATTAAACTCTGTCAGGAAGTAAGTTACTGAAACCACGAACCTCCTGCACTTCTATTCATATCTTAGAAGGAACGATTAGTAGAAAAAATGAGTAACATTTAATGAATTAAAAAAAGGTTAGTAAAGGTACGCTATTTTGAGAACTTTTCACACTTTTGATTGATCTGATACTCAGTTTATGGTTCCAAATCTGGATTTCAGCAACTGCATCTTAATTCCCATTTTCTTTTCACTTGAGGGTGATTAAGAGCAAGAAGATTCACGGAACAGCTTATCATATGCTTTTCAGATGCTCAAAGATCACTTACCTGTCACCATTGTCGCCTTCCACTTGTCTCTGAGCTGCATCTCGAGAGCGCCTTAGACTCCTCCAAAGTGCATCTTGACACTACAGTAGGCATGAAGGTGTTTCTTGCGATAAGGTAGTTAAACAAACCATATCTGGAAGTAAGCTTTTTTGCTTCCGATGCCTTATTTTACGATACCTGATCAGAGAGTCAAAATTCCCCTGGCCAGGAGCAACTGGAGCAACTGGCTTTCTCATTCCTGGGAATGACTCACATGCCAGGGTAGGTGAGCGGCGCACTCCCGCTCACTTCCTGGCTCCGGAGCAGCTCGGGCGCCCAGGACGCAGACGGTGATTCACCTGAGAGGTGGGTTAGTGCCTGTTAAAGGCAGCAGCCTCCCTGCAGGGAGACGTTGCGAACAGACTGAAGTCGTGTTTTACAGCAACCTGCGCAACCGTGCCCGTGTCTGTTGGTTAATACGGTTTTGTCTGCAGGGCGAATGCGAATTTAATGTGATACTGAAAAATCCTGTGCTGGATAGATGCAAATACCTGCTAATCAAGATTATCATGTCAGTAATCAATTTGACTATATTTAGACATCTTTAATGTGCTTTTAACAGATCTTTTCTTCTGTATAGTGTGTAGGATGAAAGCAAAATGTTAAGTCTGTAACTAAATATTTCAGCTAAAATGACTAGGCTGTTTGTTTATTGCATACTTTTTACTGTCATGGTGTCTGTGAACCCGCTGAGCCCTGCTGTCCTGTCGTCAGTGGTCGTGGGTGTATACATATTTAGAATAAGATAATTTAGTGCCTTAAGAGCACTGAAATAATCATGGCAGTAGTTACATTAGAACAAAATTTTGCTTCATGTCAGTGGAGGATAAGGTGGTTAATTTCCTGTTTCTGCTGCCTTCATAAAAAGAAAGAAATATATTTCACCCTTGTTAAATCTTCAGGAGAAAAGAAAAAATAATCTTAATAATCTTAATAATCTCTATGAGATCAATGGCTGCCAAGTGTACTTTTCTCATTCTTCTCTGTCTGTTCTGCCTTTTTTCTCCAAATATTTGAGGGACTGAATCCCCAGCTCCCCTCTTCTGAGACTGGATAACCTTCTGCGTAGGTGCCCTTGGCAGCTGCATAGAGCCCTGTAAGAGCTGGAGCAGAAATAGGAGCAGGTCCTACCAACCCCCTCCTCACAGTGGGGAACAGCTTAAACCTCAGTGGGGAACAGTGTTAAACCTCTTTTGAGGTATTTCTCTCCGGTCTCCATAAATCACTGTATTTGCTCCTTGATAAGCAGAGACCTCATTCTGCCTCTGGGAAGTGTACAAAACAGTTTGTCTTGCCCTCTCTCCTGTGGCTGTGCAGTAGCTTGGAGGCTCCAGAGCTATGGGAATGTCTGGATGGGCCTCCTGCTTTGAGCTCCTTGACTTTTAGCACAGCCTGGTTTACCTGAGGATGGGGTGCTGGGCAAATTCTTTGCTGATTTTGGGATCAGCCTCATCTCCTTCCTTTTGAGAATTTGAGGGATTTCATTTAAATTTCTTTGTTTGTCCCTTTTGGGGATTTCTCAGATCCCTTCCCCAGTACCAGATGTTTTCTGGTGGAGTCAGACCTCTTTATACTCAGCTTTCCATTTAAGTGTAGCACCACTTTTTCACCACTGTGGTCACCTCTCCAGTTATCACTGGTAAAACTACAGTTGTCCAAAGGGTCTATTCTTTGGCTTTATTGCAACATAGACCTGTCAGCACTTATGTTAGTCTCTTATAGAGACCCAGGCCTTTAATAGTTGGTACTCTGTGTGTAAACAGTGATGAAATAATAAACAGATTCATAAAATCTACATGAGAAGGGGGTTGATTTGTCTGTTTTTTTTGAATGTGGTGCAATGGCACATTAACTTCTCTTTAAAATCTCTGTATTTTGGCATATCGGTAAAACTTAATGGATTAGAAACCACTGTCATAGCATCCCCTAAGAGGCTTTTAATTCAGGTGTGTTGTTTGGCTGTTCTCAGGCTGGAGCAAGTCAGGACTAGCTGCCACATGACAAGGAAATGCTATGGAGCTTGTCGTAAAAACAGCACGAAAGAAACGGGAAGCTCTGATGTAAAGAAAAGCTGAAAGCTAACCTATTACCTATTACTATTGTTCACATATTTAAAGGTTGGATGTCCCTTTTTGTATTCTGGTGATTAGAGAGCAATTCTCAGATTTCATAAGAGCCTGAACAACGTTATTACAACAATTACTGTGTTGCTTCATTCTAAAACTCCTTTACTATTGTATTTAGTAATGCAAACTAGAGGGTTATTTTTAAAGCAGATTAGCCACCTGGATAATATGAGAGACTGGCTTTTTCTTTGTTTTAAACATAGGAAAGTGGTAGAATGATCAGATCTTGCAACACTGGGGTGATTCACCCAGCGTTACACCTTCAGATGTGCAAGATGGAGGTGCTGTTGTCAGTGGAAGTGTCTTGGAAGAGTCTGACACTTCCCTTTTCCTTGGGTGGTTTCCTTCAACCACTGTTTTGATGGCTGTCACTAGAAGGCAAGGAGGGAGGAAAGGAGCTAGTTAAGAACCGACTTTTAAAAAGCTTACTTATTTTTTTTCCTCTGTCCTCAGGTTCTTTGCATTATGTTGATAGGTAACCTGAAGTTGTGCACTTTGGCTGGCTGATCCTGTCCATAGACTTAGGTTATTCTAGTGCCTTTGGTTTGACATGCTGCTGGCTCTGTGTGTTTGTGTGTCGTTGCATGGATAGTATTTTGGTTGCTCGACTTGGCTTCCCAGCTCTTACTCACTTATGCAAATTGTTGGTTTGCATTTCTAATTAATTAAAATACTGCTGTGTGTTATGAGAGTTTTCTCAGTACTCAGAGCTGTAGGAGCCTTGATGTGGAAGGATGTGTATCACTGTGCTGGAGAGTCAGGATGTGTACTGAAGTGCAGAGTTTATCTTTAGGTATTCAGGAATTGACTTGCTGTCCCATGGTGGAGAGGCAGTCTGCTGCTGAATCTGGAAGGCTACATGGTGCATGTATTAGGCAAAGGTATAATATATTTACTACTTCTGAAATGCAAGTAAAATAAAATATACAAAAAAATATATGTAAGCCTTTGTTTTTCCAAATAAGATTGATTTCCTATGAAATTCTACTGCTTACTGTTGTATAGTTCCCCTTTGGGGAACCAAGCAACCTGTAAAAATGTTTAGAATAAGTGCCAGTAGTTTTCGTGTGAACCTGGACTGCGGGAGCGTGGAATAAAGTTCATTTGTCTGAACAAGTTGAAGGCCTGGTGCCAGTTTTCCAGTTTCTAGGCTGTCTGTTGCTTCTAGTCTGGAGCATAGACAAAGGCGAACAAATGAGCATTTGGATGCAGAAAGGAAAAGTTCTGCTGCTGCCTCATGGTGGTGATGGGCTGGAGTAATAACACATAAGGTGAAAACCTGACACGTGTTTGCTTTTCCTCGTACAGCTGCTGAATGTAGGAAAAGTGAAAGTTTCTCTCAGCACCTCCTGAGACATGAGTGACAGTCGTAACTGTAACTTTTCAAGTTAAGCTGGGAGAAAAATCTGATTTGGAAAAATGCTGTTTTATTGAATATGCTGGTGAACTTTACTGAATTACAAAAATTCCTTGACTGCATAAAAGAAATTTAGAGATGCCAGAAAAGCAGCTTCCTGTGGCATCTAGGCTCATGGCTTCCTTGTCTCTAAAGGAAGTCTCTTCTCAAAAAATGTCTCCATTATGGTCAGGTGTAAAACATAAAATACTGCTTTGGCCATTTTTTTGCCCTTAAAAAGTGGAGACCTAAACTTTGAGGCATTTTGATTCTTAGGATTCTTACTTCCGTCTGGAGGCAGGGATCTGAAAATTTGCAGAAAAAAGTGCAAAATCCCAAATGTTACCATTTAGGGAACTTTTTTGCCCCTGTAAGTGGATCAACCTGATGTCCTGTCCTTGTAGTCACCTCGCATTTCTCTGCCCTGGAGTTTGGTAACTCTGGCTCCCTTTTACCTACCTAAGAAGCAACAGCTGAAAAACAGATGATTAAGACTCTTCTGAAACCCTTGGCACACCCCTTATTTAAGGAGCAACTCAGCCCATTTTGTGGTTACACCCACCCTTACATGCAGGTTCTTGGTTCTTAACTGTGTGTGCTGCTAGTATGTGTTTGTGCACAGCGTTAAACAAGCATTGGATTACAAGCAGTAGAAATCAGAAAATTAAAAAAAAAGCTAGCAACAACTTCCACAGAGGAGTAAGTTTTCTGTTCTTCAGCATTTTCATAGTTTATCACTATGATATTTCTCATTTTATGTTCTTGTCTTTCTCTGTAATAACTGCAAAAATAGGGCAGAGTACCACTTTTAAATCCAGAGCTCGATGTGAGTCTGTGCTGGGAGTCCTGAGGATCTCCCCATTAGCTATGCTGGTGCAAGCCATTTGGAGGAGGGAGGACTGAGCTGCACAGTTTCGTGGTGAATTCTTCCCTGATACACTCAAAGCTCAGGAACACTGGTTTCCATGGGCACCTGCCTGATGGAAGATCCCAGCTGATTTACAGACAGTCTCCTCCGAAGGTTTAGCTCTGGTCACCATGTTAATTGCTGTGTTATCTCAACAGGCTTAGAGAAACATTTTCAGAGTCCTTCCTACATTTCTGTAAGCAGTTGCTAAAAGGGTGACTATTTCAACAGCTAACACTTCAATATATTTACTTTTACATAAGTAGCAAAGTTAATCCCGCTAAACACTCTGTGTGGGGGGGAGAGAAGAATTAATTCCTGAACAGCGTTTAATCCTCAGAGGGAGACACTGTTTGAGAAAACATTGATTTACAGGAAATTTCAGAACCAGCTGGAAGCTGACCCGGGATTAGTTCAGTTTCCAGTTGTAAAAGGGTGTTGCAGTTATGGAAAGTATGTAACATGCCTAGGGAGAAGATGCAGAGTGTGGAAAATGCTAAATAATACATACACATCTACCTGTGTGGCAGAGGCTGGGGAATCCCGAAGGTAGATGTAATTAATGCACAGTAATCTGAAAACAGCTTTGAAAAAATCGGGCCATATGGAGCAACCTGCATGATTCTATTAGGCTGCTGTAAATATGTTATTTCTAAAAATAGCAGTCGAGTGGTGATCCAAGCACCTGGCACGTGTGAGGAGGCATAAAGCTAGCAGGAGAGCTCGAGAAGAATTGAAGTTTGGTGATAAGGGATGTGACAGCTTTCTCAGCGACATGCTGGGGACTCCGGTGTCACAGAAACGAGTGTCCACACACGGGGCGGGGGGCAGGAGGAGTGATGGCAGACAAGTGAGATGATGAAGGGAGTGAGTTGTGGTCCTGTCCCCGAGGCCCCTTCTGCAGTGCCGCATCACCTGAGCAGCGTGTGATGCAGAGGTTGTCCTCTGGGGTGGTCCTCCAGGGTGGTGGGTATGTCAGGGGATGAGTGGGTTATTTGAGCAGGAAAGAAACATTGCTCAGGTCTAAGGCAAGCTTAACAGGTGGGGGTTTTTTACTATACTTAGTAGAATTTGAGTCAATAAATGATTGGTATCTCTTTCATGTCTTAAAATAGTGAAATAAATTCCAGGCTTTTGGATTAAAAAGTGGTTTCTCTTTAAGCACAGTCCATTTGGACTTCTCCTGTGGGACAGCTAAAGGAGAGCTCTGCGAGTGGTGTGGTGAGCTGGCTGGAGAGGGATCTTTTGGACAGTGCCTTCTCTTTGCCTGTCGTTGCTATTGGGAAGGGTGAATGTGCTCCTGAGGGGGACATTTCTGGGTGTTCCCCTCTGGCAAGTGGTAGGGCAGGGGGGAATGCTGCATGGCTGTGAGCTGCCCTTGGCAGGGAAAGCAGTCCTGGACCTTCTGCTGGTCTGGGTGAGGAGAGTGCTCTGGGGGCACTGGGGTATTACTGACTGCGCCCTCCACTGAAGTCCCTGCCAGGAGTGGAGAGGAAGGATGGTGAAATAGTGTAGGCGGCAGGAAAGTAATTATGTGTGTGAGAGAAATGTGTAGGGATGGGGAGGGACCGTGTCCTCCTGAAGTATGGTTCCTCCTCTTCCCTGCCCTGCGGTGTGCCAGCTGAGCTGACACCCGATGTAAGAATTACTGACATACAAATTTAACAGCTCTGGGGTTTAATCCCAAATAAAGATGAATTGTCCTTGGAAACAGCCGCAGTCAGTAAGCTGCTTAAGTGGTTTTTTTTGTTGTTTTTTTTTTTTGTTTAAAGTGGATACAATTATTCTGTAGATTATTTTATGTTATGTGAAGGTGTTTTAATTCGTAGCCTATGGTTTGTCTGTGTTGTGTAAGGTGGATATGATTTAGTGATCAGATCAGAAGAAACAGTGTTCTTATTTGCTTTACAGAGCCAGCATGGCAACTCAAGCCTACAAACTGATCCTTGTTAGTTTTATGCATCATCAATGCTATTTTCTATTCAAAATGATGTTGTTGTGGCTGTGAAGTTGCATGAGTGACCCCGAGGCGGTAGGGATCTCTGTGGTGTGAGTGCGGAAGCGCTGTGGATGGGCAGGCACAGCCAAGACACGACTGGGCTCCCCCAGCTTTGATCAGCCAGGGTGGTGTCAACGAGAGGGCACAGCTCAGGGGGAGGATTTGGCTTAGATCAGGGTCGGTGGTTTGAGTGACAGCTTTTTGCCTGTCAAGGCTAAGCAGCAAGCATAAATAAGGAAATCCATCATGCCTTTTTTATTACATATTAGTATTGTAGCACAACCAACCTTTCATTTTCTACAGCAGAAGTAAGACAAATTGTTTTAAACTTCTCTGTGAATATGCAGGGATTGTAGAGCGTGAGGCTGCAGAGTCAAGATTGAGTAGCTGACGTTCGTGTTTCCAGTTCGGTTTTTGGGTTTGTTTGATCTGTTTGCTGAAGTGTCTTTACTCTCCTGCATAACACCTTTTCTACAAATGGTTTGCACAAGAACATGTATATTAGGGGGTCCATGCAGACATTTGTGGTAGCCAGCCACAGAGTGCTCTCTTTTGCAACGAAGAGCTGGTTCTGCAGGTGGCAGTCCATGCGGGTGGTGGTTTGACTCAGAGTATAGGGAACCCTGCTAAAATGGAAGGGGGCAAAGCATAAGAAAAACACCGTAAAAATGATGAATACTTTCCCCTTGATCCTTTGTTCACTTTTGTTGTCTTTCTTCTGTGTTTTCAGATAAGACTCGTATACCTTTTTGGCAATAATTATATAAAATAGGAGCATGAGGATGAGAACAGTCCAGAAAATGAACTGACAGATATAATTGACAGCTGCATGCCATTTGAGTCCAAAATAATTCTTCAACGAGGCACACTTCTTCACAGATTGGGGTGTTGCTTTCTTGTTCGATAAGATCACGTTAGGCAGAGAGAGAACAAAGAAGAAGAGCCAGACCAGACCCGCAAGAATTTTTGCTGAGGTTAGGTTTTGCACCCAGAACTTCCCAAAAGGTCTCACAATCTTGAGAAATCTGTCAAAAGCAATGAGACCAAGTAGCACTATGCTAATATACATGGTGTCATAAAATACTACGGCTGAGAAGCGACAGACAAAGGCTTTGAGTTGCCATGGTCCCAGGCCAGAGTCTGACAGGATTTTCAGAGGAAGCATCAGGGTCATTACAAAATCAGAAATTAAGATATTTTTCAGGTAGACAATGAAAGTTGATGTGCTTGGGATGTGGAAGAAAGCCCAGAAAGCCAGGCTGTTCAGTACAAGTCCCAGAAGGAACACGAGTGTATACAGTACTGGGAAGACCAGGTGGGTGACTGTGGTGTCTCGTTGGCACGGTGTGGAGGAGGGTGCTCCACTGGAGTTACTGATGATACTCTTGTTTGCGAAGTCTCCCATTGTTTGAAATAGACTTGGGTGAAAAGGAGAGAGAAAACACAAAACAATCTGTATTTGAAAGTACATGCGCCTTATAGTGACTGGCTGGTTTACACAAATAAACACAAAACCTGAGTATGCATTAAAGAGACTGACTGATTTCTCTTCTAGTTCATAGAAAATCTAAATATCTACCTACATTGTTTACAAACAAATGTCTAGTGGAACATTAAAATGGTATATATTCATTATGGAGACCTAAGATAACATAATAGCAATATATAACAGCAGATTTTACACCATTTATCTTTACATGGAAATATATATTTAACACTGAATAGAAATTTTACAGTTGTGGTCCAAAAGCAGAGTGCTTCTGGGGAAGTGACTTCTAGTATTTCTTACCGAACACACAACATTTTTCCTTTCTCAGCACAGACTGAAATAACATTTTTTAAAAAGGATGCCCACAGCTGGTTATCAGCCTCTTACATCTCAAAGTCAGATGCCCAAGTGCCCCATCGCACCACGTGAATGTTCTGATCGTGTAAGTACCTGAGCAAACCTGGCAGCAGCTGTTTCAGAGGGGAATCTTTGGCTATCTCCAGTTCATCCGCTGTTCCTCTGCTGACAGAAGCTTCGAGCAAAGTATTAAGAATGGGGAAATGTGTAGAAAGATGAGACTTTTTCTGTTGGTGTGTTGTTTCCTTCCTCATTTGCATGCATCGCTCGAGTTAGTTAATTACATTTGCTTTTGCCTTTGTCCATTCCTTTTGCTTTCTCTCAGAAAATACACTGCCTTCCCCTACACTGATGAAGAAAAAAATTACTATATCCAACAAGACAGGCAGGTTTTCTGGCTTTCTGTGTGCGAGGCAGACCTGATGACACCTACACTGTGCCATTGTGATTTGGCTCCTTTAGAGACATGAGATGAACAAAACCAGAGTTTCCTGACAGCTTTCCAGGATAATCCTCAAATGTAGCTCTGATTTCCTGTCCGTGTGTGTGAATTCCGCTCTTGTGGACAGCACTAGTCATTGTCAAATACGTGACCAGAAAGTCTGCTGAGGAGCCACCCTTACAATGGGTTACTTGGCTACAAAATCATCTGCACTGACATCTTGAGAAGCTGTACTCTCCTTCTGTAGCCTGTTAATATTGACACATGAACCTGAACTTGACTTCTGATTTCCAGAATGGGATTTCTGGTTTATTTTGGCATCATTGTAGCTAGCTGATACAGTGTGCTCGTTGCAGCCGCTTTCTGGTTCTGGCAGAAGCTGCTGTCCTTGCATGGTGGGCTTTGTATTTATTATGTGTTTATTATGTATAATGTTGGAATCTACTGCATTTCTTTGTGAACAGAACATTTTGTATAAATTTAGCTGAGTCACGTGATTTGTCTTGTGTTTTTCAGTCAGCTGATGTTACTCTTTGCTTTGCTGCCATGTGGGAAATGGCTCAAGTTCAAGCTATCCCTTTGTGTGCAGACATGGATTGTTTTTTGAGTTTTCCAGGCTGCAGCTGTGTTGACAATAAGTTTGGGCATTAGTATCTATATTTTAGTTAATGTAGATGTGCATGACATCAGAGTTAAATGGCTTGCAGAGAGCAAAGATCCTTGAGGATGACCACAATGAAGGTCACATTGTCGTCAGCATGATGTTTCCCTAGCTGCCTCACCCAACTCCTGTTCATTCATCAAGGGCTATGAAAAGCTGAGACAGTCCATTGCAATACCCCAGGACTGATGTCCAAGGCAGCATCTTGCCCATTTTCTTCCATACTGACCTTTTGACACTGTTCCCAGCTGTAAGAGGCAGGTATGAAGTGCCTCTGTGTATCCTCTCGGTGACTGCTGTGTGGTACGTGGGTAGCTGTAGTGTCTGTTGTCTAAGCAGCTCATCTGATCAGGAAAAGCACCTGCTGCATAATTACCACTTTCTCTCCATGTGTAGGTGCAAAAAACCGTGGAGAATAGGTGCTGGGTGGAAGTGGGACATCTTGTGCTTCCTTCTGGGCATCAGCTGGAGCTGATGAGTCCCAGGCCCCAGCTGGTTGTGGGGAACACGCTCTGAGGTGATGGCAGCACTGGTTCCAGGGAAATAACGGTGACCTGTTTTCTGTGGTGTAACAACCCAGCTACCGATTGTAATCGGTGTTGGTGCATATACCAGCATAAGCAGTGCATGAAGCATTTTGTAAAATACTTAGTGCATCTAGACAGGTTATAGGAGATGCATAAACTCTAAGGCTGAGTGCTAAAGTTAACTGTCTTTTAACTGTTTAGGAAATTAGATATCTGTTGTGAAAACACCTGGTGCCCTGCCAGGCACAGGTAAATACCGGAGAAGGGTAGACAGGCAGCGGCTTTTGGCAGGACTGAGCCTCTTGCATGATGGTGAAACGTATTTCTGAATTGGAGCTGTTTTCCAGTGATGATAAATTAACCATAATTTATTACAGTAGCCTATAACATTCTTCATGTATAGTTGTTGGAATACTTGAAAATGTTACATACCTGGAAAAAACTTTAATGGGTTTTTTTTTCAACTTTTCCGAATGAAAAAGGGGAAGTAGTTACATTTTTTGTTTTTTTTTATACAATGCAAATAGCTGCCCTTAATACTCAGTAAAGATTTTACCACTTTCCCCGAGTCTTTCCCGGAGATTTAAGTATTCTGTTAATAGACTTTGTATATGTTCTGATATAACATAATGTTACCTATAAAAGTGTACACTTCTGTTTATTTTTCATATAGTAAGGTCAAGTATTTGAAGATTTAATTTACATCAAGATAAGCCTGGTTATGAAATAATTTCCTCTGACATACAACTATTAATTATTGGTCAATGGGTTAAAAATTGCAAGCATATGATGAGATAAGCAAAATGTTATTCTGTTACCAAAAAGCTCCACAGATAAATAGCTTATCTACATATGTCCTGTATTTCTGTTGTCTGCCAGTTGCATACAAGGTGACAATTCCCTGTATTTAAAAAATCACGCTTAGTGTGGATTTCATTGCACCTCCCCGATCTTGTGTTATTATCAACTTTATTCTGGCCCAAGTTAAGATATTTCTGCAAAATCTTTGCAGCTCATAATCTCATCTGTAACATTTCATGACTCTGTTTTAATTTTTTCCTTACAGCCCCAACTATAAGTTCAAATTTCTTCCTAGCAGTTCTGACAAGCGTGAAGATTGTGATCAGTCCATGCTGTTGTTTTGGGTTTTTTCAAGCTCTCTAGTTTTACCATTTTTGCAGCCAGTGATGTTGGTTCCAGGGTGCATGTGCTTTGTTTGTAGGGCAATTCCCAAAGTAGTCGGTGAAATTCTAGGAATTCTTTGCAGGTTTTGTGTTTCTTCCTCCCAACAATAAACGTATGTGGCTAAGAAGGGGTATGGGTAGTTCTTAGCTCTAGAGCGGCGTCTCGTCTGTGTCATCTCCTTCATTCTGCTCCTTCATCTGTACTCTGAGTTCTGACAATGCTGTGTGCTTGCACAGCATGTCTAGCAAGGACTTTCTAAATGACTTGCAAAGGAAAAAGTATATAAATGGATCCAGGCAAGCATTTAGCGATGTCAGCCACAATGTGCTCTCTTTTAAATAGAACAAGGTGTTCCGAGCGGAGCATTCAAAAACGTCTCTTGTTTGACTCAATGTGTAGGGGATTCTAGTGAAGTGGAATGGCACAAAACAAATAAAGAACACTGCAATAATAATGAAAACCTTCAGATTTACAGTCTTTTTGGATGCTTTTCCTGTGCATCTCGTCCTTTTATAGGATTTGTACAGTTCTTTACTTATGAGTATGTAGCATACAACTATAACTGCTAAATTTACCCAGAAGATAAGTTGACAAATATAGTTTACAGCTTCATGCCAGACTAAGCCAAACTCAGATTTCAAGTGAGCACACTTTTTTACATTCTCAAGTGTTTTCTCCTTGTTTGATAGAATCATGTTGGGTAACGAAAGAGCAAACATTGATATCCAAATGGCTGTGGACAGGATCTTTGCACCTAAAAGGCTCCTTGGTGTTGATGTTCTGAATGGTGAAGAGGCTTTCTGATAGCGATCAATAGTTATTAGACCAAGAAACAAAATGCTGATGTACATTGTGAAGTAAAATACAACCTGGGTGACCTGGCACACGAATCCTCTCAGTACCCATGATACCAACTTTGCATCACTCAGGATTTTAAATGGAAAAGTCAAGATCATGAGTAAGTCAGAAATGACAGTGTTCTTGAGGAAGATGATGAAATTAGATTTGCTGGATATTTTGAAGAAGACCCACATTGCCAAGCCATTCATGGTGAGACCCACCAGGAACAGAATTGTATAAAGCAAAGGAAAAATGACTTGACTGATTCTGCTATCGCTGGTGCAGTTGCTGTAGTTTCTAGCATAGCTGAAGTTGGTAGTGGCTTTCATTTGCGCTTTGTCTTTCCCCTGACTCCCTGTAAAAACAGAAAAGAAAAAAATGAATTTGTGAGTTATATCTGTCATAGGGGAGAAATGTCCCTTTCTGTGGCTTCCCCAGTTGTGAAAAGGGGTAGCATCTAAACTAGTTTTAACTGCAGATTTAACAGTGCCAGGCTGAAGTAAAAGGAATCAGATGCCCCTTTTTATTATATTTCTTCTTGGCTTGCCATCTGTCTTTCCCCACATTGGCTTCTGGTTGTCCTTGAAAACAGTGTCTGCCCTCCCCTTCTTCTCCCTGCTCAACTTGTAGGGCATCGCCACTTCACCTGGGTCCTCAAAGTGTAGAGGTGGCACCCCACAAAGTCTCTGTTTGTTGTGTCCAAGGGGAAGAGAGTGAGGGAGGAGAACCTGCTTTTCAGCCCTGCGTATTAGCACTGGGGCAGCTAATGGTGTTTGTCGCTCCAGTGGTGACACATTTGCCAGCCAAGTCTGAAAGGTTTTGTAGCTTTATTTTTATGTAGGTATTTATGTATACCTCTCTTTCTAGTTTGACAGTTTATGCTGTTGTTTTTCTGAAATTGGTTGCTTTACCAGTACTGTGTTGCAAATCAATTTAAAACTTCACTGACTCAAGCCTGCACGCAGGCGCTGCAGCCTCCTGTGCTCTGCCGCTGCCGAGACCCTTGGCTAGAGCTGCGCCACAAAACCACGAGCTCCTGATGGCTACAGCTGGCCCCAAACTCTGAGCAGCTGGCATCCGCCTAGCTGGTAACAGAGGATGGGCTGAAAACTGTTGCTCATAGTCCAAAAACCTCAATCAGATCAGGTCTGATCCAAATTGGTTGCCTGGGAAAGCCAGGCAGGGATGTTGGATCAGTCAGTGATGTGTTTCAAAAGAGTAACTTTCAGGAGCATCCTCAGGCAATTGTAAAAACTGCTGTATTTCTGTGTGAACATTGCCTCTTCAAAATAAAGCACTCAAGGGAGTTTACACTCTGTCAACCAATGCTCCAGCATCCCTGACATCTTCCTTTCACAGCTGCAGTTTTATTTCTGTCAGTAAGATGGAAATGAATTGGCTTATGCTTCGAAGCACGTAGCAGATTTAGCTGCTGAGTCTAATCCTCACGGAATAAGTATTCCCTAAGCATGCACAGTCAGACACCACTCCCTTCGCCCCAAAATCAAAGAGAACCTTACCCTATCGTGCTGTTGAGAAGCGATGAAGCGTGTGGGTATTTCCTGTGATGGGAAGCTGGTGCTGCTGACGGAGGGTCAGTCACGGTTCCTCTTAGCTCTTCACCGTGTGGGCAGGCAGGAGTGTTCGTCTGTAAATCCCGTGGAGTGAGAAGAGGCTGGAGGAGCAGCTGTGCATCCCAGTCCTGAGGCTTAGACCTTCCTCTGGCTTTGAACTGCTTTCTTAGCCAGACAGCTGCAAATTCCAGGTGACGTTCTCAGCGCTTCTGCTTTTGTTTCCTCTAGGAGAGAGGGAGAAATAGAAATTTTAAAAATAATTAAAGGTTTACTTCCTGCTTTTGACCTACGAACAGTGTCACTATTTTTAAGAAAGTCTGTGTTTTGTAATACTCTGCAACTTTTCTGAGCACAGAGTTGCACTCCTATCTACTACCTTTTTGCCTTGTGATTCTATAATGTTATTTTTGTATCAGCCTTATTTCTTTGAAATTTTTCAAGTAGTTTTATGTTTAAAGAAGTAGTGATTGGTTAGTTTGGGGAAAGTAAGTATATTACTAAACAAAATATTTATACCTTATATGAGTGGCGAAGCAGCTTTCCAAGTTAAGTTGTATACAGTGCATCAATATTATATGATATGTTTTAGTAGAAGACTAAATATAACCAGTTACAATTTAAATAAATGGTAACGTATTTCAGTTTGGTTTGGATGTTCAAAATAGGATTTTAGGAATTAGGCAGCATCTTCTGTTCCATGGGCTTGTACATGGTAAGAGAAATGGCACAGGGTTTCTAGACAGCTTGTCTTCTGTTTACTAATCTGCTACTGAACCTCAGTCCGTGGGACAGGAGGGTCATCCACATATGTCTCCTGCCTCTGTCCTTAGAGGTACCTACAGAATTCATAATATCGGGGTACATTTTTTCCCTCAGTGGTTTTACTCTGTCTCTAGTGATTTCACTGTTTCCCCTACACTGATAACTACAGGAGATTGTTTTGTGACAAAGTTAGTTATTGTTTCTTGCAGTCTGGGCTATTTGGGTCAGGTTTCTGCACGTAATGACAGAAGACAGAAAAGAACCCTCACTCATATCTGGTCTTTTCAGGACGAATCTTCAAGTCATGAGTGTAACCAGCGCATGATTCTCCTTTATGGCGTTGGCAAGGAGCGTGACGAAGCAAGGCATCAGCTGAAGAAGATTACCAAAGACATCCTCAAAATTCTGAATAAGAAGAGTACTACTGAAATGGGTGGTAAGTGCTTTAATGCTGCTGTACAGTAGCCTGTAGTGAAGATCATGGGATCTATGAGATGCTCACCAAGTTGTCTGATCACGTAGTTTAATTTTCATCCTCTTCACAATCAGTGGGTGAGGTACTGGCCAGAGTCCTGCAGCACAAAGTGCTGTCTGCTGGCCTGCTTTGTGTTGTCACCAGGATGGCAGAGGGCCACTGGGGCCAGAAATCCCAGTTTTCCATTTTAACAACTTGGCTGTAAACACTTGCGTTAGGCTAAAGCCTGGACCATGAGATACGGAACAGTGAGTGATACGTGTTCCTTACCCTCCTAGTAAAACCGTATGACTGTTTTTCAGTTTTTCTTGGTTGTCACCTTTTTGCATTGGAATAACCTCAAAGCAACTTTGATATCGTTACATGCTGTGGCATACACTTGTCGCAAGTGTAATGGAAAACTGAGGCAGTAAGGTTTTATGTTGTCATGAGTAAAGCTTATTAAGATTTTTACTGCCTTTTAAATTGGTAATAATGCAAAACTACTAGGCCTCCCTTCATTGAATATAAAATGACTAAAATAATTTTTTATCTGTTAAGTTGGAGATGAAGGGCAAAAAGCCAGGAAGACCAAACAAGAAACATTTCCAACTCTAGAGACCGTGTTCACAAAACTACAGCAACTGTCCTATTTTGATCAACATCAGGTGACATCTCAGGTACTTCCTTTCTATAAAATCATAACTTTTTACCTTCTGCTGTAGAGATATCAAATGGGAAATAAATCTAGTTTTGGAGATTATTTTATATGTACCAAGAATTTTCAGTGCACTGCTTCTTCAAAGGCAAGAGAAAAAAAAACGCTGCCTTGGTATTCTAAATTACTTACTTCAGTAGATATTTGGGTGTTTGGTTGTTTTGGGTTTTTTGTTTGTTTGTTTTGCAAGAAGGTTTCAGGGTTATTATAGACATCATGATTTTTTAATGAAAATTTTGAAATAAATTTTCCTCAAATTTCCATTAGCAGGATTGTTTGGAGCTCACTGGTAAATTAGACACTTTCTAACCAATCTCTTGCATGTACAATACTGCTGCTGTGTTTATGAGGGATGGGGACCTCCTCTGTGTTGTGTATGAGAGTACACAGATGGAGTAGGTCTCTTTGAGAAGCTGGCAGATAATGTAGTCTGTTCTTTTCTTCACATTAGAATTTATAGTCAACCTTTACTGTTAAAAAGTCCTAGCAGTGGCTGAGTTGAGAACGTAAATAGTTTATTTTAAATGACAAGCCTGGTTTTCCTGGTTTATGTTAGGACTTGTGAGTGTGCAAATCTGTAAGTATTGGATTTCGTCACTTTGTCAGATGATGCTGTTTCCAGGTTTGTTTTAATAACCAGAGGCTAACAAAATGAACAAAGTCAGAGGTACACATTATTATTTAAGATACTTTTTGATCTGGTCTTTTGGGTTAATTTATTGCATTTTTTGTTTGCAGGATAATTAATTTTCTGAAAACCCTCAATAAAAAAAAATATAATGTAGTAAGATGAAAAGAAAAATTATTTTGCCTCTCCTTTATAACAAAATTGTGTTTAAAAATACCCCACAGGGTTAAAAATCAATATTGTAGATGTTAAGAACAGTTTAACCCTCAGCTGTAAAGTAGCAGAACAGCATTTTCTGTGTTGCAGATTTTGAAAAGAAAATTCTTGCAGGATAGAAGAGTTACAGATAGCCTGATGCATGATCTGATAATGCTTTTATCTGCAAAATGTTATCACTTGCTATTACCACTTATAAAACAGGATTTTTGGAACGCTAGTGTGTCTGAGAAGCTCTCACCATATGACTTTTCATCATGCATTTTCACAGATTTCCAGCAATGTTCTCGAACAGATAACTAGTTTTGCCTCAGGAACATCATACCATCTTCCCTTGGCTCACCATATACAGCTCATCTTTGATCTTATGGAGCCAGCACTGAATATCAATGGACTTATAGACTTTGCAATACAGGTAAAGAGAGTTCCGGGGTTGTTTTTTTTTTGGGGGGGGGGGGGGGTTGGAAGGTGAAAGCGCTAAA
>VXBW01006747.1:628294-657470 GCA_013400375.1 Thinocorus orbignyianus
GTCAGGATAAAGCTGTAAAAAGTTATGATTTTATGGAAAGGAAGTACCTGAGATGGCACCTTATTTGGTGCTGTGCACTCCTACCTGTTTCAGTTTCCTGACCTTTTCAGATACTTCCATTTCTGTCTTCTTTTGACAATTGTGGAGGCTCAGTAGATGTATTTTATTTTTAAATCTTTTAAAATTAATACAATTAGGGTTATTTTAGCATAAAATATTTTAGGATGGGCTTCACTGTGTCAGTCTGGACTATCATATTACACAGTAAAGCATCTGGGTACCAGAAATGCCTTGTATTTCAGAAAAGCGGTTCTGAGGGACATCTTTCAGACTTCCAACAGTTTATTTTGCTCCCTCTTTCCCTTTTTCAGTAGTGAGTAAGGAATTCCATTTTCATTCGCCTTATTGTTTTTCCTTAATGTTTTGTGGCGGGGTGTTTTTTTGTTGTTTTTGTGGGGTTTTTTTTAGCAGCTGTTTTGTATTGGAGGTTATCTTCAGTTCATTATTTTTGTGCGTGTGTTTCCAGCTGTTGAACGAGCTGAGCGTTGTGGAGGCGGAGCTGCTGCTGAAGTCGTCCAGCCTGGCAGGAAGCTACACCACTGGGCTGTGCGTCTGCATCGTCGCCGTCCTGCGGCGTTACCATGCCTGCCTCATCCTCAACTCAGAGCAAACTGCACAAGTCTTCGAAGGGTTTGTGGCAGCTACAGTTTTCAAAAAAAGTATTTTCGGTTTTCTCTCTTAAGCAAAAAATGCATTTAGGGGTCAGGTACTGAGATTGGCTGTTGGAAGGCTGCGAGTGAGCTCAGGTGGGTGGAGGGGATGGCTCACCTCTGCAGCCTTCTCCCCGCTGCTGGGGGCTGGTGGAACCTGGTTAAAGTGGGAGAGTTATGTGTCTTGATTTCCTACCCACTCACCCCATTCTGCCCTGGAATCTCAGGTGCCTGTGTCCCCTCCTCCCTGGGGCCTAGGCAAGAGCACAGGTAACCCCAAACTTCACATGAGCCCTGTCAGCCTGTGTATACAAGGTCTGTCATCACATTGCCCAGCTGATGGTGGGGTTTATATGATATGTAACAATATGAGATCTATTTCTAACCTGTGTTGGAGTGAACTCAGGATGGTTTTATTTTTGCAGGTTGTGTGGGGTGGTAAAGCACGTCGTTAATCCCTCAGAGTGTTCCTCCCCAGAAAGGTGCATTTTAGCTTACCTCTATGATCTGTACGTGTCCTGTAGTCACCTGAGAAGCAAGTTTGGAGACCTCTTCAGGTGGGTGGCGATGGGATTTTTTCTAGCCTGCAGACTGATGCGAATTGGTGTGGTTTCAGTTCACCACTGCTTTCCATGGAAAATTCACCATTGCCTTTGCTGCTTTACCTTTACTGATGCGATTCTCTTGTCCGTGGCAGCAGAGTGTATGGTCATGGGCCCGTGAAGCCCTCGTGCTGTGCGGGTGCCTGCAGTGGAGGAGCAGAGGCTGAGGCCTCCTGGCAGGCAGTGGTTGGCTTTGTGGGCTGTGGCAGCGGTCAGGGAGCAGGCATGGGACGAGGGAAGTGGGGACTGTCAGTGTTGGGGCAGCTGCACTGTGCAGCCTTGGACCCCTCCCCACACCCCTTTGCTTTCACAGGTTGGGATGTGACTGATTTGTTTTCTAAAATGCATCAGCAAACTGGCTGTAATACATACAGTGTTGGCTGGAAAAATAACAAAATCTTAGCTGGCGCAGCTGTAATATTCTGTTAAATACTTCCTTTGATGTGGGGAGAGGCACAAACATGTTTGAGTTTGTGAAGTTTTGTGCTCGAATGTTCAGTTGCTTGATTTTTAAATTAAAAAAACATTTTAGGTACCCATATGCTGTATTTTTGGCTCTTACTTTTTAAAGGAGGAGTGGAAACCTTTCATATGCAAATACGTATCTTGTGAGACTTAGTTACTGTTTCCCCTCCTAGTTTGTATACCTGGTTTTGGCTTGCGTGTTTCAGATTTGTGGTTTTCATTTAATAGGGAGCAGGAAAAGAGTTCTCAGCAATAATCTTAATATTTTAATAGGTTTACAAACACATGGGAACAGTAGCATTCAGTATTAGAAGCACTAAGAAAAAGCAATATGAAGTATAGAAGAACTACAGAAGTGTCTTAGCTGTATGCTCATTTTTCTGCTTAAAACTTGAAGTTCAGTAACACAGTAAAAATTAACATTTTTATTAATACTAACCTACAATAGCAAATCAAAACATCATCTAGTAATATAGTGATATTTAAGATCTAAATCATACATTAAACTGTGATATACAGCACTTGATTTGAACCTCCTTTTTTTTACACAAGTGGAGTTAGAAATTCTCTGAAAACTGGCAATAAAATTTATATATGTGTTTTTTAGCCAGCTGGTTTAGACATTCCACATAAGGGAATAGCTCTAGACTTGTTTTCTTCTTGGTTTCCTTACTACAATGGAAACAAAACTAAACCCAGTTGTCTGTACACAGCAACTTTTTAATCTCCTTTTGAGTACACTGTAAATCCAGCTATTTCTCTGTGTCTCTCTGAGTCACTTTGAAGCAACCATAAAGTACAGTTCATAAATGTTCAAATTTAGAGACTTACCTTCCGTATATTGCAGCACTTCACAAATGGCTTCTGGTATCATCTGCAGTGTTACTTGTGACTGGAGTTTACTAAGCAAGCTGCACGTTTTGGTTTAGTGTGCTTGATATATTTAGTTGCATTCAGTAAACTTCCTTTTTCTGAATCATTCCTTCACTTTTCTTTTTTAAAATCTTAACTTCTGGCCACTCCCCTACCATTACTTCTGCTGCCAGTTTCAGAGGCTGCGTTGCTCACACAGTAGTGTTTCATTTGGGTTTTGGACCTTTATTTCTGTGACCCACAGGGTAAGTGTAGGTAGATGCTGTGATAACCATGTGTTGGGGACATATGTGTGCCCAGGGTGCTGGTGCATGAGAGCCTGTTTAAATAGTGCCTGATGTTTGAGGTATGGGGTATTTGTTTTCCACTGGTTGGCTTGCTTGCTTTGCTGTTACACTGGCTGTGTAGCAGCAGTAAATTCTTGTAAATTAATTATCCCGTGGCTGGCCTCTTTCTCCTGCACTGGAGCATCCCAGTGAGGAGCTGCGATGTGCAGGGGCTGCACAGTGACAGGGTGTCCCTGGGGCTGCCCTCCGAGCCCTGTGTCCAGGCACTGGTGTGCACGTCTCACTCCTTCCTCAGGACACAGATGCTTTCCAGGTGGCACAGCACTTCCTCTGTCTTTTCATCCTGGGGCCAGTGGAGTTCAAAAACAGTCCAGAAGTTTTGTGTATTTTAATTTAATATTGATTAATAGGGGTTTTTTTCAGTAATGAGGAAGTCTCCCCAGTTGGGATAATTGGTGAGGGGTTTGTCCGTGTGGATGTGGTTTTATACCCAGCTGTGGTATAAAATCTAATGCTCAAGACAAATGTGTGTGAAATTTGCATTCTTCACTAACACTTTTTTTCCCTCGAAGAACATCGATTAGCATATAGGTATTCCTCACCTGGAATATTTCTTGACCTTCTGTCATAATTTTTTATGTCAAAATATGACCTTTAAGTATCTTTTCTCTGTTTACGGATACCATCTTTCAAAATGTTGTCTTTTATGTCACGTTATTACCAAATGCAGAGTTCTTAATTTAGATAAGTTTTCTCATTTTTCCTTAATTAATTCTTCTTACCACTGCTGCAGTTCACTGTCATAACACATAAAGAGGGGGAGCAGTGTTATGAAGTGCTGTTACAGTTTGCTGCAAAGGCATCTGATGCTCTAGGAAGTTATCGCTCTAAGGAATGAATGTATGGTCTTTACCCAGCTGCTCACGGTTTCGGTCATAGAAATGTCATAGGAGCAGTTTGGAAACTTGAGACTTCATTTGCAGAGAGACTTGAATAAAACAGGTATTATCAGCCTTGTTTTGGTAGATGCTCCTTATCAAATATGAGTTTGAAAATGTGTACAGAATGCTATCCAAACCCATATGGTGTGTTCAACAGCATTCCTGCAAAGTAGATTTTTTGCAGCTCTCTCTTTTTTTGGTCCTCAGTAGTGCCTGTTCTAAGGTGAAGCAGACGATATACAGCAATGTTCAGCCTTCAAACTCTAATTTACTGTGGGACCCGGAGTTCATGCTAGATTTTATTGAGAACCCTTCTGCTCACAGCATTAACTACTCAATGTTGGGCAAGATCCTGAGTGATAATGCAGCCAACCGCTACAGTTTTGTCTGCAATGCGTTAATGAACGTGTGCATGGGGCACCAAGATGCGGGAAGGTAAGCAAAGCATGCAGGAGTCGGAACTGGGTGGGTTTTTGCATGGTATATATGGGGTTTCCTTTCATCTTTTTGTTTTATGTCTTCTTTGAGATTGATTTCAGGCATTACTCTTGCGGGTTGTTGACAGTTTATTAAGTAAGTTTCCCCTGAGTTACTTCATTAAATCAATTTGCATAATTTAGCAGAAGGGAGCAACAAGTAGAAAGTGCTCACTGTAAGACAGTCAGTAAACTTTTTGTGTCAGCAGTTGGGTCATGTCAGACAGAATAACTCAGCACAATCTTTGCTCATTAGAAGCCTGTAAATGAGGGAAGGTTCTGCATTAGGTCATCTCCTCCTCCTGATGAAAGTAGTGTTTAATTTATTAAATGTGTGATTTATTTATTATGGATTTCATCTTCATAGGTAATTTGCAGATTTCTCAAAAATATTTTTTTAAAATTATTAAGAGTTTTATTGAATAGAAGCTACTACCTACAACAGCTGTCACTTGTGTTTTAAGAGTAGCTTGGACCTCATGGTGCACAGTTCAAGTTGATCTCCAGTGATTGGAGTTAAGGATGGGATCTGCACTTTAGCCGGTTGTTCAGCACTGCCTTACTGTGGTAATGTGCAAATGTAACAGCCTCTACTGCAGCTGGCACCTTTACTCCTCTTATACAATCAAAACCACCAGAAGCTGGTGTTCTGTTCTGATTCAGTTCCAATTTTTATTAAGCATTTCTTAGTCTTGATAGGTAGGCCTAGGTGCAGCTGTAGCTGACAGTCTTTTTTTTTAAGGTTGCTGGCAGATCACAAAAGGAAATTGTGGATATTTTTCTTCTTTTCTGATTAGAAGTGTATGCAGTTCCTGTGTCCTTCTCCCTGTCTCCTGTATGAAGCCATCTCCAGAATGTTGAGAGAGGTCCAGAGGAGGCCACAAAGATGATCAGAGGGCTGGAGCACCTCTGCTGTGAGGACAGGCTGAGAGAGTTGGGGTTGTTCAGCCTGGAGAAGTCTCTGGGGAGACCTTATAGCCCCTTCCAGTCCCTAAAGGGCCTACAGGAGGGATGAGGAGGGGCTCTTTATCAGGGAGCAGAGTGATAGTATGAGGGGTAATGATTTTAAACTGAAAGAGGGGAGATTTAGATTTGATATTAGGAAGAAATTCTTTTTTGTTAGGGTGGTGAGATGCTGGCCCAGGCTACCCGGAGAAGCTGTGGCTGCCTCATCCCTGGAGGTGTTCAAGGCCATGTTGGATGGGGCTTTGAGCAACTTGGTTTAGTGGGAGGTGTCCCTGCCCATGGCAGGGAGGTTGGAACTAGATGGTCTGTAAAGATCCCTTCCAACCCAAACCATTCTGTCATTCTCTGACATGTGGAGCATCCTTGGCAGAGCAGAGAAGCTGAGAGGAAGCAGTTTTGTAAGAGCAACAAAGGGGAACATCTGAATGTGGTCAAACGAGTTTCACTGTGGAACACAGAAAAAATAACTTGCACTGGGATGAGTCAACCCTGCTCTGGTTTTTAAAATGTTACATAACTCTGAATCATACACCGAATCACATGTTACACGATCTATGAAGTAAAATTAATTAATGTCAATTGATTTTGTGATTCTCCTCCCTCCTAAACAGTAGTGCTGGTCTGGCACAGGGAAGGAGGGCTCTTGCAATGAGATGTCACTGATGACCTGGGGGCTGGGAGACGTGCACCACACACACCACTTCCCTGGGGCATTTTTCCGAGAGAGGGAGGAGCTGCTGTTTGTGTGACAGCACTGAAGGAAGGCCAGAGCGTGTCCCTGTAGAAAGGGGCACGTCATCTGTCCTGGTGGGCTGCTGGCAGCAGGGGATTTAGGTGCTCTATCCCTCTTCCTGGGCAGCTCAGCACAGACAGGGAAGCTGGTAGGCATACACATAGGGTTTACATGAAATAAAGGCTCTATGCTACCGTAGGTTGGGTGGATACAAGTTACGAGGGACAATCACATGCTGATTTTTTTCCCAGGTACTCCAGTTGTCCACATCGGAATAACACTAGGTTATATGTACAGTAGCCAAATCACATTTAGACATAACCTCCACCTTAAGTAAGGAAACACCAGTTCTTCTGCCAGACACTCATCTGGTTTAAATATTGTTTACAAAATATTTTGTTTCTGTATTAGTTTTTTCTCTTCTTTTCCAGGATTAATGACATAGCCAACCTTTGCGCAGAGCTGACGGCATGCTGCACGGTGCTTAGCTCAGAGTGGTTGGGGGTTGTAAAAGCTCTTTGCTGCTCTTCAAATCACGTCTGGGGTTTCAATGATCTGCTCTGCAGTGTGGATGTAAGTTCAATATTTTCTGAAGTACCTGTTAATCCTATTTACCTAGGGTGTGCTTAAATGTATAGTAAGGTTTCCATTCAATGCAAAATGCTTGGTGCAAATTTAGTTCTGTATTCATTTGGTCTTTCGAGGCTTTTAATGAGATTCCTCATTGATTTTTATTCTCTCCTGCATCTGCAGAATTAATGTAGAATTTGGGCAGTGCTTAGAGATTTTGTAGATTTTTGTAGAACTTGGGCAGTGCTTAGAGTTTTGGAAGTTTGTTTTTTTTTCTTTATTATGGAATGATATGAAATATCAGAGATACTCTTTGAAAGGAGCAGCCATGTCTGTATACTTTTTCTAAAATGCTGGTGGATGTACAAATAACTATCTCTGTTTTAAAGACCCTGTTTTCATGTTAGCTTTTAAGTTGTAGAAGCGGTGGTACTCTTTGCTGTTCCTTGCTCACCTGGAGTAAGTTACCACAGTCTTGTTAAAGTCAGCAGGGTTATGGTGACTAATGTTATTCAATATCTGATTCAATATATTTATCTACCTTTTGATTCTATATGCCTTTAGGAACAGATTGAAGCTGTGTACTTTGGGGACATATTCTTGTCCTGAAGCCAAGGAATAAGTATTGATATTATCAGTTCTTTATAGAATGATAGAATTTTCTCAAGTTTTTATAAGACTAATGCTTTTTATTTCAGAATTTGTGGTACTTTAAATAGTTGGTTTTTTAAAATTAAGTTAAGAACTATCATCATTTGCCCTAAAATATTTGGGAAATGCATTAAAATGTAGTGACAAATGCTTATGTGTAAACATTTTACCATTTATTCTTATAATGTCTTAATAATCATGGCAACAGTGTGTGCACTGTTATGTGAACCCTTGCAATGCTTTTCCTTCAAGGTGAGTGACCTATCATTTCACGATTCCCTGGCCACTTTCATTGCTATATTGATCGCCCGGCAGTGCTTTTCTCTGGAAGATGTAGTTCAGCATGTGGCACTGCCTTCTCTTCTTGCAGCTGGTAAGAAAATACCAAGAGGAAAACTTAAAATGAAAAACTCAAGACTTCATAAGAAGTCTCCATCAGTTGAATAAGTAGTGTGTTCTCAACTGCATTCTTGTATGGAATGCCACCTACTGCGCATTGCAGCGTGTGTGTCCCTGCAGTTCCCAGAGTGACAACTAGTTAAATCAGAGAACCCACACTTTGCAAATGGTATTAGAGTAGCTGATAGTGTGGTGTTCCCTTATGTTGTGTCGCCTCACCTTCTGCTCATGACTCTTTTCTGCTCTGCACTACATGCTCAGATGTCTGCCACATCTACTCAGGTAGATTTCCTTCTAGCGTCAGTCAGACTGACGTTGATGTTTTCTCTCTGACCTCATCATCTTCACCTCCCTGGAGTACTGTAGCTATGGTCTTTGTTGACCATTTCACATATTTCTTTTCACTTTCTTCTTGTATTTGTATTTCTTATTTCCGCTTTGACTGTCAAAAGCCATTTTAATCATGTATTCTTTTCTGGCATTAATTAGGTCTCTTGCTTACTAAAAGTCATAGTATTCTTTCCTGTTTTTAATGACTCAAGACCATAAATGCTGATCCCTGTTGATGACATTATTGTATTCCCATTTAAAATGGGGCTGTGAGGTAAAACATTTCCAGGCTTGCTGCTGTGACTTGCGAGGTCCTAGGCAGATGCCTTATCTCCACGTCCCATCTTCCATAGCCTGTGGAGATCCGGATGCTGAGCCTGGGGCAAGGATGACCTGCCGTCTACTCCTGCACCTCTTCAGGACACCCCAGGTCTGCCTGTTTCCCCAGGGAACAGGTAAGTTGCCTGCTGGGTGGTCCTGTAATTTCAGAAAGTGAACCTAGAAGGTTTTTGATGGCTTCAGGTCTCATGTGTGAAAATATCCATAGTGCAAGCCTCGTACCTATCAATACTGATTTTGAGCCAGTGCTGCTGTTGGCACTGGTAGTATTTATAGTGGTGTCCACCTTTCTTCCTGCTAAGTACTGTTGGAGCACTGACAGCTCCTGAAGTGGTTCACATAGAAGCTAATAGGAATGTACATCATGCAGTTTGGTAGCCTTGCATGTAAACTGAAATTAAATGTGATTTAAAATAGCGTATAGCAAAGCATCTAGTCCAACAGAAGAAATGTGAGGATATTAGTTCTCAAAATCTGTTAATGTAGTTCTCTTTCCTTTCAATTTGAATACTCTGTGGTCTGACCTGTGTGTTTTTGCCGCAGACCAAAAGAGGAAGGAAAAGGGCAGGGAACAAGCACCTAACAATTTAAAGGAAACAAGCCTGGAAATAACCTATGTTTTGACTTACAAGTATTTCAGCAAATTTGATGACAAGGCTATTTTTATGGGAAAATGAGATTGAAAGAAAAAAATTTCAGCTCTTAAGTGGTGTCAAATTCTTCCATCTAAAAGTAATATTAATTTTTTTTTTTTTTTTTAAACCAGAAATGGGTGAGCTTTTGTTGCATATTTAAGCAAAACAAGTAAGAGCCTTGAAAAATACCATCTGAGTAACAGAAATACATTACATGATCCCAGGCTTCCCTAGAAATAAAAGTGGATTTGAATGGATAGGAGAAATCATGTCTGAACGCCAGGAAATAGTACAAATCAAATAAAATGTGACCATATTGCAGTTTTTTTTGCTACGTATGGCGCAGTTAACCACTTCAGAAAGGCTGTGGATTTATCCTTCCTTTCTCCCTCCCTCCCTGTCTTTCAGGCTGTTTATCCTCTTCAGGTTAGAAGCAGCACTCACTGACTCCTTTTGCTGTCTGCATCTGAGCCACAGAATTAGGCTTGACTGTGCAACATGCATTTATATTAATTAATTTTACCTCATTTGTTAGGAAGACTAGGTGAGGGAAGTAATTTACTAAATCTGGGAAATCAAAACCAACATACACTTCGGCATCTCGTGGTTAAATTCGCTATTTACATGGACACAGTGACATGACAGGCTCCTTTTTCTATTTAAATGATCATAGCTTATTTTGATATAAATACATTACAATTGTGTGTCCCAGTTGATTTTAATGACTTACCTGTTGGTCTTCAGCTTCAGTTTCAGAAAATTCAGTTCTTCATTCAGTTACTGTACTTCTATAGCTATTCTAGTTGAAAAGGATTTTGTACAAAGGAAATAACCATTTTCTACAAGATTTACTCTTCTTTCTGTAGGGAAACTATTTCCTGGAATTCGTTCTTCTTGTGATCGTCACCTCTTGGCTGCTGCTCACAACAGTATAGAAGTGGGAGCTGTGTTTGCAGTCTTAAAAGCAATTTTGATGCTCGGTAAGATTGTGCAGAGTCATGTGTAATGTTTTTGTTCCAGTGCTTGAGTGAAAAACAGATCACTTTAGTTCACTTCCCTGGGAATGCTCCTTGGAAAGGCAAACCCTGTTGACAGGAGAAAAATGTGGATGCTATCGGTGCTTCTGTAGCACGTGAGTAGTGTTTCCTCCAAGAGTCAAGAGACAGAGTTTTTCTCTGGTGAGTCAGCCCCAGCTGATAAGGCTTTGAGCAGATGTGACTTTTTTACATTTTGACCCTTACCCCAGCACGAAGTTCTGGTACATTTCAAACTCAGGCCAGTCCCTCTCAAATACAGAGGAAGTATGATCTCAAATATTTTTTCCCACCTTTTTTTTCTGTGTTTTACCACAAATCATGTGCATCTGTCGTTGTGGAAGTTGTGAAAGAATCACTGCTTAGCAACTCTTCATGAACAAGTGGGCTATTTTCCCAAACAAATAATTGTCTCAGAGCTTTTGTTTGGCTCAAGTTCAGTTAATGCTCTTATGACCTATGGTGATGTTTATTTTTGGAGCTAAGTAAATGTCCAGTGAAACAAGCAAGATCTTCCAGATGTGGGCATACCCACAGAGGTACACTTCCAGCTAGAGGGCTGTTATATTCCCTGTTGACCAGTGTCTCGGAACTGTCTCAAAACTCCCATGATACTTAATGGTTTGACTATATTGGGAAATATGTTAATGGCATAGCTAGCTGGAATGGAAAGATGGATTTGAGAGCGAGTTTGAAACCCATTTATGGCCATTATCTGTGTTTTCTTGCTATACAGAGTACTGAGATTTGCTGTTCTTCATTAATGGTGTCTGGTGTGAATAGTTGTTGTTTTGCTTCTATGCAGGGATGTGGTTTGGATAGGGTCTGGTGCAGGCTGGTGTGAAGAAAGGTTTGGGCACACAGTTTATTGTGCCTTCCCTGCAGCACATCTCCTCCTATACCCAAAACGTTATATTTGGAGATGTCTTTTGTTGGCACCCTGCATTAGCTATTTAAAAATTATACTTGATTTTCTGAGGAAAAACATCAGCTAGATAATAGCTGTTGCAGTTCTATGCTGAGGAGGCTTTGTGAGTTGAAATCTATGTTAAAAAAAATAATCCCTACTCACAATTAAAGATAGTGCCATAGTCAAGTGCTCTAGGATGTATTAAATGGCTTAACAAGTTTTATCAGTGTTCTGGAGTGGCTTTAGCTTCACATGTGCCTTGGTATTAGTCTCTTCATATTATTTGCCTGCTGGGTTCTTCCCTCTCGTCATTGATGGTTACAGATTTGGGCCTTATGCGTTTGTGCTCACAAGCTTGTAAGACAGTTGAGTGCAGGGAGGGTGTGGATGGGCTGTTTGCTGCTGTCTGCTCATGTGTGTTGGGCACAGATGTCCATCGGCTTGTTTTGCACACTCTTTGCAATGAGTTTGTCCTGGGCTTTGGGTTCTGCAGGGCTCGGTGTTATCTGCTCTCTCAGCCATTGGGATGGCAGTACAGGGGGTTTCGGATTTGCCAGGATTTGGGGGAACAGAGGGA
This sequence comes from Thinocorus orbignyianus, assembly GCA_013400375.1. NCBI lineage: Eukaryota > Metazoa > Chordata > Aves > Ciconiiformes > Thinocoridae > Thinocorus > Thinocorus orbignyianus. The sequence continues at coordinate 639,793 of VXBW01006747.1, forward strand.
TTAGAACTACTTTCATTTCTCAGGGTGTGTTCTACTGTTTTGCTGTTGGCCTACTTAAAAATAATTTCTGTTCTGTCTCACGAGTGACAATGCAGTTCGTTCAGTGTCTTCCCTCTGTAAGGTGTCGATTCCTTGTGCTGCAGTGGGCCGTGCAGAGGAGGTCACCACCACTGCCACCCACCAGGAGGTACTGTCAGGGTACAGGCTGGTCTGTCACAACCAATCAGGGCTGTCGTTTTGATAAGCTGTTAAAAACAAGTTCAGTCTTGCTAAAAAAAAAAAAGGAAAAAAAAAAAAAGAGGATTGGATGCTGCTTGCTTAGGAGTAACTCTAAAGCAGCCCAAGCCAGGGTGAGGGCATAGGCGTTGGCTGTTTCTCCTAGCGGTAACTCTTCTCAACCCTCGTTTTTTTTTTTTTTTCATTCAGTCTAGTGCTGTACCAGGGAACACAGAAACAGTGATGAGAGAACTGAGTGTGCAGGAGGACCCAGCGCGCCACCCTGTTTTGAGCACTTTGTGTAAATGTGTAGTGGTCTGGGGATGCGGGCACAGCTGCTTGAAAGGCTGTCAGTCTCCAACGTTTGAAATCTTTCGCTGGTAGATTTTAGCAAAAACCTCTAGTGTACTGTAACCAGAGGCCATGGTTTGAATGTGTGTGTGTGTCTGAATGAGTAGATATTCCATGTGGCTGAAGCAAGCTGTTTAGCCTTGTCGTGCCGTGTTAGTCATTGGTCCTGATGGTAAACTGGGGGTTTTCGTAAGGAGTGACTGTTCCATGTGATGCATCAGTTAAGATCCACAGAGGTTTCTGCTGACTTTAAACACTAGGCTGTGTTAGCCTGCTTCTTGTACAGCATGTTGTTGTGCACGCTACTGGCTGGCCTCGCAGGTCTAGGGTATTATTCTGTGCAGCAGTTTGGGCTGTCTTCTCCACTACTACACTCTGTAGTTGCATCTTCCTTGTCCAAGAAGTTCTTCCTTGACAAAAAGTTCAGAGTAAGGGTTTGGAGTAAGGTGGGCTAAGGGGCCACTGGTCAAAACTTGTCTCTTGATCTGTGAACTGTTAATGAATCAGAGTGAGAGAGAAGACTTGGAAACGGGACATCTGAGTAACCCAACTCTTCCTTAACTGCCAAAGCAAATCCATACACTCACAGACCTTTTCCTGTTAAGCACATAGTTGCTTTATTTGTGTTTAATTTGTATAAATCTTTTCTTGTATCTGAAATATCTGTTAAAAATATTCTATGCAAAATGAAGCAAGTGGACAATACTTTGAAGATGGTGATTTCAGAGTCAGTTAATGCTGCCCTTTTTGAATGTACCTGCCTCGCTCCTGCTTCACTCCTCAGCTGGCCTGTGCCTCTGGGCGATATCCCCCAGCGAGTGAGGATTCTGGGGACACAGGGGCTTGGGTAAAAGTTCACCCTGTGCTTCTGCTGTACAGGTGATGCTGAAATTGGCAGCAACAATGTCGACTCGTTGAAGAGTGAAGATCTCCATATGAGAGGCTTATTAGATGAACTCAATGAGGATGAAATCTGGGGTTCCTCTCACACTTTGAAGTCATGCGGAAAAGCTGTTTCCATAGAGACTGCTAGTTTAAGCGAGTATGCTAGATATGTGCTAAGAACGATTTGCCAGCAGGTAATCTGTAAAACTACTCTTCTGTCTTCATTTAGAGAAACAATATTATTGTATTTGAAAAGTGTAACATATATTTTGGTGCAGAATGAAAGTTGACATCTTTCAGTATCTGAGTTCTGTTTGGATTTCCTGATTTGGACAATTTTTGCATGGAGTAGTGTGTTATTTGGGGACTGGTGTGTGTGTGTGTGTGTGTATGTGTGTGTGTGTGCTCTAGTTAGTTACTAGTATTTCCCTGCATTTTACCAGAATTGAGGTGTTTTTCCTACCTGAATCTCAAGCACTTTGAGAAGACAGTAAGACCACTCCATTAGCTGTCTGCTCAAAGTACTTTTGCAGTAGCATTTGTTTTGTTGCAAAGTTGCTTTCAAAGTATAGAAGAAATGAATTTTGGAAAACACGTTGACAGTCATATACCTTCAGGTGATACTGAATGACAGAAGACATTTCTAATCTCACATGTTGTGTGAACCATAGTTCAAGTTTTGCATATGGAAAAATAATTTTTGTATGTAGCTTCCCCAAAGTTAATAATTGCCTTGAGAATGTCTTGTGAATCTGTTATCTTCTTACTTACAGGAATGGGTTGGAGAGCATTGTTTAAAAGAACCTGAGAGGCTGTGCACAGACAAAGATCTTATTTTGGATCCTGTTCTTTCAAACAAGCAAGCGCAGAAACTCCTTCAGCTTATCTGTTATCCTCATGGTATTAAAGAATGCACCGAGGGTGACAACCCTCAGAGACAGCACATCAAACGCATACTTCAGGTAATGCAGTGGGGAAAAAGTGGAGAAACTACTTGTGATGCACTGATTCTTAACCGATCATTCGGCAGCACCACGAACTGACATTGTTTTGTATTTCCTGGTGCAATCAGGCACTAAATTCTTCTACGTGATCAGGATCCCCAGTCTTTGTGGTAAAGGTTTTACAGTGTGACTTCTGGTGTCTGGTTACTTCTAATTTCACAGTTATGGAGGAAATAGGCCTCCACCAAGCTCCACGATGTTGTTCGTCATTGTCAGTCATTAGAAAGCCACTGAAAAGGGAGCTGCTTTTAGGGCTGCTTAGGTGGAGATACTTGCTGTCTCAGCAGGGCTCTGTGACAGTCCTGTGGTGAAAGAAACTCCATGGAAAAGGCTCAGATGCCTTCACAGACAGTCCTAAACAGCATTTCTTAAAATTCAGTCTGCATTAGGGACACTTAATTTCTTAAACTACAAAATGGGTTTTCTTTAAATAGAACTTTGAAGAATCAAATAGGCAATTCTGGATCAGGACAAATAGTGATCAGTGTCCTGCAAAATAATCACTTCAGCTGCTGCATTTATTTTAATCATGTATAGATGGCCTTGTGCTAGCTATAAACACATCTACTTGGATGGCAATGCCATGGATTAATGTAATTGCTAATGAAAGAGTGAATTATGTTTTCTGTATTCATATTAAACTAAACTCAGATTTGCAGAGAGCAATATTCTTACTCAGAAAAATCGCACAGTTAAAAGTACTGAGTAACAATATTAGCTGCAAAGATGTGGAAGTTAACATACATTATTTAATAGGTCTAATATTTGTGATATCATTAGGCTGTTAAAAACAGTGGTGACTGTGATGATCTGCTTATAAGATGAGGCATTTGCATGTGATATATCCAATTATAAGACAATTGTGAGACTTTTTCTTTTAATTCAGACCTGTAAAGTGTTGACCCTTGTATTTGTAATGTGAATTCTTACCTAGAACTTAGATCAGTGGACTCTCCGGCAGTCTTGGTTGGAGCTGCAACTAATGATCAAACAGTGCATGAAGGAGCCTGTGAGTATTTGTTTTAAAACTTTCTTATCTAAATATTTAATGCAATAAAGTATGTTTAATTTTAACGTAGTCCATGAGCAAACATACCATGAATGTGCTAGTTTACTTATGTTTTACTGTAGGGTTCTGGGTCTGTGGCTGAAATGAACAGCTTGTTGGATAATATTGCAAAGGCGACAATAGAGGTGTTTCAGCAATCCGCTGATCTAAACAATAACTCTTCTAACTCTGGTATAGGCCTCTTCAATCCAAACTCTGTTGGAAATGCTGACACAAGTAATACAAGACAGAATGGTAAAAAGACATTCCTAAGGTATTTTTTTGTAGCACCTTTTTAATTTTTTTAGCCAACATAATGCTTAATTGTGTGTAGATTGCCTAGACTTCTTTTGTGCTTGAAACAGGAATGTACAGAAATGAATTACCTGAAGGTTACTTCTATTTTACTTTTGTTAACAATAAATATAGTTGCTTTTCTTGAAATTTCTGGAAACCAGAAATTGTGACTGCTCAGTCCACAGTAGTTACTTGAGATGCATTGTGTCAACTGCTGTATTAAAGCGGTTGAGTCTTGTAAGAACGAATACTGGTTGCCAAACTACATGGATATTTTCGCTGAAATAAGTTTGTTCTACTTCTAGTTCCTCTGAGCGGCAAGGAGTGTGGCTGGTGGCTCCCTTGATTGCAAAACTGCCTACCTCTGTTCAAGGTAGGGTCTTGAAAGCTGCAGGAGAGGAGCTGGAGAAAGGTCAGCATTTGGGGTCGTCTTCTAAGAAGGAAAGAGATAGACAGAAGCAAAAAAGGTACGACTTTGGGAGATCCCTGTACAGAGAGCTGAAAGGTATTTTTGAAAGAGGAGTAAACTGAGGGCTGGATTTTGGTTTCACAAAACCCCATTGGTTTACTTTTGTGGAGTAAAAGTTTATCTGCCCCAAAGAGGATTCAGACTTCATAGAATCATAGAATCATCCAGGCCGGAAGGGACCTCCAAAGGTCATCTAGTCTGACCTCCCTGCAGTTGCAGGGACACCCCCAACTAGACCAGGTTGCCCAGGGCCTCATCAAGCCTCACCTTGAATATCTCCAGGGAAGGGGCCTCAACCACCTCCCTGAGCAACCTGTCCCAGTGTTCCACCACACTCAGAGTAAAGAAATTTTTCCTAATGTCTAATCTAAATCTGCTCTTCTCCAACTTAAATCCATTGCCCCTCGTTCTATCACTGTAAACCTTTGTAAACAGACCCTCCCTGGCCTTCCTGTAGGCCCCTTTTAGGTACTGGAAGGCTGCTATTAGGTCTCCCCGGAGCCTCCTCTTCTCCAGGCTGAACAACCCCAGTTCCCTCAGCCTATCCTTGTAGCAGAGGTGCTCCAGCACCCTGATCATTTTCGTGGCCCTCCTTTGGACCCTCTCCAACAGGTCCACATCCTTCCCATATTGAGGGCTCCAGACCTGCATACAGTGCTCCAGGTGGGGTCTCACCAGAGCAGAGTAAAGTGGCAGAATCACCTCTCTGGTTCTGCTGGCAACACATCTCTTGATGCAGCCCAGGATGCGATTGGCCTTCTGGGCTGCCAGTGCTCACTGCCTGCTCATGTCCAGCATCTTGTCCATCAGCACTCCCAAGTCCCTTTCTTCAGTGCTACTTTCTAATACCTCATCCCCCAGTCTGTACTGATAGTTTGGATTGTTCTGGCCCAGGTGCAGAACCTTGTACTTGCTCTTGTTGAATCTCATGAGGTTCATCTGGGCCCACCTCTCCATCCTATCCAGGTCCCTCTGAATGACGTTCTGTCCCTCCAGTGTATCGACAACACCACACAGCTTGGTGTCATCTGCAAACTTGCTAATGGTGCCTTCAATCCCTCTGTCTATATCATTGATAAAAATGTTGAAACGTACCGGTCCCAGCGTGGACCCTTGAGGGACACCACTTGTGACTGCTCTCTAGCTGGACCTCAGGCCATTGACCACCACCCTCTGAATGCGACCATCCAGCCAGTTCCTTATCCACTGAACAGTCCACCCATTTCATTTAGTTTGAAGTTTTAAGAAGTGTCATTGGTTTCAGAGGAAAAAAATGTGAAGGCTTTGTACCACATCTTCCAGTGGCTGTTCTGCAGCTTTGTGCTGGGAAATGTCAGTGGCCTTGTTGTCTCTTCCCTTCTATGGCAGTAGGCCACTTTTCGTGCCACTAAGATACTATAAATGCCATAAAATATCACTTAATTCCTGTTGGGAATTAAGTTTAAACTCATCTCTAACTTTCCAAGCACATGAGAATTTTAATGACTTAGTGGTTATTGATTTTCCTTTAGTAAAATATTTTTCCACAGTCCCTATAATTTTGTTGTCCTTTCATGAGTCGTGATAGAAATCACATTGAATACTATATGCAAGGTCTCTTAGCTTCAAACACCAGCCATCTTTCATTTTGTGAAGCTCTTCCAAAGTAGAGTTGTTGAAATAAACAAATCGCTTAAAATCACTTACATACTCAAAAGCTTGTAGTATTTGATTGTTGATTACCTGTGACATAAACTGTCCCTGAACGTGGGACCAGTAATTGGGCTTTGCCTCTTTGTAGTACTCCTGTAAAACTGAGTTGCGTGTATTGATTTTGACTTGTGGTTGTTATAAGACTCATGGAACATTTTAAATCGGCTGCTATTTTCTAGTTTAGTTTCCCTTTAAGGTTAGAAAGTTTTTATTTTTTAATTCTTTCCACCATAATTGCAGTATGCCCATTACTCTCTGCTGTGCTGGACCCTCCTGGTTCATCTGGGCTGTTTCTTTAATAAGCTGTTTTTGTGATACACTGACTTATACAAGTTCTGTTTGCCATGTTCAGTTTTTAGTTAAGTACCCTTTGTATTAGCTTTATGAATCCGTCTCTTCCTTGTCCTTCTAATTCCTTTGTACTACCTGCTTGATCTGTTTAGATAAAAAAGGCATCTTGCTTTCCAGATCTCTTTTTTAGGTGTTTCTGAGCATTTCAGCACTTTTCTATTTTTCACTGGTGCGTTTGCTACGTGCATCAATAGAGTATGGAACATCTCTTTGTCTTCCATTTCTTCTACAGGAGAGCTCTAGTGTAGGAAATCTAAACCAAGCCACTTTCAAAGCCTAAATAAAATGTCTGCAGAAACTGTCAAACTCTCCCTCCACAGCGTTTCCTATGCACAGCAGTAAAAGCTTTTACAGAGTTGTTCTAGTTGTAGCAGTAACTTACTTCCTTGTGTGCCTTTTGAAGCTTTTCAGTCTCTTCTTGATTGGAAACAAACTTTACTGCTCTGTGAGTGACAAAATCCATGATTTTATGGGAAAGTATGAAATCTTACGTAACTTTTTTTTTTTTTTTGCAGGAATAGCAATTGCAATAATAACTGTCTTGTAAACTGTAATTTTTTCTTAGAGAAGTTAATGAGAAAATGAAGATACGTTCCTGTCATGTTGTTCCTAAAATAGGAAGAATCACTGTTTAACAAGGCTTTGGGAAATGCAGACTTTCTATTTTGCTTCTTTAATGGGACCTTGGGATTTTTCCATTCCTTTATACTAATAGTCACCTAAATTGTTGAAGGCAAATTAAGTGCCAAATGAAAATAGCTGTTGAAGTGAATACTTGTAATAAATACACACACATATGAGTGGATATGTATCTGTATTGTGTTGATGCATCTAATTTTCAAGGAGCTTATATACCTAAAACTGCAAAAATCATTGCATGAGCTGTTACTCAAATACCTTTGCTGACATTTTTTACTTCTCCTCTTCTACTTTACATGTTGTGCTTCTGAGTTCACTTTCCTGTATTTCTTTCAGTTTGTCTTAGTTTTAGAATGGATCCATATTAATCTGTCTTAAAAAAAAAAACAAAACCAAACCAAAACCAAACCAAAACATGTGTGTGTTTGCATTTGTACGGCATATCCTACAGCCAGCTACAGCTGCATCTCAGTTGACTTACGCTAAGCCCATGTCAGAATTTTAGTGGAATTTAGGCAGCTGTCATTTTGATCAGTGCTTGTAGGGGAAACTTCCTTGGGATTCATTTCAGACCATTAACATGGATTAGAAGGTTTAGGCGCCTAATCTCCACAAAAGTTGTATGTCTGGTTAATCAAAGTAGCCTTAAAATAACATGTTCTGTTTCTGAGTCAGGCCTTCAAGTGTCCATGCAATTTTTGGTCATCCAATGTCCTGAGCTAGGTGGATTCTCAGTAATGACTTGCATGATGCGTGCATTTATACTGGCTGCTGCTCTACCTTCTTATGTGCATGATCTTTGATTCTCCTGGCAAGGCTCTAATTCACAAAACCAGAAACAGACACTGATGCAGGCTATGCCACTTCCAGGAAAAAAAAAAGTAGAAAAACAAGGAAGGGAGTGAGGACGGGAAGCTTCAAAATAACTTTACTAATTGACTTCTGTGTTTGCCTCTCTTAAAGCATGTCTCTCTTGAGTCAGCAACCTTTCCTTTCATTGGTACTTACTTGCCTTAAGGGACAGGATGAGCAACGGGAAGGGCTTCTAACATCACTGCAAAATCAAGTTAATCAGGTAAAACAAGTGCATAACCATGAGCACCCTTCGTTTTGTGTCATCAGTTCTATGTGTATATGATGGTGTAAAACCAGGCAAATTACAGTGCTATGTGATGCCAAAAGGAACAGTCCAAGGAAGGAAGAATGGGGATGTGTTTGTTCCTTTTTGAAAGTGAATGCATCTTTTTTTCTAAGATGTTTACAGAGAAATAGAATGCACTTGAGTCTGATTTCAGTTCTGTCCAGGAAAGACAATAAAAGGTCCTGAGAGGAACAGTCTTCTTGGTCTCTAGCTTGATCTTAAAAAGTTTTTAGAAGTTTGAAACTCCTTCTTTAGGAAAACACTTCATCTTCTCCAGCTGGTACAGATTAAGGGTTTTTCATGTTTTAAAAAACGTTTTTGCTCCTCCCAAACTGACCTGTTGGCTACAGCTCTTCCTTTGGATCACTTGTGCTTACTCACAACTGCTGACTCTGCTCTAGGCTTCCTGCTCCCATTTGAGTCACAATGTAACCTACAGTACCTCCTTAGTACTATCTTTAAAATGAAAATGTACAGTGCTCAGAGTACTGGGTACTTGTTTCCCTTTTTTTTCTGACTTTAGTTTCTATGAATTATGGTCACAGTGAAAATTGACACCTGTAAGGCTGTTATTTTCTTATATTGCCTCTCAGCTCAGGTCCAGGCTATGATGTAGGTCTCTGTCCTATATTTAAATCATTCATTTGATGTTTTATCCCCTGATGGTACTGAGAGTTGGGCTTTCCTTTTGCTTTATTGATTCTCCTGAAATGCAGCTGGTCCAGTTTCTCTAAGGTTCTGGTCATTTCTCAACCAGAGACCACACCAGATCCTGCTGGGAAGCTGCATCCGGTACAAGAGATCTATCTACTTAGCTGTGGTGAACAGCTAAATAGGGTGTTTGAAACAATATTTTTATTAAATTGCTAACAAAGCTGTGTATTTTCTTTTTGCTACAGCAGGAAGATCTGGTCACACAATTGATAGCAGAGTATCAGCTCTTTGCAAATTAATTCTTTCCTCCGCTAGTTTGCTTAATCTGCTCTAAACCTTAAAGGCATGAGGATAAAAAGGTTAATAATCCATTATGCTTCTGTATAGATAGTGGTCACTAATACTTAAACTTCAAAGGGAGAATGTTCCTTTACAGGTAGAAACAACTTAATCAAATGCTTTTTCTTAGATCCTTAGTAACTGGAGGGAAGAGCGGTACCAGGACGATGTTAAAGCTAGGCAAATGATGCATGAAGCCCTACAACTTCGTCTTAACTTGGTAAGAAAAACTGATGTTATTCAAATGTTATAAAAAGACGTAACAGCTACTCTGAAGTAGGTTTTAAAGAGCAAGAAGCACTGTGTCAGGGCACAACAGGGGCTGGGGCTCCCTGAGAGCTGGCAGCCCCTGGCCTCGAGCATCAGGCATCTCCAGTGGGATGGGGAGACAAGCTGAGGCCATGCCAGGACATCAGCCCATGGCAGGTGGCTCAGGAGGGGGCAATGGTGGGCAGGTCAGACACAGCCCTGGCCATTGGGACAGCCTGGGGCTCCTGGGCCCAGGGATGGGGGTAGCCCCAAACTGGGCTGGCCAGGGACAGCAAAGGCTGTTGGTACCCATTCCACTTTGGTGCAAGGAGGTCTCTGCTCTTCCCATCTCTCATCTCAGCTGATGCCTCCTGACCATAACGTTTGGAAATAAAATTAATAGGAAGGACAGCCTATACCTTATTGATGCCTTTTGTTCTGCTTTCTTCCTTTCAATGTCTCTGGAACTTCAGAAACCTATCATCTCCTCGTGGATATTAAGGGCTGTTGTCCACTGATGGTTTATCCCTGTGTAACAAGTGAGGATTTTATGGAATTAGTCAGAACAGTTGAGACTTTCAGAGCTCTTGGGGAGTGTAACATTTGGCTATTTAAATGACGTGCAATTTCAGTTGCTGCTACTTGGATACATGTATTAATCAAGTATGTGTTACTACTGTACATGTAGTAATCGAGTTTCCATCAGGTTCTCCAGTGTTCCACATCTCTTGAAACCTCTGTTCCAGATGTCAGGACCACCCTGGCTTGTTTAGCACAGTGCGCAGATGTGTGGAGACTGCATGTAAGGCTAAATGAGGGAGGACCAAGGCCGGAGTAACACCACAGTGTTGTTCTCTTCCCATTTCTTTGGAAGCTGCTTAGTTGCAGTTGTGCAGTAGAGGGGTAACTGCAGCCTTGCAGTGCCATTGGTCCGGGCCAAGAGGAATTGAGCCAGCTGTGCTTTCATTAGCTAAAATTGTTGTACCTTTGAAATTTGGGATTTGGACCATTTGGTAATCAGGCTTGCAACCTGAGCGGGTGTCTTGTGTTATTGCAGTTTGGTCCTTTGGAGGGTGAGTTTTGGTAAAATGGCTCCTTCTCAAAGCCAAGGCATATTTTACAGTATCATACTATACCGGTAGAAATAGTGAAAAGTTGTTCATAGGGAAAAACATATCAGTTTTCATTTTCAGTGAGTGCTATATTGTTCTTCAGATTTCTTTTTTTTTTTTTTTTNTTGCACTGGACATTATTGTCTGATTTTGGGGTGTGGAAGGAAAGTGACTACTATAAAGTTTTGATTCCACACCTTTTGACTTCTGAAGTTTTTTTTCACCAACTTCAGTTTGTTGCATCAGATGTGAAAGTGAAGATATGAAACTGAAGGAGCAGTGTAAAAATATTTGGTTTTCTAAAGTTCCTTCTTAGGAGGAGCTTTTTGCTGGGAGCATGGGGTGGGGAGGAAAAGTGATTTAAAGTGAGCCCTTGAAGGTGGCATTCAGCACACAAGAACTCACAGGACTGGATAGCAGTTTTATTTATAAGTAATCTATATGATAGGGGAAATGTGCCTCTGTGAGATATATGTATCTGCTGTGTTATTTTGCAGGTAGGTGGCATGTTTGATACTGTGCAGAGGAGTACCCAGTGGACCACAGACTGGGCGCTTCTGCTCCTCCAGATAATCACTTCAGGAACTGTTGATATGCAGACCAACAAGTAAGTCTGCGCTATTTAAACAAGCTAATTCATGTCCTTAGTGCTTCTAAGTTTACATTGCATGTGTGTTATTGTTGTATTTTTCTTCCTGTTGTCCTGTTACTGCTTGAGTGCAACTTACATGCTCAGTGGTGGTCTTGGTTGGGGAGTACCTCTATTTTGGAAAGTGCTGGAGCTGCTATTGTTGCTCTTCCTTAAGAAGCATGTACCTGAGCGCTTTCCTCAGTGGGAGCCTGTAGTTTCTCATGACTCTGTTAGCAGTTTGTGCTCTCTGTAGCTCTGAGCTGGGGTTTACAGTAAGGTTTGTGTGTACGTCTCAACAGACCCCCTGCATGTGTACACCAGAGCTTAAGCATGCAAGCTCAGAGGGGTGTGTGTGTGTGTGTGTGCAGAGAGCCCTGAAAACTCCTCTTGTCTAACAAGCTGCAGTTCTGGAATATTTGTCCCTGCATCTCTTTGTGATCAGTAGTTCCTCAGGGTAATACTTGTCTTTATTCTCAGCGAATTGTTCACGACTGTGCTCGATATGCTGGGTGTCCTCATCAACGGGACGCTTGCCTCAGACTTGTCAAATGCTTCCCAAGGAGGGCCTGAGGAAAACAAAAGGGCTTACATGAATTTAGTGAAAAAATTAAAAGTAAGTGTTATGTCTTGTTGTTTTCAGCATTTCTTTTGAATTGCGTTGTGCGCTTATCTTTTAATCCTGCCATTTCTAGTCCTGGGAAAGCCCTTTGGAAAGAGGGGAGAGACTGAAACAGCACTAGTGATAACAAGGAGAAAAAGAAGAAAATAAAAATACAGGAATGTGGGGATGGGAAGACAGACTTCTCATGTTTTCTTCATGTTAAATTGCAGTTAAGGACCCTGCAAGACACTTAACTACTTATTCATGTTTGAGAGACTGAATTTGTATTTAGTTTGTATTATGTATTTTCTGTGTTCTGTTCTTCCAAGAGAAGACCACTTACATTCTTAAAAAACAAAACAAGACAAAACAAAACCTTGCAAAGACACTTGTTTAAATTTAGTAGAAAAAGAAGGAAATGATTCATCCAGAAACTGGACATTTTCTAATAGTGAAAGCAGTGCAATGTTTGTCTTCCTTTTTCCCCCACTTTCTGTTTGATTGATTGATGTATTTATTCTTTAGAAAGAGCTGGGAGACAAGCGATCAGAAAGCATTGACAAGGTTCGCCAGCTGCTCCCTTTACCAAAGCAGACATGTGATATTATTACTTGTGAGCCAATGGGATCCTTGATCGACACCAAGGGGAACAAAATTGCAGGATTTGACTCCATTGATAAGAAACAGGCAAGAGTTTGCTTTCGTCTCATTTTTTTCCATGATTTTTGAAGCATAAGACATTCAAGCAAACAGGTACAGCTTGTACAGCACACGTGTTTATATGCAGTATTGTAACAGCATTGTGTCTGCTGTAATACAGCTTTCTAACACACTCAGTCATTGCTAAAGCTTCAACCGCAGCACTGCAGTCTCTTGATATCAGGAATCCTTCTGTGAGCAGTCATGCTGAAAGTGAGGAATGCTGGGCTTGTAGAATAATAGCTTTAAAAACCATTGCAAGTGACTGTATTTCCATTCCAAATATTCTTGCACAGTTTTTGATACATGTGAAAATTCTCAAGCAGAGCATGAAACCTGGAGTGGGTCTAGAGGGGCACCCTGGGAGTTGTTTAAACCCCAGCCAAATGGTTCGAGCAGCCTGGTCAGCTTTGGGCCATGCACCAGCATTGCCACCCCCGCAGCAGCCCCCACACTGATGCCATCCTCCTCTCCCTGACAATTCGCTGATACTTGCAGATAGTCTTAGAGCTTTAGAGATATATAAAATTTTAATGGAAACAGTTTTATACTACTTGTACAAATTCAAAGCTTTGGGTAACCTTTCTGGTTTGTTTAAAATTCAGTCATGATGTTTGCTGCGTGCCCTTCCTTGTTAAATCCACAGAGTTCATTGCTAATGTGATGAGCGTTGATATAAGCTTGCTCAATTTTGCAATATAGGGTCTTGACTGGTGTCAGCCAACTCCACAGAAGTTGCCAAAAAGGAAATTACATTTGACTTGGAGTTGAACAGCAGAAACTCTTACAAAAGTATTTGCTTTTCAAGCAGAATCCTACGTTTGAAAGCTGACTTGACCAGGGAACCTTTTGACATGTTACTTGCTGGAAGGAAGACGGGGTGTGATCCTGCTTGCAAAAGACAGAGAGGGGGAAAAGTGGGGAGTGGGTGAGGGGAAGGTGTATTAGTTGTTTTGGATTTTTCTTGGAATATGAATGGATGCATAATTTTTAAAAAATATTTACAAGAGAAGGATAAAGCTTTTAAAGAGAAGGATAGAGCTTTTTATTCTGCAGACAGTTTTTAGGTAGACTGTTTTTTGTGATGTAGTGTTTAGGCTTTCTCCTCTTATTTAAATTGGTGAACTTCTAGCAATGGTATTCCTGGATTAGCAATTTTTGACAGCTATTTGACTTTTCCTCTGAAATATGATGGATGGAGATTGAGATTCCTGGCGTAGCTATAAGCAAATGGTGCTATAAAAATATAATTGCTTTTATCTAGTGACAGCCTTGTATAGAAGTTAAAATCCCGGCAGTATGCATGTGGCACGTCTTACGGAGAGAAAAAAAGCCTACTGGATGTCTTTGACTCAAATAAGGATGTACAAAAGCAAGTAGTCTGCTTTAGTGTTCAACTTCTTTAAAATACTAACTTTTACTCTGAAACAGGGTCTTCAGGTTTCAACAAAACAAAAGGTGTCCCCTTGGGATTTATTTGAAGGTCACAAAAATCCTGCTCCTCTTTCCTGGGCATGGTTTGGTACCGTTCGTGTCGACAGGAAAGTGATAAAATATGAGGAGCAGCAACATCTCCTCCTGTACCACACGCACACCAAACCCAAGCCACGGAGTTACTACCTCGAGCCCTTGCCCCTTCCTCCAGAGGAGGAGGAGGAAGAGCCCACCACACCTGTCTCTCAGGAACCAGAAAGAAAGTCAGGAGAGCTCTCAGATCAGGGAAAACTTGCCACGGATGATGAGAAGAAGACAAAAGGCAGGAAGCGAAAGTCAAAATCAAGCTCAAGGGCTGATGTAAGTAGTTGGTGCTTCATACAAAACTTGCAATGTCTCACTGGAGTGTCTGATGTTGCATGGTGCTGTCTTACCTACCTTCAGAAATTGTTCTGCGCCTGGAGGAGGAGATGGTCAGAAGGAGAGTGGATTTCTGTCAAGTAGAGCTCAGTGTAGAGCAATATACCATGTTTTGGACCTTACATGCCATATAAAATATGCTAGACTGGATCTTATTTGCTAAATATTATTCCAGGATCCATATATGCTTTCTCTTCTTTGGTGTAAAGTACAACTGTTACTGTTTATATTAATTTCCAAAATTTTTCCTGTTCAAATTGTTGAGACCAAATGTTGGTTCAAACCTGGGTCCTGTTCAAATGGAAAACATTTTGAAAGAACCTCTTTCAAGTAGATAAAATTTTACTGTGTGGTTTGTTCTGGTTTCTGAGACACTTTCCCTTTTGGTTTTAATGGCTTTTGAGGTGTGGGTTCCTTCCTAAGCTGAAGAATCCCTTAGAGCAAGCTTTTGAAAAATGTGCCTGGCACCCCCCAAATAATAATAATGTACATTTACAGAAGCAGGATTCTTCAGGCTTACAACCTCTTCACGCTGCTGGCAGTATAGTCATACATATTGTAGATGTGATAATGTTCTGTCGGCATCCAGCTGGTTTGTCAGTGTGTTGTGTTTTAAGTAGTTGTAATTTTAAGATAATTTTCTGACCTTTTTGATATTTCAGTGAAGTTCCTCTTGTCAGTTACATACTGATACAGTAAGCTGTCCTTGTGCTACACCTAATTATAAGCTGGAGAAAAAACTTTCTAAGAAGGTTTTTACCTTATTATGGATGGTGTGTCTATGAAGTTGTTAGTGTTAATTACCTGTGGGCAGCCTGAGACTTAATCTATTTTTTACATCATTGCAAATGACAATGGGACCTGTCTCTATCCTTTAATAATTTAGTAGGAAAATTGGCATTATTTATGAGTTAGTAAGGTATGAATGTCAGTAACATTCACTTTTACTGTGTATTTTAAGGAATATCCACAGAATAACTTATATAGAGTGCCTCCCACTTACTCACCGATTTCCTCTCAAATGATGCACCATCCTCAGTCTGCCTTGTGGGGTTACAACATCATGGGACAGCCACCGCAGCCCAGCTTCTTCGTGCAGAATCAGGCCCTCCCACCAGGTACGTGTAAGCTTTGAATTCACAGACATGGGGCTTTATTATTTGATGTGTGATAAAAATTAACTTCTTATAGCCACATACTTTTTATAACTTTCTCCGAAGCAACTCATGTCTGCTGCTGCCCTTTATTTTATTCCTTTAGTTAGCCCTTTTCTTGAAGGGTTTTCTATTATCAGTTGTAGGTCTGTCTCTATTAAGCTATTAAACTTTTTTGATGATGAGCAAGAACTACCTACTCTGGGATTTGTGGTGATAGTCTAAGAAAGCCAGTAGAAATTCAATGAGGAGTTAAATAAGAGAGGGATGATTAAAAGGAAGAAATGACCTTTGGGTTATTTCTTCTACAATTCATACCAAGAACCACGGTGGCTAATTTCACATCTGCTAGATGCCATAAATAAATTAATGACTTCACTTTTTTCAGGATTTGTGATATGTACTTAATTTCTTGTAGAATTGTTTTGTTTCTTCCAGTTAATGTGTACACACTTTAACGTAGGTGCTTTACTTGCTCTAGGGGGCAGCAGTTTTTGATGTTTTGAGAAATATTATTGTGTCCTCCTCTGATACCATGCAGAAGTTCAGAAGTTTTGCTCTGGTTAAAATTTTAAATATTTTTTTGAAGCTCCAAATACAACTAGATCTGTATTTTAAATGTGTGAAAGTCTTCAGAATATACCAGACAATGACTAAAAAATTTAAGTCAATGCTGATTTTGAAAATAAATATATATAAGATTGCTTTTGTGAGTGTGTTGTATAGATACGTGATTTTTATCAAATAGCCAAGTGCATAAATTACTCCATCTCATTATAAAATTGGCTTGACATAATAAGCTGTTCATATAATGTTTTTGATCTGACATGTAGGTTTTATGTGACACAGAACATGCAACAGTCCTTAATCTTTTTACTTTTTGTTGTAATTTACAAGGGATAGCCTTCAAAGTTGTCTTGCCTGTTCAGTTTTTCAGGCCAGTAATCTGGTTTCATATAGTTCACTGTCTGCCTTTGCAGATAAGTTTATTACCTTTATAGTAGAGCTAACCAAATAGGAGCTGATGAATTAGCAGAAATCTGTACCAACAGCACTTCTAAGGAAGGGAGAGACTGCATTTGTGTTTTGGGTGGTTTCTAGGTGGTTCCAGGCTGGATCCGACAGGCTCCTTTGTTCCAACTAATACAAAGCAAGCCCTGTCGAACATGCTGCAGCGACGCTCTGGCACCATGATGCAGCCCCCCTCTATCCATGCAATCACGCCTCAGCAGCAGTTGCTCCAGATGAAACTCCTGCAGCAAGAGCAGCAGCAGCAGCGGCTCCTCGGGCAGCAAGCACAGCCACGGTCTCTCCAACAGGTTTGTCCAAACCCCCAAGTCTGAAGAGCGCCGTGATGGTTTTGCCTTCTGCTGGGGTTGCTTGCCCTGCACAGGTTTATGGAGTGGAGAGCCAGCTGATATTTACAATTGCAATAATTCCCCTACTATTGCTTAGCCAGGGCTATCTGCTTTTAAACTTCATTTGCCCTTTGGTCTCTTAGCCTCTTCTGTTTTTCCTGTGTTTCATAAAATCAGGTTTTGCTTCTGCTACTTGATAATATTCTTGTTCCCTGTTGTGTCACAGAGGGTTTCATAGTGGAATTGCATGGTGCTGTGTGCCACCAAACTGCAAGTAAGCAGCAGAGGCGCAGCAATGCTCTTCACAATTGAAAAATTAGGAAGTCCACCAGGGGCCGTTTCCATACACGTGTGCTCACAGACCACTGTGCTCTCTAGAAATAGTTGGTATTTCTTCTCTTAACGTTTTTGCAGAGGACGGCTGCTGTGTGCCAGGCTGCACACAGCTATTGCACAACACTCTTTGGAGCCTGAGCTCGTTCTCAGAACGTGGCTACAGACAGGCTGCTTTTGGCTAAATGATGTAAGAATAGAAAATTCCCAGATAACCTGCAATACCTGTACAGTAGTTGGTTGTAAAACCAGTAACTTCTCACCTTTATTTTAAAGTCTTCCTGTACCTGTTCTTACCCTCATGGCAGAATATATTACATCGCCTTTATGTTGTCTTGCCTTCAAACTGTGATGTGCCCTCTTTGCTCAAAATAGTCCAAATTTTCAGCAAATATCCTCATGATTTCTCCAAAGCTGTCTCTATTTTGTTATAACTCCCTCTTTATCCTGCTCATCCGTCTTTCAGTCTCTCTGCTGTGGTACATGCAAAGCCCTCTGTAGTGCTAAAATTGCGAATCGGCAATTTTGTATGGGGCTGTTCATAATTGTGAAACTGGGGTTTCCCTCTGTGTGCTGTCTTCCACCTTAAAAAAAAAAAAAA
>VXBW01006747.1:657486-687175 GCA_013400375.1 Thinocorus orbignyianus
AAAAAAAAAGCAGTATCCAGAAGCTGTGGATGTGTGTTTTATAGTGTCAGTGGTGCAGTAATCCCGCATTGGTGCCCTGTAGGCACTCTGAGGTATTATTAAGGAACAGGTACCCTAAATGTCAGGCCACTGGGCTCTACAGTGAGCCATTGCTTCCTATTTGATACAAAACTTGTAGTATTTCTTACACTAGGCAATATCTTACTATTTTAGTGTTAGTCCAACTGGCTTTCACTTGCTATGAGAGAATATAGGCTTAAATAAGCCCTGAGTAAACAAACGATGATTCCTACTTATGGCTAGGTGGATCAAAAAGTGAAGATCTAAAATAACATGTTATTCTCACATTTAAGAAATGCCATTGTTTAACACTTTTAGAAGACAAAAGATGTTGCATTTCCATTTTGGTTTCAAACAAGGACAGTATCTGAGGTGTTAAGAACAACGGTTCGCTTCTCCAAAGTGCTGCTTAGACAGGTTGTCAGTAAGGAGAATAACCTTGCTGTGAAGGCATGAATCCATGCCTGAATAAGATTAATAAGGTGTCTGTGATGAACTTCCTCATAAAATTTGGATCAAACTTTTACGATGTGAACAGTGCACCAAATTCAGCAGAGTAGGTTCAGGTGCATTTCAGCTGACATTTGACATGTTCCAGATGTTCATTAGTCAGTGGTTCTGTATCAGCCATGGTTTTATCTCTGCAGTAAGTCAGCATGAGTTAAAGTGATGTCAACCAAGTGAAACCAGAGCCATCCAACCTGGCTGTTGTTTCCCAGTTACTTCCTCACATCGGCATGCACAGCCAGGTCCTTTGTGGTGGGCTGGGGAGCACCCCAGATGGACACTGCTTTGTGACTGGTTCTAATCTATTGCCTTACTGGGTGTTTGGGAAGATTCATTCAGCCTGGTACTTGAAAACTTTAACTGTAATGAAGTGAATGAACAATCCACCAGGCTGCCCTCCCTACTTTCCTTGTTGTCTTGGTGTGTGCTGGCAATACTGAATCAGGGAATCCCCTCCAAGGTCCCAGTGGCACTGGGGCTTTGCATGCTTCCTGGCACCCTGGGCTGCCCTGGTGGGACACCTGCCTGCGTACATGGTGCTCCAGTTTGGAAACGCATCCTGGGGAACTTCCTGCAGTCCTGGATTTAGAACAGGGAATGCTGTGGCAGCATACAAGCCTGAAGGTAGTGTTTGAAAATTTAGGAATGATTTGGAAGCATTGCTACAGCGTGGTGCATGTTGTCAGGTAGAGCTTAAATGAGGAGGGCTTCTTCTTTGGTTTTTGTGTTCCCGCAGCTGCAGAATGAAATTGCCTACTTGGCTTGAAATCACTGGCACTGGAATGGAGACTTCTGTAAAATCAGTCCGGGAGGACTCTGCTCTTTAGTGCTGTGCCACTTGAAAACGAACAGCTGTGGTGCAAGGTCGTTAAGAACTATGACTTGTTAAAAAAATTTCAGTGTTATATGTAGAATTAATAGGTTCCTGTGAACGGTAAGGAGTCCTTTCCACATTTAGCATTCCTCTTCATAAATTTCACAAAAGTATTGAGGTTCATTAGCACAAAAAACACCTAAAAGGACCTTGTTAGTGTTCCTAAATGCCAGCATTCTATGCCTATGTACAGGTGAGCTCCATAAAGGTGCTGTACTGCTTCACTAACAATCCAAGCCTAATTGTATGTATTCTTTGTATTATTTGCTATTTTCTTGCCTGTCCTTTTCCTTTAGGATGTCTGTAGCACTGCTGTATCCCTTCAGGATGGCTTTGACAACATAATGGTAACCACTCTGAGACCGTGAACTTCTCTTTATTTTTTTCTTTTGCACAAACATGCATTTATTTCAACACACAGGCTGCACACGTTGCTTTTGATGAGAATGGTTTGCTTTGGCACTCCTCACTGCTACCGAGGTAGCGCAGTGGCTGCATGTGGGAAGGCTGTGAATACACCTGCACACATAGAATTTTATTTTTTTTCTTACAAAAGTTTCCAAAAATTGCCTCATTGATGATTTTTTTCCCCTTCCTCTGTTGTGTTTCTTTCTGTGAAAGATTAGAGTAGCTCCGAGGTATGTCCGATGCCATGTCCATCTAAGTCTGGCTGGCATGTTCTTATTTTGCCCTTGTTTCCCCACCAGCAGCTGGGTCTGCTTCTCTCTGCTGCCACTGGCCGTGTCAGGGAGGGACCTGACTGCATGGAAGGAGTGGACATCCCAAGGGATGTAAGGCATCCTTCTTGCCCACCAGCACTTCCCAGGCAGCACCTGAAGCCGTTCCTGGCATGGGCCTGTTCCCTCTGTGGTGAGACACAGTTGTGCCACTCAACTCAGACAGTGAGGTTTGGCTCCCCTGGCCCTGCATGAGCTGTAGGTTCCAGAATAGAAAAATGCTTCCTGTCCTGGTGGTCTGTTCCTGAGCTATGGCAAGATGTGCACTTACTAGAATAACCATTTTTTTTTGTTACTTTCACAACAAGTAACAGCTAACACATACCTGTTAAGTTACTACATTTCACAGAATTCAGTTTTCTGGGGAAAACCAACAGTGGTGTGAAGTTTCATCCCTAATATCTGCGTTGAAAAGCTTTCCAAATGTTAGTAAACCTATCTCATTGCTACTTTGCAGGACTTTCATCCTGTCTGAGGGAAACTGCAACCTTGTTAAAAGCACTAATTGGAAAGATAAAGAAAATATGTTTTCAAAAAGGCTGTGCTGCTTACCCTCTTCTCCGTATTTTATCTATGTGCAATAATTGCTGTTGTTACTGGTAGCCTGTCAGAAGAGGGTGTAGGTGACCATATTTGCAGTTAATTAGGCACACCTAGTTATGCAGCAAGTATACAGTGAGGTGTTTCAAATCTGTCATCATCATCTTATCTAAATAAGCATTAGTGTTTCATTGCCTGCGTTCAATGCCAGGTTTGGTCAGATTTTGATCAAAAACAACCTCAAGTGCCATGGCTGCTACAGTCACCTTAGCTAGTCCCACCACTACCTAGGAAAGCAAATTCCCTCCAAATACACTGTGGTCCCATACCATAAGAGGAAAAAGCGGTGAGTTTTGCTTCAGTGTAAGGTACATTGAACAAAGAGAGCAGTGGTTATTACTATAGCATAGCATCAGTGTTCTATACAAGTATCTGGGTTTTTTTTTTCACCTTTTTCTTTGTTTTTATTTGATGTGCATGCAGTTCTGGCTTGCAGCAATCGGTTTGCATGTTTAGTTAACTCTTTACTAAATCATGCAGGGTGGGAGAAGTCCCTTTGAATTTAGCCACATCTGCTGCTGCTCCTCAGGAATGCAGAGCTTGCTCTCACAACATGGGAGCTTGCTCCATGGCTGTGTGCTGCCGTGGAATAAATTGATCTGTCCCCTACCTGAAGAGCAGCTTTTTGCTTACATTTCAGATGTGGTTTTGCTTGTGGTGCTTGCCTGGCCTGGGCGGTAGTGCCTTCGGTACGGGGTGCTGCTCTGGAGTCCCACCCTGCCAGCTCCGCTGCTCTTGTGCGCTTCAAATGGCAGGGACAAGATCCATGGGCAAAACTCACTTGGGTCTTCCTGCCTACCATGTATTGCTGGGATCACACAATTGCTTTTTTAGGATTTTCTTATGGAATTAGGGCCTAATTCATTTTCCATTCACACAATTATCACTGGCTTTGCAGGGGACACTGTTGGCACTGCATGGGCATGAGTGGACAAATCTTGCTCTTGGACAGCCCCAGGTTAGCTGTCACCAAGAGAAACAAAAGGATAACACATGGAGCACCGCTCCACAGAGCAGC
Organism: Thinocorus orbignyianus; assembly: GCA_013400375.1. Taxonomy (NCBI): domain Eukaryota; kingdom Metazoa; phylum Chordata; class Aves; order Ciconiiformes; family Thinocoridae; genus Thinocorus; species Thinocorus orbignyianus. The sequence goes on from VXBW01006747.1 coordinate 661,283, forward strand.
TCCACACAACCCACCAGGTGCTTGTGTTGCTGCAGAGAATAGCTTAAGGCACCAGTTTTTTTAGAAATCAGTCACGATTTTTCCAGATTTCACCTTTGGGTGACTTCAGGTCACTTTATCTATCCTGTGGTTGGCACCCTGTGAAAAAGTTTCAGAAGCAATTTGCTCAGAGAATTTATTGTTGGTTTTTTGTTTCTCTTCTTTTGCCTCTGTTTAAAAAAGAAAAAAATCATAAGTAGCTGAGTACCTTCCCCCTGTACTTGGCTGACATCTGTTTATGTGCACCCCAACTGCAAGATGTATGTTCTGTTTTGCGTTTCAGTTTCTCACCTATCAGGTGGTTGTTTTGAGAGCTCCTTGTCTGATTTCGCAGATTTTTTTCTAGATAAATTTAATTTACTCTGATTTTTTGTCAGGACTGACAAATGTTACTCTGTTCACACCTCCTCATATGTTTTTCAGAATTTTCCATGAGACAATGGCTTGTTTTTCAAACAAATCCTCAGTGTAGCTTCTGCTCCTTAGTGTAGCTGGTTGTATCAGAGCTGGCTGCTGTCCTGCCCTGCCCCTTTAGTGGTGGTCCCAGAGGCTGGCACAGGGCCTAGCTAAGTCAGTCTTTTTTCTTTGTTTGCTTTTAATAGAAAGGAATGTATGAAAAATGAGTGTGCACCAACCCTGTGGCACTCTGTGATAGCTTTACCCCTGGTTTTGCATCTTGTCCCTGACCTCTTCTGTCTGTTCTCTACCCAAAGCACAGGGTGGTTAATCCAGCCCCGGTCACAGCGGTCCATGGCTCTTGGGGCTGGATCGGTTGAAGCTGGAACACTTTCTCTCTACTGTACTGCCTCCCTCAGCAGTTCTCATTCACAATAGGTAGTTCTGCTTGTTTCCCAGGTCTGTTGATGAGGATAGACATTTTTTTAACCCAATCCAAAGTTATAGGTGAACTGCAGGACTGCTGGTTGTGCTTACGGACCTGTTAACGTTTGGTGCAGTTACCCCTAAAGGGATGGGAACAGATAAAGAAGGAGAGTCCCAATGGTGCTTTAGTGCTTTATCCCACGTGAGATCTTCTTTTCCACTGGACAGCCTTGATTGTAATGTTGCTGCTTGCAGAGTGTTATCAAAGTCGCTTTTAGCCTCAAATTATAATTCATCTCTGTAAGGAAATCCTGATTAAAATGGCAAAGGCTTTGTTGGAGGAGTTGGGGTTTTTTGTTTGTTCTTTTGGTGAACTGCACAGCTGTAAGGAAGGAAACTCATTGCTTCCAGCTCATGTCTGCCACTGGGCTTTTTTAGGTAGAATGTTTTGCAAAATGATCAAGTGCAGCATCACAATTGCACAGAAAATACACAGACTTGATTCTGTCCTTGGCAAATTCTCAGTCACCAGTTGTTTTTACAGCCTTGGCTCTGAAATTGTCTAACATTTTCTTTTTTCCCCCCTCTTTTTCTGGTGCTTCAAAACATATTAATGCAATTGCAGTTGAAATTTTTAAATTATTGGCCATTAATTGGCCATAAATATTGAGGCAATTTGAGATGAGCAAACCAGGCTGTCTGCTGATCACAGATGGGGAGTGTTTTTCCGATCTGGAAATGCTTGTGTTATTGCCTATTTATCAAACTGGTATTTTGTATGTCAGCATAAAATTTGCTTATCAGCATTTTGCCTGTTTCATCTGGGGGAAAGCTACTGATCAGGTGGTCTGAGAAAGATACCAGTTGTATATTTTTCACTAGGGATTATCATTCACTCTAAGCTTCCTATATAATTTAATGTGTTGTCTTCAAGATGGCTAGAACATTTTCTTCCTTAATCCTTTGTAAAGCCCCATTTTAAAGGGTGTCTGCAAGACCTCTGTTCAGTAATGGATGTTTCTTCGCTGCTGCAGTGTTAGAGGAGTGTCAGAAATTAAACAAAAGTCAATTCTTCCATCTCCCTGTGAGTAAACGCAGCTCAGCAGTTTGGCACTGGGCAGCGGCGCTGTCTTGAAAGAAACAATCAAGTCTCTCTCCCTGACTCTTTAGGGCACAACTTGGTGGGGTTTGTGTCCAGAGCTGGACTTGTTGGGGATGTGAAGGCCGTATCTGATGGGTGATGTGTCTTTCAGGGTCAGTCGATGGACCAAGCTGCTATTTTCACTCCACAAGTTCGACCCCCATCTCAGCTTCCACAGTACCCAGGGTTACAGCAAGCACAGGTACCAGGCTGCCCCTGTGGAATGTATGCGTAAAAATGCTTTTAAACAGAGCTCTTTTACCTCCCAGCCCTCTTTTCTATGTGTGGGACGTGCCTCCTGTGTGTGGCCCAGGGTAACAGAGAGACCTCTTTCTAGGATGCTTGTGGTCTCTGCATGCTGTAGCTTGTAAACGTTTTTAATGTGGTCACTTCCCACTTCTTTCTAATGTTGTTGCTGGTAAAGGCAAGCATACTTCTGCGCTAAACCTGAAATTTAGCCAATTTTTGGTGAAATAGTGATACCAGTAACTCTTTATGTCGTGGTCATTCTGGTACTTGGGGTTTGGAGGGGGAACAAAGGAAGGAGAGAGGTGGAGCTGTGGAGCAGAGCCCCGCTCTTGCTCAGTGCCTCCCCAGGGATGGGTGACATGGGTGCACGTCCCACGCTGCTGTGTGTGAGCGTGTTGCAGCTGCCTGAACTCACAAAGAGAAGTGGGGTGCAGCCAGTGTGGGGGAGTCACAGGTTGGTGTGTGGGCATCTCACTGACTTGCCTCCGGTTGTCCAGGCTTTACCTCTTTGGCAAAAGCCATCTCTTTCTTTTAGAGTTAAGCTAATTTATGTAGGAGCACACTGAAGTTACTTTTCTGCCTGTTTTGTGTGCAGAGCATGCCTCATGGATACACGATGTACAGCACTCAGATGCCTTTGCAGCAGCAGCAGCAGCAGCCCAGCAGTGTGGTGCTTTCCCCCAGCTACACCCCCAGATCCTACCCGGCGGCTCACTCCGGCCCCGCGCTGGCCGAGCGGCTGCGGCAGATGCAGCAGCAGCCCGGCGGGTACATCCAACAGCAGGCTGCTGCCTACATCCAGCCTCTGGCAGGCACGCCACGGTGAGCCCCTTGCAGTTCTCCCAGCTTGGTAACGTTGCAGGATTTTGATGGCGTTGCTTAGAGATCTAAAGCTTTATTTAAAATTAAGTGTATAATCAAAATGAGGTTGATGCTGGGTCTAATTAGCAATAAATACGCCTTTCTTTCCAATTTCCTCCTTTTTTTCCCTCTCATCTAATTTTTATTTTAAGTTGGTCTTGGCACCTGTCGTAGCACAGTTGTCCCGTGTGTTTGTAGAACATAAAAAAACATTTAAAGATGACTGTTGGTTCCCATTTCACTACACACACAGATACTGTATCCGTATTATACAACCACACACGTGTGTGGTATTAAACAATAAATATTCCAGGTTTACCAAAGAGTCTGTAGTCAAGAAAACACAAGTTAAAAAAAAACTTCACAAGGTTTTGCTTTGACTTGGTTGTCAGCCTTGTGCAGAAACTTACAGAGAGCATTGCGTTAGGAATAAAGCTTCTAACCTGAATGGTCTTGTCTTTAAAACTGGGTTTTAAACAGCTAATTGAAATTACAAACTAGCTAATTTCCCCATGTATTTCTTTGTGCTTTGTTAATCTTAATCACTCCCATAACATACTAAAAAATTATCTCTTCTTGGTGGGTTCTTTCAGTATTTTAGAAAGTAAAAAGTCTTTATAATCAGTTTTAAATTAATGATAATGTAACTGTGAGATGTTTTGGTTGGAAGAATGTTTTAGCGCTTATGTGGAATTCTTGCTTGAAATGTAGAATCTCAACACTCTTCCTAATAAAGCAGGAACTGAATACTTGGATCTGTTCTTGTTCGGAGGAATGTGTTACTACCTACATCATTTACTGGACAATAGTATGTATGATACAGCTTCTTTTATGGAATAATTTTCAAAGCATTCGTATTTGGAAATACATTCTTCCTGTAAAATGAAACGTCTTTTAAATCAACAAAAATCTCATGTCACAGGTTATAGTTGAGTACTCCTACACTTGTGCTCTGTTTATAAATGAAGTATAATCTGTTGGTTTTTTCCCCCCTGTCAGACTGAGCCATCAGCCTTTGCAGCCGAATTCACTGGTTGGAGGGGGACTGGACAGTGCATCAACGACAGGCCCTCATCCCGCCCTGAGCACCGTGCCGCTGCCTCCGGAGCCGGTGAGACAGAGACAGCAGCAGATGAGACAGCAGAGGCTCTTCCAGGTGAGGGGCTGGGCTGTGCCACGGGCCTGGGGTGTTTCAGTGCAGGAAGGGAGCGTAGATGTCACTGTATGAGATGGTGTATTCACTTGCGTGTGTCTTCAAGTCTAAGCAGCAGAGCCTGGTGCTACAAACCCAGACTCCGTTTATCCAAGTCCAGTAATACATTGTTTACATTTGGGATTTCCAAAAAAGACCTCTGGACATACATGTAAAATTCAGTACTTTTATTTCTCAAGATTGTAGAATGCCTCTGGAGAAGGTAAATTTGAGCGTGGCCAAGCTGAATGTGCTGAGACAAAAGCAGTGGTTGTGCTCTCCCCTGTCTGGCCTTATGTTGTGTACTAGAATTTAATCGAAGGGCTTGCTTCCTGTCTAGCCTATATCCTCTATTCTGACTTGATGATAGACTTTTAATTTGAAAGTAAGTATCAGTTTATGGGCTAAATATGTAGGAAAGTAAATTACATTAAAGTCCTTCCCGTGGCCCTTTGATGGTTGGAATTATCTTCATGTTATCATTTTAATGCAATGGCTGTCCATGGCAGTTCCCGTCAAACAAGGATATGCTTTATCTAAATATATTGATGTTGTTGAAAACTAAATACTGTACCAGCCTCTGAGTATTTTTTGGTCTATTAACAATGCTCCTTGTCAGCCTTGGTGTGGCTAGCGATGAAAGCAGAGCTGTGAGGCTTTATCTCCCAAATGAGGCCTTCGGTGAGCAGTGGTGTAAGCCAGCCCAGCTCCTGTGCTGGCCATCAGTCGAGGGCAGCCACAGCTGCTTGACTGGTAGTGGTTCCCCGAGGCAGAGTGCGTGTCGTGTCGCTGTGGTTTCAATGCCCGTCTCCTTTCAGTTGCAGCAGCATCAGGGGCAGCAGCAGGCGCTTGGTCTCCAGCCCGTGCAACCGCAGCAGCCTTTGGTAAGCAGAGGCGACTGCCGGGTATTTTGGGGAACTAGTTTTTGCTGTAACACTAAGAAAAGTGTTCACTTGGAACTGTGAGGTGCTGTTGGTTGGCATTTCTCCACCTTGCCGTGCTTGTGCTGTGCGTGAGCATCCGTGCTCCCTGCCGCTCCCTCTGCCGTCAGCTGCGGCCGTCGGCAGCTCTGCCTCGACCAAAATCCAGCCCCTGCCTTAGTCATGTCATAAGTGCCTGTGAGTGATTTCAGGGCTTTGATTTTTAGGTTGTACTGCTAATGTGCTGGGGGAAGATGGGTTTTATTGTCTGAAGATTCCTGTAAATTAGATCAATAGTCACTAAACGGAGCCGCATGATGACAACTGTGCAAGCAAAACTATTTGTGAGACTTTACTTTATGCTGAATTGCAGATTTTTATCACACAATGTATGGTTTTACCAAATCATTATCACCACACCATTTGTATGGACATATTGACTAAATTTACAATGTCATTATGCTTGTTTCCTGTGTTTGGGCAGGTTTTTTCAGACATAGTTAAGGTAGTTGAGGACAACTAGAAAAAGTTTGCTGTAGAAAAATGGAGAAAATACAATCTTGCTGAAATTGCTAGCCTCTGAGTTTAAAAGCGTTAATCAACATGATGCTACAGTGAAACTGGAGGTGGCTTCTGAGTGCAAGAGTAAGGATAAATGAAAGGAGTTTATCTGATAGCTATTGAAAGATCATTTTCATCCATTTTTGAGATTTTTGTAACAGTGTTCATATCTTGAACAAAGTGCGTATGAAAGACTGTCGTGGAGACAGAGCACCTGCCTGTCTGCTGGCTCTTATTCCAGCACTTAGCACAGCAGAAAGCTTTCTGTGTGTTGGTTTTGTGTCCCCAAGAAACCCTGGTGTGGTTAATGCTTTTACTAACCTCAGCATTTACTGAGGACTGTTAGCCAGAAGATTACACAATATATTTTAAGCGAAGGATTTGGTTTCAGAAAGGGAAAAGATGCTGAAGTCTTGTAAAACACTGAAACTCCCTTTAGTAAGCAAAAGGTTTCAATGAAACAAAGCCTGGGCGTTTTCTGTAGCACAAAGGATGTTATTAAAGTATTGAATAACTCCATTTTATTCAGCGCATCAGGTTTTCAAAACTGGACAGGCTTATTGTGCATCCTTGTGCAGAAGCACAAAAAATCACTTAGACACACATGCATTTTCACCAAATCTAATGAGAAAGAAAACTCCAGGACTTAGGAAACAGATCTAGAGAGCTTAGAGACGCGGAGGATAAGAGAGGCAGTAAATGGTGTGGACTTGCTCTGGTTTGTACTTGCTGGCGTAGCAGTACCTCATGCATCATGATTTCCCTCCAGGAGTAGGTAAGAATGAGGGAGTTGTGCCCTATCCTCTCTGTTCATGGGAGTCTGGGATAGGTCCTGCACAGGTGGTTTTCTTTCATGTGGGTGACGTGTTTTCCAAGGGAAGGAATGCTCCTTGTATAGGCAGATGTTTGGATCCAGCGGTGTTCATCCTACTGGCACGCACACAGACTGTCTGTTGTAATTCAGCGGCGCGGTGTGCAGTGCATTCGGTGTTCTGGCATACAGGTGGATCATCAATAAAAGTTGTTAATAGAGAACGGTTTTCTTCTGAATGACAGCCAGAAGCATGTAAAGGGAAGTGATGCTTGTTCTCCTGCCCATCCTTACTTGAAAGACAGGCTTCATGGGTTAGATAGGTAGGGAGTAATGCATGCTGTCAGACAGGCCAATTAAAGACTAAACTCTGCTTTGATGCAGAGTTAAAATTGGGTGCAAATTTGTGAAAGTCAATGCATTTACATCCAAGGCACTTTAAAAGTGATTGAAGTCATGATATAATTTGTTAACAGCAGATTTCTTTGGAAGCTTTTCTTGTCTAATCCCTTTGTGCTTAATGCTATGGACTGGAAGGGCCTTGTCTCAACCCAGGTCAGAATGATGATTATTTTGCTCAGTCGAGGAATTGGCCCAGTTGGCCGGGCACGGATCCATCTCCCATTCCACTGGAGCCAAGAGTTAAGTGTGCAGCTCTGGCCCCGCTACAGATGGGCAGTGCAGTGAGCAACGTGTGCTTTGGGCTCATCTTTCTTTTTATCTGAGGTGCCACTGCCCTGGGAAAAACATTTTTTGAGAAGCTTTTGACTATTAGGCTTCAACCACAGATGTTTTAAAATGCGAAAAAGGCTGTTAATTTTGATTTTCAGTTTTGACTTGCCTTACCTTTGAACAGTGCAGACAGTAAAGCTGCTCAGGGTGACTTGCAGGATGAATACTGGCCTCTCTGAGGTGGAAAAGACAGAGACTGAGTCTGTCCCTTGTGTCTGGCTGGATGCATGTGACACCTGTAACAAAACTGGAAACGTTTGAGATTTCAGGGAACGCAGAGGACAGATGTTCTGTGAGTTCTAAGTGTGCTCCATGTGTCCTTACTGTGCCTTGAAGGTCTGGTCAGGGCTGCCATGGGGCCACCACCTGCCTTCTGCAGTCCCCTGGCTGACGGGGCAGTGCAAGCTGATGGCTTCTGCAGGTACCCGAGCTGGCACTTGTGCTCTGCGAGTTCTTCCATCTTTCATGTTTCTTTTGCAGTTCCCAAGACAAGGCTTACAGCAGACACAGCAGCAACAACAGACAGCGGCGCTGGTCAGGCAGCTCCAGAAGCAGCTATCTAGTAAGTGTGTGTGTGCATAGATGTACGTGAATATAGATATAGATATATGTATATATATTTTAATATGGAATTGTCTTTCTGGAGGTGCTGTACCCATTTAAGTGCTGCCATGTATACATCTGAGTGATTTACCTGCTGAAGGCTGGTTAGCCGCCCCAGTAATGATGTAATATCAAAATTCTTGTGCTAGTGCATCCCATGGGTTTCCACTGGGCTCCAGAAAAGTCCAAATCACTGGGCTGGTGGCCCTGTCACGGTTTGCTGTGTGTTTTCTCACCTCCTTTCTATAGTCCCACCGCAGGCCAAGCCCCCAAGGGAGCTGGCTCCTCTTGTGCACGTTTGATAGGTATATAAGGGAATGCATTGGCTGCTGTTTGCTGCTGCTGAGTGAAATGCAGGTATTTTTCTGTATTTCTGTACAGTATGGTCGTGAAGCACAAACACTTCCCTTTGCTTTATCCACCAGGTAACCAGCCGCAAGGAGTGAACCAGTACGGGCATCCTTCACACTTCTGAAGCAGCGATGGAAGGGAGACGTCACGTTACGTTTGCACTGAAGAACAGAACATTCAAAATTCAATGCACTAGTTATTGCTAGAAAGCAAACTTTAGGTTTTTTCTTCTCTTATTATTTCAGTAATTATTTTTTGTGCTGCAGTTGATGTGAATATGTAACAAGGTGGGGTTTTTTGGGTTTGGGGAGGGTTTTTTTTGCGTTTAACTAGATTTAAATGTATGGACTTGTGGGTCTGTTTGAAGAATGTTATTGCAGATTTTATGAATTTGGTGCTTTTTAGGTCCTGTTAATTTTAAAGAGGACAAAGAATGCTGGATTTATTTATTTGTGGGAAACACTTTTTTGGGTTTGTTGATTTATTTTTTTTTTTATTTTTTATTTTTTGGTTAAAGAACTGCACTGGACCAAACTGCTAAACTGAAAGGCACTTCTGATTTTGGCATAGAAGTTAATTTGTTCATTAAAATGTTCACTCTGTTGCTAGAACAAGCATAAGTTTAAATTGTGTTTATTTGACTGTAATTTTCATATGCACTTTATAAAGTTCCTTGTTTAAAGTACCAATTTTCTCTTGCTCTCATTGTGGTAAGAAGGTGCTGAGTGGGTTTATTGCTTGTATTAGAACTTCTTAAAGTTTATATTAAAAGCCACAATGTAATGTTAATAAACCTACTAGAAGTAGCTGTGTTTCATATTTGGTCTTTTTCATATAAAGTTCACCGGTGATGAGTTCTGAAGGAGTGCACAACGTAGCAAGAAGGACTGAACGCTCAGATCAGGTTTAGCTCCACTCACGTAGGGAAATCCCCGAGTCCTGGTAAAGCCTCACAGGAGGTGAATCTCTGCGTCTCACTCGATGCCCTCAGTAACAGACCTCATACCAGCTTTCACAAAGTGAGGGGGGAAAAGCCACCAAAGTCCTTTTTGCAGTTTCAGCGCTGCTGTAACTGACAGCTCTGGGTACTGAAGTGGCCTGAAATGCGTTATTTCTGTTACCTGCGTCTGCTCCCGATGTTGTGGGGTAGGTCCTCCAAATTCTGGGTTTGAGTCTTGGTGGCTGGGTGAGTTTCAGCAGTGTTAACAGCTCCATGCAGCAACACAATTTTATGTAATTTAGGAGTTAGTCTATATGATGTTGGATTGTTTTTGAATGCATCGATTTTGGAAGTGGGACCTGCTTTTAAATATACATAGGAATATTTTTCCCTGTTTTGCATTAACTCTATTTGCTTACTTTACCATACAAAGAGTTTATCGACGGTGTCGTAGCCAGGTGGGGAGGCAGAAGACTGCACTGCACGAGCTTCAGAGGGCTGTGGGAGGCCGTACAGCTGATGAAAGAATACTCACTACGTGGAAATCTGTAAACAAGTAAGTTTTGATTGGCCTTTACAAAAGTCAGGTAAGTCTTACTTACGTAATTATTTCTGTTCACGTTTGTGGGGGGTTTTTTTTGAAGATATACTGTTCTTCACAGTAGCTAAAGCTATTACAGATATTAACCCCTGAGATTGGTGTCATCCAGCCTCTTTGTGGCTACTGATCCATTAATGCTGTGGAAGGAGGGAACATGCTTACAGCAAACTGTATGTGGTTGACATCAGAAAATGATTGAACAAGCAGAAAAGAAATCCAAGCTGAGGTTACAGTCTCAAATGAAAAAAATTAAAAATTCTCCAGGTTGATTGTTTTGTGGTTAAATGAGGAAGAATCCACATTTGGCTCTTGGGACTCAAATGCTTTCTTACTAGTGAGTGATTGGTTTGCTCATCACCTGCTGCTGAGAGATGTTAGTGCAAGCAGTTCAGGTGCTGCTGTCACGTTAGCACTGAGGAGTTCCGCTGCTGTAAGTGGTATCATACGGGCCCAAAAGAGACGTGTTATCAGTCATGTATTTTTTATTATTTTAAGTGATGTGAAGAGCTGGAGTTGTTCCTAAGGTGGGGATTGGTTACACTGATCCCTTCACATGGCATCAGACTCTGCGCAGTGGATGCTGAGATGCTGAGACCACTCTCTGCAGCTGAGCTGGGCAATCCCTGCTCTGCTCCAGCAGGATCAGGCAGCGCTGGGCACCACCAGCTGCAGGACCAGCTGGGATTGTAGGGACAGCGCCATTCCTTCCCTGAGACACACGCATCCTGAACTTGCAAACTTAAGGGGAAAGATTGTATTGCATGTATTTTCACTCACTGTCCTGATGTTAATATATCTCTTAGGAATGAAACTGAGCTTTAATTACTGGTTTTATCTTGTAAAGATTCATTTGACCAGTCCAATCTGCGATGCATTAGCCTTAAATGTGTAGGTAACAATTTCCTACCACTGTGAAGATGTTTTTTCCCTCATGTACAGAAGGCTGCTTCTTAGACCTGTCTAATGAATTGAGAAATCAGAATTCTAAATTTATATGCAAATTGATGCAATTGTTTTCTAGTGAGGAATCTTTTAAAACTGCTTTTGTGACAATAGGGTTTGTAAGCGGGAGTGTTTCCACATGCGATCTGTACAATTTTTTTAAACAGAACTGTTTAGAAAAATTACTCTCTCATTTGAAAATGCAAATAAACATGTTTTATATGTATTATCCAGACATTCTTCAAAAAAGACTGTGTGAAACTGCCATATTGTTAAAAATACTGCAGTACTTGTTTCACCATTGAATATTTATTTAAAAAATGTACGAAATATTCAAACATATTAAGAAGGTAATCACAGTAACATCTGCTCTTTGGTTCTCAGATACTCTTGCTTTATGTGACCCATGCTCATGACAGTTATACAAGGTGGGCAACATTAAACTAATATGAAAAACTCTATCCTTTACTGAAGATCTCTAGATATGTTTCGAGAACGTAGTTTATTATTTTTTTATATTCAATGTTTTCTGGCAGAGCAAAAGTGCCTTAAGTTTGGTTTTATTTGTCTGATTAATCACTGAAAGAACCAATGCTAGACAGTAGGACTAGATCTGATTTTCCTCAGGCCTTCCCTCTCTTTTTTTTCTGCACAGGTATCACAGACTGAATACTGTACATGTATTTTACATGCCCCTGGCTGCTTTTGGTTAAACGTATTCCAAGAAGGAACTCAGTCCAGCTGTAGATTTTCTTACCAATCATTGCTGCTGCATTTCTTACTTCAAATGACGTGAATGTATGTTACTGTGAAATCACTGCCAAGATGGTTCTTCGCTGTGCACTTGTATGCCCCAGAATCTGAGGGCTGGGGATTCTGGATGAGTAACGTCCCGTGGGGATGAAGCAGTTGGCTCCCAGATGCACGGCCTTGGTGAACTGTGGAGAGTACCGAGTGGTCAGGTAATTCCCAGGTGATTTCTGGTTTTGGTATTCCCAGCGCTATGCAGTGGAGCTGAACTGCTGCCCCAGGCATTGTGTGTATGTTCCGCGGTGGTCTGTTGGTAATCCTTGGGGGATAGGCTACGATAACGACTGGAACAGTTATAGAGGTATCCCCAGCGTTATTGTGGGCCTTACACATGTAAGTTCCTCTGTCATGAATGGTGGCTTCTCGTATGACCAAAGTCCCGTTTTCCAGCAGAATGTATTTCCCGTTGATCTGCGGTCGATCCAGTACGTGACCGCCCGGCAGATTCCACGCCGTTTTTGGTTTGGGACTCCCATCAGACAGGCAGTGAAGTGAGAGTGACTCCCCGCTAATGCCCTTCACTGGCCCCGTTGGCTGAGTGAGAATAGTGGGCTTCTGGCCAACCTCCAAGATGATCAGCTTTTCTATGTAGCCAACTTTATTCCTGGCAGCACAGCGATACTTTCCTGCTTTGTCTCTATCAGGATTATAGACAGTCAGGGTACCACTGCTACCTGTGAGAAACTGGGAACTCTTGATGCCGCCAGAAAACCATGTGCCATTAGGCAACATCCAGCTTATGTCAGGTGGGGGGTTTCCATCCACAGAACAATTCAATGTGGTAGTTTTTCCAGGTTTTGCTATTATTTTTTCATTGAATGGATTTTTAAACATTGGCCGCCTTAGCATTTCTAATACCTCCAGCTGCACCACCAACATACTCTCTCCCCCATCATTACGTGCCACACAGATAAAATCTGCTGTGTCAGAAGGCCTTATGTTCCGAATCTCAAGTGTCCCATTTTTGTGTACTACAATTCTGCTCCCGTAATATGGAGCCGTTAGGAAAATATTATCGGGCATGATCCACATAATCTGAGGGGGAGGTGTCCCTTCTGCCCTACAGTCAATTTGCTTCTTCGAGTGCCTCACTGCTGTCACTTTCATGATTGTTTTGTTCGCGTATAAACCATTTATGATGGGTGGTTTAGCAACAACATCCAGTTTATACAGTTTTGTGTCATCCCCGCCAGGATTGCGAGCAACACACATGTACTCCCCGGCATCCAGCAGTTTGACTTGGCTGACCGATAGAGAACCATTGACGTGCAGGAAGTGCCTGTCTGTTGATGAGGAGATCATGTCACTGGAAGGCAGCAACCAGAATATTTTTGGCTTAGGTTCTCCAACAGCTTCACAGTCCAGTAATGCCGTGTCTCCAGCTTTCACTTTAATGTATGTCTTGTAATTGTGTTTTATCTGAGGGGCTGCCATGACGACCGTGATGTGTATCTTCATTTCATCTCTTCCCAGTGTGTTTTGAGCGTAGCAGGTATAGTCTCCTCCTTCTGTTACTCCAACTTTGTGGAGATACAGAGTTCCATTGTGAAAGAGGATGTACCGGCGAGACCTGTGTCCGCTGTCATCTGCCAGCATCGCATTATTGATCACTGTCCCATCTGGCAAACTCCAGGATATTTCTGGTGCGGGTGACCCAGAGGCCTTGCAGTCCACTCTGAAATCTTTTCCATATGGCACCAGTTTCTTAAAATACTGTTTCTGGTCAATCTTGGCTGGTTTCATTGTGATGCTGACTTTCATCAGTATCAGATCATCACCAATTTTGTTTCTTGCTACACACAAATAGTCACCTGCATCCTTTTCAGTAACCGCCTCGATAACCAAGGATCCATTGGGGTAGACACGGATTCGACTTCCCATTCTGTTGTAGAGGGAGAAAGAGGAAAAGAATTATGGAACAAAATGCTGGAAGTGAACACTGAGCGCTGGAAGTGAACACTGAGCCCTGGAAGTCACCAACAATATTAACAGCACGACAGGATACAGAAGCTCTCTGCAGGGGCATTGTGTCCACATCACCGCAGTTCTAAGTGGTGTAGTGGTTATGTGGGTGTGCCTGAGCTCGCTGACTCAGGTGTGCAAAGCTGCACGGTGCTGCCTCTGCCGTGCTGAAAACTGTTCTGTGAATGAATGAGCCTGTTGAACCTTATGTCCCTCACCCCGCCAGCCTCTGTGTCTCTCCTTGCAGATAACCCGCAATACTTGCCCCCAGCTGGGGGTAGGTAGCAGTGCCTCTGCATGTGGTCCATAATGACACTTGGTACCGAGTGATGACTCTGGCTGCCTTTCCCGCAGCAGGGCATGGACCTGGATTTCCCTTTGACCAGCTCTACGTTCTCATGAGCCTGCTGGGAACATCCTGACCCAGGAATGTCTCTCCCAAAGCAAAGGGGAAGTGTTACTGTGGGAGGAGGCATGGCAGGGTAGGCCCTCCAAGGTAGACTTGGCAGAGACTAAGAAGCCCCTTTCTTCTGAGACCTACATCACACTTCTCTTATAAATAACTTTACCTCCTACAAAATTATAAAATTCAGCCAATGCATATTGACATCAGTTTCCTTAACTCAAACACGCCTTGTATCCATTTTGGTAAGACCTCACCCTCTTATGACAATTGATGTGATCTGTTATTAGACCTATAATAACAAGCCTACATCACAGATGTTTCATCAGTTAGACATTTAGAAGTTAATTTAGTTCACAATGTATTGTTTCAGTGATGTAACAGTCTGATATAAGTACCAGAGAAGACAGCAGTTGAAGTTCCAAAGAGGTGGGGGGAAAAGACTCTCCTACCTGTGCCACTGGTCAATAACTGCCTTGGAAGGTAACCTCCAGATGATTCTGGGCTTTGGCTCCCCAGTCGCTGTGCAGTTCAGAAGCAACTTATCCCCAAAATTCAACTGAGTCATTGCTTGAGAGGCGGTAGCTATTTTTGGAAGTGTATCTCTGTGCTCCACCACAAGGCTCACCACCCTCCTTTCGGAGCCAGTCGAACTTGTGGCGATGCACTCGTAATTCCCGCTGTCTGAAGGGACAATGTTGCTGAGGTGGAGGGTACCATTGGAGAACAGGAACAGCTTTGCATTTACAAACTGCAGAGGTTTCACCACTGTTCCATCAAAGAGGACCCAGTGGACAGTGGGCTGAGGATTCCCTTTCACAGTGCAAGGGAGTTTCAGATTTCCCCCCATTGTTCCTTCAACACGTTGTCTCTTCTCTTCTAGAATAGCAGGAGGTGCTGCAATCACCTGCAGTTTTACAACCAGTGTGTCAGTGCCCGCTGGGTTTTTAGCCATGCATGTGTAAAGGCCCCTGTCGTAAACGGTGACTTCTTTGATAATTAAAGTGCCATCTGGTTCCACATGAGCTTTGCTATTTCCTGTGGAGTCAGAGATGTGTGTTTTATTTGCTAGAACCCAGGAGATGGTGGGAGGAGGCCTGCCCTCAGCTCTGCACTTAACTGCCACGGGCTTTCCAGAGTGAGCGATGAGGAGCTGCCATCTGCCACCGGTGATGCGGGGCGGATAGGCCACTACTGACAAGGTGACCAGGAGCCGTGCCACGCCGTGCGGGTTGGTCGCGGTGCACAGGTACTGCCCCCGGTCCTCCAGGCCCGCCCGGGCGATGGAGAGGGTGCCATTGGCAAACACCATCCATCTGCCATCGCCTCGGCCTTCCAGAGCATCGGTCCCTAAGGAAGCAAGAAGGCAACAGCGCAGCACGTTATAACCTCTCTGTTCTTTTCCCTTGAAAACACTTTCCCTGTCCTGTCTACTTTGCCCAAATAACCAAGACACAAGTGAGAAGAAAGGGAAAAGAAGAAAAATAATAGTATTTTGCTTATAGCGTGACAAAGGTTTAAAGTAAAAACAAAATTTAGTCCTCACTAGAGACAAAGCAGATGGGGCTTTACATATCCCAAAATACTTTGGCATAGCTGTGAGTAGGCTTTGCACATTCAGATATATTTTGGCATAGCTTTAACTTGATTTGATGGTTTGTTGCCACAGACAAATTTTTCTTTTCACTTGTGTCACTGTTCTGAAATAGGAGGTAATATACAATAAATATTGAAATCTTCTCATAATAAGCACAGAATTATAGTTAAATAGAGACTGTATATTTCCCGCGCTGCCCCAAGATACTGCAGCAAGTGTGCTGGGATATCTTTTGTTTCTTTTTCACTATTTCCAACTTCATCTTTTCACTGATATTTCACGGTACTCCTAATTGAAGCAATACTTGTCTTTGGCACACATAACATCTGCCAAGACTATAATAGAAAGTAAATTCTAGAGAGGTTTCTCAAGCTTACCTGATGATATCTTGGTCCACTGTATTGTTGGACGGGGGTTCCCAGTAGCTTCACAAGGAATAAAAGCATCTGAATTAGCTAGCACAGTGAAAGCAGCTAATTTGCCTCCAATTATTATGGGTTTTGCAAAATTTTTTCTACTTAAAGAGTCCGAGACTCTAGGATTGTTTGTGGTAGTTCCTTGATCTTGGCTCTTTTCAGACCAGCCTTTGACAGAACTGTCCTTGTCCCTTCCCCACAGAGGAGCATGAGGAGTTGTGATCCGTGATGGCACAGTCAGTGTATTGACAGGTAGTGTGTTGCCTCTCTCTGGGACTTTAGCTGAGAACCTCTGCCAGAGTTTGATTTGCCTTGACGGAGGCAAGGTGGTTCTTACAGTATGTGCAGGTGGCACAAGCACTGTTAAAGGTGGTGGGGGGGTGGGATGCTGAGCGCTGGGAGGAGACATAGCTGTGGATGCAGCAGGAGCTCTGGCAGTTGACTGGGTTCTTGCTGGGAAAGTGGGCTGTGCAACATGGTTTTCTTGGCTAACTCTCTCTTCCGTTTTCAGGTGTGATTTTTCACCTGCTGTTGCAGTGGCTTTGATTTGCTGAGCAGGTTCTGACCCAGATGCTGCACTGACTGTGGCAGGTTGCACAGTTGTGGCACTGAAAGGCTTTGAAAGCAGTGGTGTGGTTTGGCTTGTGGTGGTCGGGCTCCAAGCAAAAGGAGTGTCAGGGGATAACGTGGCTGACGGGGTGTTCCTCTGTGTGACAGGTGTCACTGATGTCTGCATGGCTGCTGTAGGGATGTGCTGAAGTACCTCTGGTGTGTTAAGGCTCTGCAGTGCTGGCATTTCTGACACCAAGACTGCACCTGCACTCTCCGAGACAGGTTTTGCAGGGGTAAGACTTGTGGGCGTAGTCAGTGGTGTAGCTGTTGTCAGGACAGGTGTGGCTGCGTTCACAGCAGGAGTTGCTGGGGTGCTGTGGCCGGCAGTCATGCTTTGTGAAGGAGATGTTTTAGGAGGCCTCTTCCTCCTCTGACCTCGCTTTCTTCCCACTCTCAGTATTTTACTTTTGGTGATTTTGGTGTCAGTTCGAGCCATAATAATAGGTGTAACTGTTGGCTTTGAACTTGCTACATCTGCTCCTTTGGTTGCAGTTGTTGCAGGATTAGAGTAAGACTGAGGTATTGCCGTGGGAAGATGTTCTTCTGATTTACCACTGCCATAATGAATGGGTTTGTTTAAAGACAAGAAACCACTGCTGTGATTCCCACCTGTTGAAGTAGGTGTAAAGTGCGAAGGAGATATTTTGGACATAGATAATGCTGCTGTAGCTTTAGGATACGTGGTTGGTACCTCGGTTGATAGAAATGTGTCTGTCTTTTGGGTTGGTAGCTTCTGAAGAAGGATCTCTTTTTGTTCACCATTTCCAAAGAGACGTTCCCAAATAATATCTCCTCTTTGAGAATTTTTTGCTGAGGTTCTAGACTTAATGCTGGGTGAGACTGATTCAAGGGCAGAAGATACCTTAGTGCTTATGGTATGTGTAATTTCTGTTGTAATATGAACGGTATGGGTTGCCATTGTTGGTTGTATGATGCTAAGAGGCTGGAATGTATCAGTAGTTGTTTGAAATGAAGTGCTGGTTTCTAATTTCCATTGAGGGGTATCTTGGGTGCCTTTTGTAATTAAAGGCATGACTGTTGTAGTAGCTTTTTGCCTTGCACTAGCTTTGTTTTTCTCTTCCCTGAGGAATGCTGTGTTTTGATGAGTAGCTGCTGTGTACTCCAATGGCATATTCATGGTAGAGGGGGAGGACAGAGGTGCTTCCGGGCTAAATGGGTTGATGGAGCTGCTTAAATAATTTAAGGTGGGTATATTTGATACATATTTCATATTCAGTTGAACATCTGCAGACCCAGCTGTACTTCCTCTGACAAATCCTGGCCTCCCAAAATTGTATCTGTGCTCTTTCATACTTGGAATACGCCCTGGGCTAACAATTCGTCTCCTACCAGAAATTTTCCTTCGTCTTCCATATTGCTGCTGGCCCCGGGCTGTATGAGTTCTAACATCCTGAATAACCTGAAATTGCTGGTGAGTAATGATATTTGAGTCCAATGGTGGGTTAGGAGTTACCTGTTTTGGAGTAGTGTGAAAATAAATGTGACCAAATTCAGGACTTGGCTCACTGACTGTCACTACAGATGTCTGGTGATCTGTTTTGGTGGAAATCTTATCAGACTCGGTAAAAACATGTAGTTTTCCCACTGTGTTCTGGGAAGTTACAGACTTGCTGGTGTCTGTAACATCTGTTACGAGTGTCGTGGATACAGATTTTAAATGGTGGTTATTACCTTCCCCAGAATATCCCAGCCTTTGCTCAGCAGGGAAGGGCGTAGATTTTTTACTTGCTCCATTTGATCCAGTTGTTTGGTTTATACCATTTGCTGATATTTGACTTAAGTCAGATCTTTCCCATGAGTTTGCAGTTGTAGGGTTAAGGTATGTTTGTGGCCTTCTGCTGTCGGATGACACAGACTGTGGAAAAGGAGAGGGCAGGGGTGTTACTGCCTCTGCAACCAGAAGAGAGGTTTTCCTAGTGGGAGTGTTACTCGCAGCCTTCTCAGGCTCTGCAGTTACTGTGCTTTCCATTGCTTTTCCCAGAGTAGATACAGTGGCTGTCTCTGTTACTGGTATCATGAATTCTTCTTCTGGCGATACAAGATCACCAGATGCTTCCTCCTCATCCCCAGGTACTTCTGAGAACTTAGGGGCTTGAATAGGTGGTTTCGTTGCAACTTCCCCTCGTTTTTCTATTGATGTTGAGTTCCTCTTTGTTTTTTCCAAAAAGGCTGCCCAGCGTTCTGGATCAACTCTCCTGGCTGAGGAAACAAACTGCCTTCTGTGTCCTCTAAACCGCCTGCTTACTTTGTCCTTGTAGTGCCTGTAAGTCATTTTCCCGTAGCTGCTCCTTTTATGTGCACTCTGTGCGATGCGATTCCTGGGCGGTGAGGCAACAGATTCCTGATAAGCTGTCAAGGTAGCTGGAGTAGCTGAAGGATGTTTCTGTCTTGTAGCAGAGGCCAGCATTGCATTGCCAGAGCCATCGCCCTCTTCCCAGTCTCCCACAGCTACAACTTTTTTCTTTAGAGTGGTTTTCTCCTTTCTAACTAGCACTTGGAAAACCAAAAGATCAACACCGTACTGGTTGGCTGCAAAACATCTGAAGTAGCCACTGTCTCTCATAGTTACCCCTTGTATTCCCAAGGTACCATTGTCAAAAATGTGTTTGTTTCTTACAGAATGATGAAGAATCATGTGCTGAGGTAACACCCAGCTAATGGCAGCATCTGGAGCAGCAGTGGATGTACAGGGAAGGTAGAGGGTGCTGCCAACAAATGTAGAAAGTTTGGCTCCATTTACACTGTTGTGTTCCACATAAGGATCAATCACAGTAATTCTAAACGTGAGAGTATCTGCATCGTTGTAATTTGTGCCTATGCAGTGATAAAGCCCAGTGTCAAAAGCGTCAGCTGTTCGTAATGTGAGTGTGCCAGTTTTAACTACTATGATTCTTCCATCCTCACTGATGTAAGGAGCTCTGACTTTGCTCCCATCAGCCAATATCCACTCTGTGGCAGGAGCTGGGTCTCCAACTGCTTGGCACTCCAGTTCTACAGTCCCCCCAATTAAAACAGTGTGCTCCGTTTGTGTTTTGTTGTCCCTGGAGATGATGGTCCAGGCATTTCTCACCTGTTTTCTGTCAGTGCTGGGCAAAATAATCTGAGCATCTGTGAAGTACTGGATGTGCAGTGTGTTTAGTGTGGTTGCTGTCCTGTCTAGCTGTAAAGCCACTTTGCTTTGCATTAACCAAGATGGTTCAGCTCTCAGTTCAGCCTCTATATTGGTAAAAAGTTCATCTTTTTCAGAGTAGATTTGTTTGTATTTGTAACTAATAAAAGGCACATTAGTTGCTAGGGCATTCCTTTCCAGTTTTAAGGGAGAATTGCTGTACAGTGCCAATATGCTCCATAGCTGCTGAATATGTTCATAGTCAATGCTACACACAAGAAGTGCCGAGAATGATGTTTTGAGTACTGTAATGTTGCCATCGTTGTCAAATGAGATCGGAGATATTTCTTTAGGTTTTTGGATGTTGCAAACCAAGTTACCTTGACTCCCTGCTTGGTCGGTCATGTTCAAAACCATGGATCCTATAGGAGCTATGAAGTCCTTGGGAGAGACAGAACTCAAATCCCCATCATCTGGCATTGTGAGGTTTTTAAATTTCAGGGAGTCGTGTATGGCTGGCTTAAAGCAGGTTAAAGATGCAGAAGGAATACCTACTAAGCTTTTCCCTTTATGATTTTTGGGACTAGCACAAACTGGGCACTGATGAGCACCAGAACTTCTGTCTTTTTTGCACTTTAGGGCATCTGAGGGGAAGAAAAATGCAGTCAGCTTCTGTGATACAATATTTAATATTAAAAACCCCACATAGCTACCAGCAAGTTGTTCTCTTGAATAAAATACCATCAAAGCTCATCTTCAAGTAATGTATGAAAATCTAAAGTAACCTAAGAAAACTGATGAATTTTCTCTGAAGAAACTGCTCAAGGACTGTTGCTATTGCAACTCAGTGTGGTGTCCTTCTGTCCCAGTGGTGTGACACTGGGCAAAGTGAGCTCTGCTGTGGTACATGGCCATAGCTTTGTTCTGAGAGACGTAGGCTCTAGCAGTTTGGGGGCAACACTACACTGCCATGTGGAACCTCTACTCAGGGCAGTGACAGAGAAAACCCTTGAGTCCCATTCCTTTCGATTTTGAAGAACTGGGTACAATGTGGCCTTCACTATTCCAGTTACGTTAAAATTAGCTTCCTTATCTCCTGTGGATTCTTCCGGTGCACAGAAATTTTGGACTCGCCAAAGAAAATGTTCCATTGAGGAAAGATGCACTTGGAAATGGGTTAATACCGCTAGATTCATTTAATCCGGGAAACTAAATGGTATTAATCTGTTTATCTCGATTACAAACACCTACAAAAATCCTGTCTTCCAGTCTTTTCTGAGGGAATAAATAAATAAATGACAGTTACCTTTATCAGAAAGAATAAGATGCTGTAACATGATTAAAAAGCACGAACAAAGCCTTGAGCTCACCTGGTCTCTGTTTTGCCCATTCTGCAAACCACTGTAGATTGCAATCACAGGACCATGGGTTTCCGTGAAGGTAAATGCTCTCTAGCTCAGACAGGTAGGAAAACATTTCTTGTGGTAATGAAGTCAACGCGTTGTCAGACAAATATATGTGCTTCATGGAGGATATTTTAAATATTTGGCTATAGCGCAAGGTAACAAACGTATCTGGATGAAGCTGCTTAAGCAAATTTCCTTCCAAGTGGACCAGCCTCAGTGATGTGAGTCCGTAGAAAACATTGGGATTTACAAATTCAATTTTATTGTGGTCCATATGCAACCGTACCAAGCTCTTTAGACCATAAAAAATATCCTGCTGAAGTACTCTGACCTTGTTGTAACTCATTTTTAAAACCTGTTGATGAAAAAGTAACAAGTGTATAATATTAACCCATGTTATATTGTTGTAAGGCTCCTAACAAATTTTGATTGATGGTTACTCTGTGATGTGAAAGTACTTCACCAGACCAGTAATGCGAATGACTGGGGAAAAATACTTAGGAGGAGGAATTATTTATACATGGAATGTTAGTTGCAGGACTACAGTGATGCTTTCTTGTTCCAGCAGTCCATCAAGGTGACACTTCAGCAGTCACATTCACAAAATGCAGTGATTAAAAAATATAATAAAGCAATGCGTGTTTCTCATTCAAAAATTCTTAATTAAACCACACTTATGAAAAGGGTAAGCAGAATTCAACCAAAAACTGTGGCAGTAATTTTTGTTCCACCCAGTGGAACAAAAAATTTTATAGGCATAAGACTAAAAATGCGTGCAACAGTTTTTGTTTGAAGTGTTTTGTTTGAAGTTTAACCAACAGAACTGCTATGTGTGTTCCCAGTTTCAGAATTTGTGTCATGTGAGACATGTACTTGCCAAACCTCAACTCTCAGGTGCCATTTTGTTGCTGGCAGGTTAAAAGTCAAATTGGTAACTGTGAGGTGAGCTGGCGTATTGCCCAAGTACTAAATATGGTACCCAAGACAGCCTTTTTGTTGTTATTTTTCCTTTTAGAATTATACTGTAACAGTCACAGTTACAGTTCTTCAGGGAGGGGAAAAAAAGTACAAAATCACAATACCATACAAGTTTATTTGGCAAATATAATTCTGTTAAAACTGTCTCTAATTGTGTTGTCACCTTGCTTGTTGATAAGGGAGGAAAAACTCATAGGACTCCATAAAGCTTATTTCATTGAGTCAGTTGCAAAGGAGCTAACAAGCAAGCTTTCAGGCACAAAAGTGCCCTTTTTGAGGGTTAATGGAACCTGAAGATCTGTGTGCTCCAAAACTGTCTGGTTTCTGCCTTTCCCTCCCACCCCTAATCCTATAAACCCAGCAATTGAGCCAATACCCTGTTTTCTGTCTGAGCAGTTTAGGTCTCTCATGTTCTTAGTTCACCACAGCTGCGACATTCCTCCTGCTCTGCAGCAGTTAGTAACAGCTCTAGATGGAAATTTAACGCGAGAATGAGCATTACCGGTACACAGAATTTGTTGGGAATGGTTCTTCTGAAACAATCATGTAAGTATTTTTTTATATATGAAATCTATATGGCACAGTGAGATACTGAAATGGCTCCAGAATTCCTTTATGACACCATACATTTACTGATTTTTACAATACATTAAAATTTATTTTATAAATAGGTAATATTTCAATTTAAAAATAAAAAAGGCATTGAATACTACATTTTAAAAGTCCACAGATGTATATTAATTTATGAAACCAATGAACTGTAGTTTTTTTAACGCATTAAAATGTTTATATGTAATTTGTTCGGTTTCTGTTCAGTAGGAGCCTTTTTTAAATGAAAGACAGTAAGGACTATACTGCACTGAAGGGAAATGGAAATCTGGATGGAAAACAATTCTCCAAAAAATCCATAAATTGACTAACAAATTAACTAAAGACAAGTTGCAGTACTTGGAGCTCTGCAATCTTTCTCTCTCATGCAAAAGAGCATTTCAGCTGCAGCTGCCCATTCAGATATTGCTGACAGATATCTACCAATATGTTCATCATGCTCTTTAAATTGTGCCCAAATGCCCACTTGGGAAGGGAAGGCATTTCCCATTAGGATACTGGATCTTGTACATGGATACAGTAAGAAACAGGAAACCAAAATGCTACAGACCACTGGTCTGCTTCTGTTTGTCAGTATTATTGCAGATTGTTTAAAAGACATAACAAAAATTAAGATAAAGTCATTTAGTTCTTACCTGTAATGAATATAAATCACTGAAGGCCTTATCAGGGATTGTATTTATCTCATTGCTGTGCAGCATCAGTAACTCCAGTTTTTCCAAGCCAGAAAAATCCGTTTCCGTCAGTTTAAGCAAGCTGTTGTAACTGTAACAAACATTTCATCCCAGACCTGAATTTTAGTCAGAAAGCTCAACTTCACAAGATTTCAAACTAACCAACCAACCCAAAAGAAAACAACAACTCTTTGGAAATGCATAAAGGTACGTAGCACTTCTAGTTGCTAAGATGAATTTTTAAGCTATTCCTTCATGTTAACACAAGATTTAGTAACTTTTCCAGGGCAGCATTCTGAAGACTGTCTTCAGAGTGGATAAGGAAAATTACTGCAAAAATGGGCAGACAAGAATGCTGGTTTTGAGTTTTCAATGTGGAAGAGCAAGGAGCTCCTGTAATGGTAGAGACTGGTGATATGTTGATGCCTTTTCCCAGTGAGGTCTTTCCCAGCATTGCAGTATCGCAGAGAGGATCAAAAATACAAGAGAGCCTCCTTGCTGCCCACCAAGAACTAGGTAAAACCAAGGGTACTGGGGTGTGACCTTCCTCCTGGGACCTGGATTATGAGGGCTGCGCCTAGGGTTGTGCAGAGTGTCTTGGAGTCCCTCTCTGGTCGCTGACTATGTCATCTGCCCATTTCAGTTGTCCATTTTGAGTTTTAGTTTCATTCCACAGGTGTTCAGTGGTGCATGCTGCTTGTTAATGCAGACCTATCCTCAGCCTTCTCGGATCTCCATAAGCACAGATACAGTATAGATGGCCTAAGATGGATTTAAATGGGGAACCAAAAATGACATGGAGTCTCCTTTGAGTGAGAATTGCACTGCACAATGGTGACAGGGAAGTTGGATTGATTCACCAGTCAGATAGATGGCCAGAGCAGTAATTAATGTATTTCAAACATATGTCTCGCATCTCAGATAACTCATAGTCCTCTAAAAGTACTGGCACTTAATTGTCAGACTTCATATACAGCACCTCTGGACAACACTGACAAAATCAATGGAAGGAAAGGGCAGACAGGAATCAAGACAAGGGGAAGACCTCAATGAGAACTTCCTTTTGTATTCTCTCCATGCACATATGGATGACTCGATAGCTATGTGTATCAAAAGTGATACAAGGATCAGTCAAATATTGCTGACTGGTCTGGGCATTTGATTGTATGACAGAGGGTGCTTGCTGGAAATTGCATTAAAGGGTGAGGTGAGCCTGGGTATAGTTCCTTTTAACCACTCACAGAACAGAACCATTTTGGAGGATGAAATATTCAGTTATTTCCCATAAACTCAACAGATAAAACCGTAAGTATTAGCATGGTGTGACATTCTAAAGTCACATCAAAGTCTCTGAAAATTTTAATACATATACTAATGTTCTAGCCCACTCTGAGCTCTGAACTACCTTTCCCCAGAGAGAATTCTTCCTATTTCAGAATCCTTGAGTGTCATGTTACAGATGCAAAAGGTTTGAGGAATATACCAGAATTCATTTGAGTTCAAAATGTTTTGAAGTTCTTACATGCCCTGTGATACATCCCCAAAATCTGCACTTAGTGTTGGAGGTCTTAGGCTTTACTAGCTGTGACTGCAACCATTTCTGAGTACTGCAGAACGTTAAGCTCCTAAGATGTATTCATTTGCTCTGGTTAATTTCTAGCCCTGAATTTGTAAACTCTTAATTATTGCTTTGGAAAGTGTTGAAAGGTAACTGGACCGAATATTTAAAATCTCGATGTTAAACATACCCCAGATTGATGCGCTCCACGTTTGGGGGGATGTGCGGTGGGACGGCTGTGAAGTACCGGAACGTGCAGTGCACCTCGGTGGGGACGTAGCAGGCACAGAGCCTGGGACAGGCGCTGCTGCCGGGGAGGGTGGCCAGGCAGAGGGTGAGGAGGGTCTCCAGGCACCAGGGTCTGCCTCTGCGTATTGCCTTCATCCTGCACGGAAATACTAGGCTGCCATCCTTCAGAGCAAAAGCGAGCAGATTCCTGCAAGGAAAAGAAAACACACAAGCATTTACAGCGAGTCGCTGAGTTTTAAGCTCGAAGCGCAAGAGGAATTTTTTAACTTGAAAGAAAAAAGAACCCATAAACCAGACCCCAAACTCTTGGTTTTTCCCCTTAAGTTTTCAGATCTGCGTAAGGACCGAAAATGTTTGTCATTTAAAAGAAACAGCCTCACAATTTCTTCCTTTTAGTGCGATGTGCCCCGTGAGTTGTTGCTTACAGGTAGAGTTTTAATTTTTGAAGGAAGCAAACGTGGAAGCTGTAGTATTTGGCTGTGGTTGCATCACGGCTCTGGCTGTGCAGAGCGTGGATAAATCTGCTAGCAATTTATCCTCGGGAAGGCACACGTCAGCTCCTTTCTTGCCAGTAATTATTCCAAACAAAATTAACTAATTTCAAAGCCCGCGCTCGGAGCCGCCGAGCGGCGGCAGCGACCCCTCGCTCCCCGCAGCGCTTTCCCCGGACCCTCGGTCGGGGACCGGCGACCGGCTCCCGGGTCCCACCTGCACCGGCAGCGGA
>VXBW01006750.1:2424-15632 GCA_013400375.1 Thinocorus orbignyianus
GAAAAATAAATCAACTGGTGTGATCCAGAAATGCACTCCAACTCTAAGTTAAACAGTAACAGCAATAACTGTCTTTCCATCTAGTCCTTCACATGGCACAGCTCACAGGTTCTCCCTAGGAAGTCTACTCAACACTCGACGTACGATTCAACAGCAAAATGTCATGAAAATTAGGGTGCCATCATAAGGTGTTTTGGTTCAGTATCTTGGATACAATTCAAGGCAGAGACTGTATGTGGTGGTGTAGGTCCAGCTTGTTGCTGATGGCTCAACAGCATGACTCAGAAGATACAGGGTAAGTAATTACCTAGAAGACCCAGCAACCGAAGTAGAGACTGGTATTCTAAAGCTTATAGACATGACTGGCAAAGAACTATTGAACCTTCACAAGATCTGAGGGTTGGGGAGAGGACAACAGCATCCTATGTAATGAAAAATTGCTAAACTAAATGCTATGTTGAAAATAATAAAATAGTATGAACTAGCTGAAAAATGTTAATAAATATGACCCAACAAGCACATGAGGCAGGACAATTAGATTTCTATACAAGATTATTAAACTCTTCAGGGCTTAATCCATAAGCATGTTAATGACCAAAAGTCTCAAATTAAACACATTGGCAGCTGAGCCTCTTGCAGTTGTCACATTAGAGATCAAAGACACAAAATGGCTGTAGTCTCTGGAGAAGAGTTGAGAAGAAGCTTTTGGAGTCATGCACCAGACATAAAAAAATAGAAGGGGCAAGGCACACACCAAGGTGTAGTCACCAAGCAACATGGCAGACTTGCTGTAGGTGTGAGAGAAGATCTAAACATGCAATGTGGAAAATTTTCACTGGCAATAAACAGAACCCTTAGGACTGCTATCTTTAACTATTTTTATTACAATATCATTGTGCTGTAATTAAATACTATCAAACTGTTACGTCATCCTTTTAATATAGCTGGGAGATCATTCTCAGATGATTCTCAGACTTTGACCTCATTCTGGGTGCACTGAACTTTCTGGAAGTTTTATTTTTATGTGGGAATTGCAGTCATTGCCCAGAATCAAACGAACTCAGTTCTACAAGGGAAAGGCAGTACAAAGAGGTAGTTTTACAGGCTCTCTACCACACAGCAAACTGGTTTAGGCCTACATGAGTGTTAGATATGACTCCTTTGGATGGGTTACTTTGTCTGGGTGGAGAGCTTTCAAGAATACTTTCCAACTTGATCAGGTAGTTCTGGGCTAGAAACATAGCTCAGTACATCTACTTATTTCCTTTGTAAGGGACTGTGCTAGCCAGTATGGTGTTGTCTAGCCAAACTGGTAGAGATTAGTAGTAGAGTAGAGCATGCGGTACCTTTCTTGAGGAGCAGGACTTTAGCCTTGGACCAAGAGGTGTACTAGCTAGTGAAGCAACATTTTTATGTATGTATTTTGCGTGCTTAGTCGCTTAAGACTGTCAAGAGAAAGCCTATGAAATCACCTGTGGCTGAAATATTTTTCTTTGGAGGATTTTGGACCTTGCATTATGACACAACTACTTCTTTGTAGGTGGTGGTTTTCCAGGCAAACAGAAAAGAACAGAGAAGAAAATGAATGTTGAAGTTCAGTATGAGTTGTAGCCAACAAGAAAGTAATTTCTGAAATGAGCATAACACACAAATCAGTTCTGATTTGCTAATGAGTAGAGGAGTCCAGTTCAAACCTTGCTTATCTGCACTTCATTAACCTCTACAATGGTTTCATTTGTTCTTTCCACCTCCTAGCAAATATTCAAACTGAAACTGCAGGTGACCATCACTAAGGAATCACCAGTGTTAGAGAATGTACTCCAGCATACTTAAACTTGGTAGTAAGCACAATATCAGCCATCAAAATCGTATAGTGATTTAAGGGAAAAAGGACTTCTTCAAAGACATTTAATTTATCACTCACTATGTTTACATACTCAGTATTTGAAAAAAATCATTACTTGGCAAGCTTTGCCCTGTCGTCATTATAAATTTGTTCTAGATTTGCAGTTTGCATTTCATTAGGTACTTTGCTACAGGCCAAACACTTGTGATACAGGAAACCTCTGTACAAACCTAGTATACACATTATTCATGAGATTATTCAACTATCCAAACAATGTAAACTGCAATCAAAGAGGA
Organism: Thinocorus orbignyianus; assembly: GCA_013400375.1. Taxonomy (NCBI): domain Eukaryota; kingdom Metazoa; phylum Chordata; class Aves; order Ciconiiformes; family Thinocoridae; genus Thinocorus; species Thinocorus orbignyianus. The sequence continues at coordinate 4,567 of VXBW01006750.1, forward strand.
CAGAACTTGCCTAAATTTGAATGGGGGGTGCATGTGCTTTTCCACATAGCTCATGCTGTTGCTATTATGTTTTTCTCCTTCACACATGGGTCAATGCCTTGTGAAACTCCTTTGCAATTCCGTTTACTTCACTTCAGTTAGTGAGGAACAAATGTGGCCCTTGTTGTCTAATAACTCTGAATTTGAGAGAAATAATCTGTCGCTAACCACAAAGTTAGTTCACTTTTGGCCCTCAGGAGCCACTTTATCAGAGCAATTTGCTGTGAATGAAGGATTTCAGTTGAGACTGTCTTCTTTTCGTGGATCAAATAGCATGCAAGATATGTATTATGCCACCTAGAACATCATTTCTACAAACTGATTTCTAAGTACTGACCACTGGATGTGCTCTTTTCAGACACAGCAATAAAACAAATTATGATTTTTTTTTCCCAATAGTTTTTCCTTATGTTGGTGGTATCTTTCAATGTCAAATATTTGAGTCTTTTGAAAGGGGGAAGGAAGAGGGTACACTTGGAAGCTCAATAATATTTTAATACAAGAAAAGTGCTGTTACAGAAAAGCTGTAGCCAGTATATCCTCCTTGTATGTAACAAAGGAATTATCAAATACAGACATTTCTAGTTCAAGAAGATGGTTCTTTAGGAATTTCTCCTGCTTTTTCTGCTCACATTGACCTGCACTAGGACCCATGGACTTCATTGAGATTTTCACCAGTAAAACTTAGGGCTGAATTTGGTGTGAATGAGGACCTAATGCTCATATTTGCACAACAGTGATGGTGGCTGCCAGAACACCTCTATGTATGAGTAGCCTTCTTCAGATATTATAAAGAAGTTTGATTTTTAAATAACCATCAACTAGTCATATCACAAAAATCAAGGCCAAAAAAGCTATCTTCAGGCGGTCATTCAATAACAGAAGCTTTTGAAAGAGAGATTTTGGAGAGTGTTTCCACTGGTAATACCTTTTAGAGAAGATATATATGCTTTCTTATCCTTAAGCAGGAAAGATGTTTAGCTGAATAACTGTCAAGTATTTCGTCACAAGGGAGGGGAAAACCCATATGAACACAAAAAGCTCGGGAGCAACAGTCATTCACCATATAACCTGAGTGTCCAGAAAAGCTCAGAAAGAATCTTACCAGTTTACATTCCCCAAAATACAACATTTTTTTCTGTATTGTATGCTTCTAGAAGAAGGGAAGAAAAACAAACTGTCATTTCAGACATTCAGTGGTAAAGAACTGACTTTTTTTTTCCTTTTTGAGCATTTCTTCCTGTAGACTCTTCTTCTTGATAACTAAACAACTTCAGATGATTAACCTAGTATCAAGCTAGTATCAAGAAAGTACAGTAAAGAAAGCAAGAACATAGCTTTGGCTCTCTGATTCACCCTGAAAGCTTTGCATCAAGACCCATTCTTGAATTGTCCACTGTTTGGTCCAGTTGCTTAATAAGAAATTCTTTTGGTTATCCTCTAATGTGATATGATATAGCCTGAGGGGGAGGAAAAAACTACTAAAACAAAAATCTGCCATATCATCAAGAAATAGACAATATGAGTAATTTTGGGTTTGAAGTATGAATTATTTATATAGTGGCAGATGAGTGTACAGAGAGACAAAAAGCATAGTCTACTAATAATTCCTTCACTGTATGAATGAGGAAAGAAAAAGTATTTTTGTTTTCATTAAAATTCAGCATGCATCGAAGTTGAAAAATAGAGCATCTTTCTTCATGGCTGGAAGCGAAGAGAAACATCCTTTTAGAATCCTGCTGTGTGCATCTAGGTAACTTATTTTCCTAACAGGCAGAAATGCACATGGAGACAGCTAACAGGACTGTAGTGAGACCACTTTGAAACAGAGCACCCCAAGCAAGGCAGTCAACATTTAAATTCGCTGTCACTGCGAAGAAGACATTTCCAGTGTTGCATAACGTGTTATAAGCCTCACTTCTCTTCAACTGATGGCATTTTTGTCTGCATCTCTACTTTGAAACTGTTGCTGTACTGTTATAACCAAGTGTCTGAAAAAAAACCTGAAAAACTTGGAAAAGAAAGAATAAGTCCTCCTGAGGCACTTAAAGCAATAGTCTAACTCATTCAAACCATGTTCCCATGACTGTAGATGGAAAAACCCTCTACTATGCAAATTTTGTAATCATGATGTAGATTAAATATCTAAAGACGGATTTTAGTTAAAAGTGAGTACATTCATGTATCTGCATTTGTCATCAGAATATTTCTACCTGAAAGACCAGTTTCTTAGATTTTATCATGTGAAGATCTGGATGGTTGCTGATAGCTAATATATGATGTCCATACTGCTTAAATTCCGCTGCACTTAAAAAAAAAAAAAAATTACTGTTGTGTGATGTCACTGTAAATCTCAGTTATGTTATTTTTTCCCACCAGTGCAAATTTTTAGACTGAAGTCATACTACCAGTAGTGAAAGCAACACCAGAGACAGAATATGCGTTTAGGGAAACACAGAATTAATCCCAAGAAGTCAATGTTTGATTCCATACTTCCAGTAGACTAAACCAAAGGAGGTTTACTTCGGTGTCTAATTCTCTTTTTTCTTTTAACAGTGAAGTTATATTAGCAAGGATCTGGTGGAGATCAGAAGAGAATCAAGGAAATCAATAAACAACAGAACACACAATGCATAATGACATCTTTACGGGCATTTTAAATTAATGAAAGCAGATATCAGCTTGGATATAAAGAAAATCATTATTCTTAGCTAATAACATTCTCCTTCCCCAAACTGCAGTACATTTTATTGCTGCCTCTGAACTTGGATTCTAATTTAACCTTCTGGCCAGCACCTCATCTCAGTTTATCAGAGGCATCAGTCTTCATAATTGTGTTTTGTGAAGAAGCTGTTCTCTCATGCAATGACAGGGTCCTCCAGCCTGCACCTCCACAACAGTATTGAATTTTTTCCCATTACTAGCTGTTGGGAAAAATTAATTTTTTCCTTTTCTTAGAGACACCATTTGCAGATAAGCCGTGTTTGATTAGCGCAAAAGACAGGACTGCACTGATAAACATATAGATAATTGAAAAGGAAGTATTTTAATTTCCCCCTTAATGCACAGAACCTGCAGTTAAGACTGTTCTTTGTTTATCGACTCCACAAAGCTGGTGTGGGATATCTACCAGGCCTCTCTACTGTGAGGCATTTTGTATAAGAAATTTAGGTGCACTTTCTGCACACCCCCCTTGCCCTCATATTCCCTTCACCATTCATTGAAATAAGACAGATTTCCTGGAGACAGCAAATAGTTCTCCCTGATAAAAAAAGTTATTGTTTTGTTTTATACATTATTTCTGGCGTTAAGATCTTTATAAATCTTTCTTTAACTAAGGGACACACTGTCACTCTCACTCAAATAATATATTTGTTTGTATTAATAATTTAGGACTGACTTTGAGTTGACCCCATACTGTATCCCTCATCAGAGACTTATAAAGGGATATTTGTAATACCTGTGGACATCTTGCATTACACCAGTGGGAGTTTTCATCATCAGTAGATGAATAGCAGAAACATGGACAGAATAAAACACGGCAGATATATGCAAAAGACAGATTGAACCTGATTTATTTAGCAGTCTATTATTTACTATAGCTCTCCTTCGTCTCTCTCTTGGGTATATGAAATGGCATTATTTCCTGCAATAGTAGAATAAAACTGGAAAAAAGGAGCACACATAATAAAATACCACTTGAATAAAGGAAGCTTAAATCACAAACATTATTTCCTGACTCCTAAATACAGTATATTTTCAGAGAAGTCTTCAACAACTTCTATTGTTGTCAATTCCCATGTGAAGAAAAGTAACAAGATTCATATTCTTATTTATTGTTACTATTTTAGAGCACCCACATGAGCTCTTGGCACTTTGCAGCACAGAAGAAAAGAGGAACTCTTGGCCTTGATGAGTATAGACACTCCACAGTAAACAGCTGCTGGCATAACAGATCCAAACAGGAAAAATAAAACAGATAGTTCAGTTACAGGTATGATTACATGAGCACTCGAAGAGGCAGGACTAGCCTTAGGATTTTATCTTAAACACACAAAATGTTTTTTTCATTCTCATTCTTCCTCAAAATATTTATTATGGACTGTTGCACTCCACAGGCTTGCATACCAGATTTTTAACTATCTGGCAATTTAGGAATCAGTCTATCAAGATCCCAGTCTACTCTGTATTTATAGTTGCAGAAAATATTAATTAGGATGAAGAGCAGGAGAAAAGCATACATTCTTCGTTCCGTTGCTTCGATAGAGAAATGAGTTTTTTCCCTCCCTTAGGATGCAGTAAAATCAGAGGGGATTGCATGGAACTGGTGAAGCTGGTGGAGGTAACCTCTGCTTGGTTATCAAAACCAAAGGTGGAGAAAAGAGACGGAGAGAGGTACAGCCAATAGTTTAATTAAACTATTTGCCATACATTTAAAGAGATTAAGTATTTTGCATTTAGGCACCCAAGATTAAAAATCTGGGTCCCCAGAAAAATTATGAGGGCAAAATTCTAGCAGTGGAAGCTTCAGCAATGGTATCCTACTCATATTCTCAGAGTATTAGCTTCTTCCTCTGATAAGACCAGAGGTCACCTTGCCCACTCAGGGAACAAAATGCTCTCTTGAAAGAACCATTCCTGGTTTGCAATAGAGGGAAGTGCCCATGACTTCCCGTACCAGTTCTTCCCGATTGGCTCCTTCCTCAAGTACCTGACATTTTATTTTCAGAAGGGGATTAATTTCTGAGACAGGGTTTCCAAATCCGTCTTCCACTGGAAAGTAGGTACTGAATATGCAAGACTTCACACTGCTACCACGGCTGTGCTCTGTGTGTAACACTTGCTCCTGGACACCTTTCCTACAATCTGTATCATCTATTATTTCTATTGTCAGCTGTTGAATTACTGCACGGCTTAGGGCACAGATGATTTTTTGGAAATTAACTAGCTGAGATGATACTCAGCCTGATTCATCTTTACTAAAGCTCATTGCAAAGTCCTGGCCAGCAGCGGATCAATTACTCAACAGGTGAAATAATTATTATGAATAAGTTTAGTATGTTTTCTAGACCTAGACAAGTTATAAAAGACTCTGACATATTAACTTCCTCACAGCGTCATTGATAAATCAGATAAATGGGAAGTAATTTAAATAGGAAAAAAGTAAATGGGACATTTTAATTTCTTAATAAGGAAGATGAAATTACTGGTTCTTTGCTTATTTTGAAAAATGTCATCTGGAGTTCAGTTGTAACTATCCAGACATATTTTAAAATAGAAGGTACCTGGTATTAATAGAATCACGAGAGAGGCTAAATGAATAAAAATAATCCTTAGGCTATTGTTTAATATTGGAGTGAAACACTCTGAAGCCAAATTCAATGACATTTTCCAGACTGAAAAGAACTATGTAAATTACAGCTACTCTTAACAATGCAGAGTCACCATTATTATTGGATTAAAATGAAAACCAAAACCAAGGTGCAATGAAACAATGTAGTGATCCAAATATAATTCAGTGCTTTTCTCCAAGTTAAATTTTTTGAGATTCACCAAGGCCTTGTGGTTTAAGCTCATGTTTAAACAGATACACTGGTATGGAAAAGATTTTTCCTACTTGTCTTGCTTTGTTATTTCTTTTTGGAAAAAATTCTGCCTCCAGCCAAACTTAGAAAGCAACATACCTTTCAGGACCACATCATATCTTTGCTTTCAGGGGAAAATGTCACCAAGTCCTGAAGGCTCCATACACTTCAAAATCAGGGGACAATTCTGATGAATTCTCATGAGAAGGACAAGTATAATCTCTGTGGCTTTGGGAGGAGAGCAAGGTCTCTGCCTGATATTAGAGAGCACACGTAACCTCAGGTTGACCTTGTGTATTAGTGTGAATCACTGACTGTCAGGCACAGGCAAAGAATCGGGAACTGGAGCCAAAAATCTTGTGAGTTATTGGCAAGAGGCAATGAGTGGAAAAAGGCAACAGTATTTTGCTTCTCTGTTTGCTGAAAACCATACAATTTTCATGTAAAACACTCTTTTGAAGGAGCATAGTTTAAAGAAAAAGTGTATGCATAAGATATAGACACATTTTCTTGTATATTATTAATAGCTTTGGCTAAGTGGCTCTCCTGAACTACGTTTCTCCAATTATTCCCTCACTGCTTATTGATGTTTAAGTCCTAGCACTTCCAGTGTATTTTTCAATAGAACCTGATTGTGCTAATAAACTGCATATTGTCTCTGTGTTGAGGGAAGACAGTACCCTAAGGACCTGACTGAGGAGTATGGACACGGTTCTCAGTTGATAAAAAAGCCCCCTGGAAGTTACGTTCCAAAAGTACTTTCAACTAACGTTAGGGGAATTAAAAAAGGGAATCTTTCATTCACAATCTTTTCCCTTGGTGGTGCAGCAAAAATGCTGGATTACCTCCACTGTTAGGACATCTAGGAGAAGTTGCTTAGAACAAGCAGAAACCCCAAACTCACTAATACAGTATTTCTGCATTCCACACTAAAAATTAAAAGAAAAATAAAAAAGCATTCATAAGTGATATGGACCAGAGCAATATAAGTCATTTTGTCAATACATAGTAGATATCCAATATGGGCGTGTTTACTATAAAGCTTATCTTTGAAGAAGATTATAGCTCTTGCAGTGCATGAAAACATGCCAAGAGTGTCAGAGAATGTAAGATCTTACCATTCTAGTAGAAAAAAAAAAAAAAAAAAATAGGAAAAACAATAAGAAGTTGCATATAGCAAACACCCTGGAAACACTTATATTTACTTTTTCTCTCTTCTTAGCCTCCTTCCCAGGCCATTTTTGCTTCTTGTTCCTCCCACAGTATCTTCTTCCTCCATCTGAAAGAGCAATAGCAGTGTCCTCCCAGTCACTGCTCAGTAGGTTCTGGGCACAGCAGTTCTTGGGCAAAACCCAGCTAGGGCATCTTAGCCTGCATTTGTTTGTTAGCTATTGCAAATGGACAAGTATTTCAACTAAACTGTGTTCATATCTGTAATACTATTCACCTATCACAACGTATAAACAGATGCTTTGTGAAAAGCTTTATCAAAAAAAGCTAATAGAGGAAATGTTCTGATAGTGTTAGACAACTCTGTGAAGACTGTGTTAGATCTTTAACCAGGGAATCGATTGTAAATGCTATTCTAATTTATGCACAGATACTGATGTTAATTAAGTAATAGCAGAGGTTGTCTTCAAGTTTATGGAGCTATAATCGGCTCCCTTGTGTTCAATAAATGCTACAGCTACAGCGTGTGGTGTTAATTTCACACTACAGTGGGAATGGTGATTGTTGCCAAATATAATCATGAGTCACAGGCAATTTGGATTACTAAAGTCAGGTACGGTGCATGAAGAAATTAATTAGTCCATAATCACTTTTTAAAGTCACTTGCAGACATGTAAAAATTATGACTTCTGCACTCCTGCTACAATATACTGTATCTTCTGTTCTTAATCTGCAAGTGATCCAGAGGTAATACAAGATACTTGAACTTGCTCTTCCAAAACCTATTTATTGTCACATATTTTTCCTTGTGTTTGTCAGGTACAGGAAATGTTGTTAAGATACATTGTTGCTGGTAACAAACACAGCAGAAGTTCCCATTCAGAGGCTCACACTGAGTTAGTTTTTTATGGAGTTCCCCAAAACAGAACACTCCTAAAGGAAAAGTGCACTGGTGCTCTCCTCCCTCTGCACATTGCCGATGCCAGGTAGACTGCTCTCATTGTGAGGCTTAATGTTGATGTGAGATTGGTAGAGGTGTTACAGAAAGACTGTTTGTAGACAAAGTCTTTCAGTATCAGTCAATACAGAAACTTTTATCAGATCTTGGAAGGCTACTTTTGCTATTGTAATAAAAATGAAATGCTAAAATAGATGGTTCATCTTAATCATCTCCATTGACCATTCCGGTAAAAAACATCAGCATAAGCAGAAAGGGTATTTTATCCATAATAACTTCATTCATATTTTCCTCTTTCTTTGTCCCTAATCACAAGTAAAAGAAATAGGAGAAGTAGTTGTGCTGTGCCAATATTCATGCCCCCCTCAGTCTCTGACAACTTTTGTCCTCCAAAAAAAGCACCCCAAAATGCAGAAGATTGCTTAGGAATAGTATTTATAGTAGCTGGTTCTTCCATGGGATTAGCACATGAAAGTCCCTAGAAGAGTGTAAAGAACTGTCAGAGGATTGTCACCTATTCCCTGGCAGGTCAGCAGAGATCCTCTTGCTCTTGCAAATCTGAACCCAACAAGTTTCTGAGAGCCATGCCCTGGAAACAGCAGGTGGGAAGTGACGAACATCATTGCCACAGACCAGCTTTAGTGGGAGAACCCCTTGCAGAGGTGCTGCTTGGTTCTCAGAGTCAACTGAGGTAACTCACATCGAGTTGCTGACATGAACAAGGTGCATCAGCCTGAAAGCAGTTAGCTGCTGCCTACATAACCTTGCAACTCCCTGTCTCTGTGTGCCTCACAGAGCAGTACCCTAATTCCTTTTACTGCTGATCTATTCTAATAGATAATGGCCTCCCCGGAGAATTGCTGAAAGATGGGTTACTTACAATTCTAGCACAGAGCCAGGCATTGCTGTTGAGAGGAAACTGGAGAGGAAAATTGCAAGGAAATCCACAAAGATCTCTCTGTCTTTGTATCTGAAGTGCTTGCCATTACAATGCTTGGCCATTGTAAATGGCCTAGTAGATGTTTTTCATTTTTAAAATGTGTGGGTTTATATATGTAGGCATTAAAATTATAATCAGAAATCCTACTAAAAGCCCCTGCGCTCCACTACATCTTTGTAAAGTCAACTGTTTCAATTCAGAATGAATTCAGAATTGCAGACCACAGGGGTTGTCTGAGTCGTTACATAAACAACTTCACTTATTAACAAGTTTGTGTCATAACAACTTCAGAAACTACCCTTGATGCTAAAGGACGTAGTCCCATATCATCTGCTATTTCCTACAATACTGTTTGTACTTTATTAAAGATGAAATAACTCTCTCTCTAGACCAAACAGATCTCTTCCTTAATTACCTTCAGATCCCTTTGCAAAACATTTGCTCTTTCCTATGCAAATTCCTACCTGGGTTTTCTTTTGTCTACAAACCCAAAATTTCTCACTTAATTATCACCTCCTCATCCACTTTACAAGAAATTAACCTACTGCAGGTCTTCTAAGCCCCTTTGAAGCTGTTTCTGCAATGCTGTAATCCTGCTGTTCAACAGATAGGTAAAATGTTTCTTTGAGAATGTCATTACCATGGCTTACTACTGTTAGTATTTATTACACCTGACTCACAAAATTGCAGTGAAAATTAATATACTTGGCTAAATCCATCCTGCAGTCACAATTCTTTTTACAAATATTTGGCTTAAAAAGAAAGCAATAAAAACCCAAGAGCACTCTTTATGCTAAAGAAATGGTAGATTATCTCTCAAGACAAACATTCTGACGTTAAACTTGGAAATATTATCAAGATCATTGTCTAAACAGCACCTAGAAGTTTCAGAACTAGAGTCAATGTTCTAGCAGGCTAAAGACAATAGGGGATAGCTATCTATTTAAGCAAACACATGACATTAATCCAGTCCCACAGACCCTGAATAGCTAGTCCATGAATACTTGGGACTTGCAGTAGGTTCTCTGCAACCAGACTGTGTGTATATTCTTATTTGCATAATCAGAGTTACTTGGCATTCCTGTAGCAGTACTACTATGTTTCATCACATGCCTTTAATTTAGTTTAGCAACACTTTCATTGCTCATACTAGCAAGCTTTTAAAATACATTGGCTTTTTACCCAAGTAAAATTAGATCGCGGAGGAGCTCTCCACAAGTAATGGGCAGCAGCTATCCAGGAACTTCAAGGCACAGTTCCCTGTCGTATCAAGATTTCCTTCCTCCACACAGAATTAACAAATTTATTTAACAAAGCATAGATCCATATAGAAAATAAACCATAATTTAACCAGGGACTTCACAAGATGTCAGAATTCACACCAGTAATAAAGAGAATGAAAAATTAGTTGCAATGACAGTTTATTGCTTCTAATATTATCAGTGACTTCCAACATGTCTCAAAAAGATGTTATTAACATTTGTGAGGACATATCTTAATTTACAAGAGTAAATAGTAAGCTTTCTAAAGATGTTTGATATTTCAAAGTAAAAATAAACTATTTGTTTTAGAGAAACCACAGAAAGACACTTAGTAAGTTCAGTTCAACCTTCTCTGGGGTGTAGTTTTTAAAGGAATAAATGCAACACCCCTGTAGAAGGGTGTGTCGGATAAAATTGTCCTTTTAAACCTTTAAGTTTACCTATCAACTAATGATTCTACAGAAGTGAAAATACATCCCCCAAGATCCCCCATCACCTTCAGCAGAGGCCTGCCTCAAAATCATTTACTGAACAGTAGGGAAAGTTTTCTGAATGCTGTTCAGAAAGACAATGTTTGAAGTGAAGGACACATGATGGAAGCCAAAAGAAAGACCCACTAAGTAAAATAAATGGAGAAGGAAACATTGAAAATGCCATGGACCAAAATTACTTGTTAAAGAACTAAACAGACTTTTTCTGAAAGGAAAAAGCCATGTGAGTTTTTCTTCATTATTTTACTTCAATATTTATTTTCATCTGCTGATGTAAATGCAGGCAGTCTGGTGAAGTACCTATGGACTGGAAGAAATGAAACATCACACCCATTTTTAAAAAGAGTGGAGAGAAGGACCTGGGAATGACCAACCTGTCAGCCTCACCTCCGGGCCTGTGAAGATCATGGAACAGATCTTTCTTGATGCTATGTTTGGGCACATGGAGGACAAGGAGATGATTCAAGACAGCCATTATGGCTTCACTAGGGGTAGGTCCTGCCTGACTAACATACTGGCCTTCTATGGCAGAGTGACTATGTTGGTAGATAGGGGACGACCTGTTGATGTGATCTACCTGGACTTCTGTAAGGCCTTTGACACAGTCCCCTACAACATCCT
>VXBW01006750.1:23016-37189 GCA_013400375.1 Thinocorus orbignyianus
GGCAGGGGGGTTGGAACTTGATGATCTTTAAGGTCCCTTCCAACTCTAACCATTCTATGATTCAACAAGAGTAAGTGCAGGGTTCTGCACCTGGGCTGGAACAATCCCGGCTATCAGTACAGACTAGGGGATGAGGTATTAGAAAGCAGCACTGAGGAAAGGGACTGGGGGGTGCTGATGGACAAGAGGCTGGACATGAGCAGGCGGTGTGCACTTGCAACCCAGAAGGCTAATCACATCCTGGGCTGCATCAAAAGATGTGTTGCCCCCGATCCAGAGATGAACACATCTCTTGAAATTCCATATAGAGGACTGCCAAAATTCTCTCTGTGGAATACCACTTGATCGTCTGGTAAACATCAATTGCTCCTGCAATGAACAAAACTTGGTGCCTTCCTGGCGCAGTGCTCACAACAAGTAAGGGATCAGCACACAAGGACCAGATGGAAACCTCACTGCTCAAAGTACACCAGAAATTCATGCCTGAATTTCCTCTCTCCTCTCTTTTAATTTGTACTAAAAATGCTGCATTTTTTAGTATTTTGTTTCTGTCATGTTATATTTGTCTTCACACGATGTTAATCAGATTTTTTAAGAATCTCCTTTTGGATCTCCATTTCCAGAATTATACACAAGTTTCATACTAGACTGCGGGGTTTCCTTCCAAAAGCTTTCCCTGTTTTATTAGTCTGATAGAACTTGGAAAGAGATACTGAAGATCATATTAATCTTGCTTGTATTTATAAAACAAAAAGAAAAGGCTCTCCAGAAGTTGTCTATACTTGTTATCTGATTCTTCTGAGAGCATTCTGGTCTCTTAATGTTACTCAAAGGAGAGACAAAAACTCACAAAAATTAAGTCACAAAAAGAGTCTTAAATATTGTTAAAAGTTTTACTTCAGCCTGCACAAAAGTCAAGGTATTTCATTTGGCCTCAAAACACCCTGTTGTGCAAGCACTTCCACAGGATGAGGACTCTTTACAGACATTATATGCCATGGTATCTACCCTAAACCCTGTATTTCCCCTCTCCTGCTTCCCTCTTTCAAATTTAACTTGGGCTTCCAAAGTGTTTTTTTCTTGAATAGGAGTGGTGTGGTACGGGCGATTAATTTGCTCATTTTGTAATAGTCTTTGTTCTTATTCATTTGTTCTGTAATGATGCATACTATGAACTCTCAGTAATCCCGGAACCAACATTTCAGCCCAGGCTACACCCTTCCACTGCTCAGAAAACAGCATCATAATGTTAAACAACATTCATATATAATAAACAGTGGAGCAAAAGACAATGACAAGTTAGCAAAGGAAAATAATGAGCCAGAGAGTGGTTTCAGTGAATGACATTAAGTATGAAAGGCAAGTTTCCCTCCTGGCATGACTCTGTAATACTAATCTGTGTTGGTTTATGACCAGATCTTGATGGATGTTTTTGTGTATCTGAACTAAGAGAGAAGGGTGCCTAGAAAGAGGAGCATCAGCACACATGTACTCAGTATATTACCGCGTGTTTCCTTTCCTCACTAGTGAGAACACAAGTCCTGGATGCATATGCAATATAGCTTACCCCAGACCATTAATGCCAATTTGAAAAACACATTTCTCTAAAGGAAAGTTAGTTAGGGGAAGTGGTTTACACTGCCCAGGCTACTGCCATTGCTCTCAGGCAAATCAAGTGACACCCGTGGAATTCAAGTTTTTGCTTAGTAAAACGAGAGCATCTCATATACTTTGACACTTAGTAGTCTTACAATCATAAGGGGATATGAGAATTTAGGATAAAAAAAGTAAAGTATCTTGCAGATGTTTATCCACAGCGTATTACATTAGCCATTTCCAGAGATGTGATTATCACCTTATCACATACCCGTATTTCAGCCAGAATACGTATGCAGCGCCACTTCACACCTGTGGAATGATTAACGGGGGCAGAGCATGCCTGCTGCCTTCCAGCCCTGTTGGAGTGCATTACTCTTGAATTCTTGCTACATTTGATTTCTGTTTTGGGTTTATACACATATATAACATATGCCCATCCCTTTAAAGTCAAATAAGAACAACCCCAGATTTCATTTGAACTGTAGTGAACATTTGCTCAGCCATGGAGAGTAAATCCAGTTTGTTGTATCATTCTGTATCTTACAGGTCTATGGGCACACCTTCTCTGGAATCTTCAAGACCTGCCTAGATGCTAACCTGTGTAATGTGCTCTAGGCAATCCTGCATTAGCAGAGGAGTTGGACTAGATGATATCCAGAGGTCCCTTCCATCTCTGACAATCGCACAATTCCATGATGAACTTCTTTGACACTTGTTCTCTTTTACTGTTCCCTCTGTTCCGGTGCTGTTTCCTCTCCTACTTGGGCACAGACATATCCCATTTCAATATGTATTAACCTCACAGGGAGTAGAAAGATACACAAAAGGAGAACCATTTGGTGCAGAAATAGTCACCTGCTTCTTAATTAGAAGACCAACTGTCCAAACAAAAGAATGAATTGCATGCCTGCTTTACTGTGATGGAGTGAAAGAAAGCCTCAAATTACATGATTTACAAAGGAGAAAGCAAGCTTCAAATTACATGATTTACAAAGAAGATGACACCTTTTCTATAGTCCACTTACTCTCAACACGTAATCAGGAGACGGCAAGGTCAGATTTTTATGCAATAATCGAAATTTGGGGATTTTTTTCCCCCTCTTCCTTTTTTGTACCTTTAGGGATTGCTAAAAAAATTCAGAGTATGCACATTTAAAACAAACAAACAACAACAACAACAACAACAAAAACAACAACAAACTAAAAAAAACCCACAACACATCAAAAACTAAAATCTAAAGTCAAGTAGCTTGTCCCAAACAACTAAAGAAACATTTCCTTGGCATAAACTTTATTTCTCTGTTGGCTACTGCAAGACCTTCCATTTCTCATATTTCTCACAGATAGTTTTAAACTTTATAATTGCAATGGATTATGAAAAGACTGTTACTTGACTTAGCCAAAACGTAAGCACAGGCAGTTCCCACTGCCTACAGTGATAGTGATGGGAGGGGAGTGTTAGAATACTTTAAAATTTTGATCTATCAAGCACCTCCCCTGATAGTGACCCCTTCACCAACCAAAGTGAGGATTTTTATATGCAGACTACTACTGCTAACAGAAATCTGTACAGGTATAAGAGAGTGTATAACTGTCTTGGAAGAAATTACAGTTGGTGTGTGCATCCCCTTTGCTCCTCCTTCACCCCCACCTTCACCACCTCCTTTGCCCCAGTCCAGAGGTACATACGTCATAGGAGAGCTGTCAGCACAAGGCGTTGCTGCCTGGGGCTATGCACTCAGTGTATATATATATAACAGAATTCAGTATATATATAGATAGGTAGATCTGAATTTGGTAACTGCACCCTCCTCCTGACATTTGCATCATTGTCTGAAAGTGACACAAGCCTGAGCATCCTGGGATCAGCACTGTAGTCTCTGCCCAGGAAAAACCAATGTTCAATTCAGAGACCACTCTGCACAAGTAAGCGCTAAGCACCAAGAGCATTACTTCTCCAGGTATCAATCCTGGAGTTGAGAGGTTGAGCCTAATCACTCTACTGGGTCAGCCCAAGGAAAGATCAGAATCTTTTAAGCAGGAGCCCCTTACTCTGGGTTTATGCAATTAGGAATCATAGGCCTCACAGGCAGACTTCCTAGATCTAGGTCATACTTCAACAGGAGTTAGGGTCTTGCTGCAGCAAAATATGTGCAGGCTACATACGCACACTACATGTCTTAAGGGAAGAATAATAATTAACTGCAAGCTTGAGAATAGGCAGAAGGAACCCAGTTGGGGAATTCTATACCAAAGCATCATATTTGCAAGGAGATAAAGGGTCTGTTGAGCAGCTGCTCTCAGACTGCACTAGCACCAAATATTTCATCCCTCTGGACCAATTTTACTCAGGCTTTGCCCTGGGCAGAGCTTGGGTCTTGCTCCAAATCCTTAACACATGAGTATGAAGATATCCTAGTCACTCCCAGCTGCTCACTTAATACCCTACTGCACAACCAAGGAGAGAAGACAGCAAATGATGCCCAGAAAGCAAGGAGCAGAACAACTCCCAGGTAACTTTGAATGTTCCAGCAGAAAAAGGTGGTGTTTTTTTATGTTTTGGAGAAGTCTGTGTATAATTGCGAGGAAGTTCACTTGGCTGTCTGAAATAAGTACTAATTCTTGACAGAAAAACTTCATAATCTGTTTCCTGATAATTCTACTTATCCTTCACTTGTTATAAGTAACAATAGCATATATTACATATTTTGACATAATGAAGATTTTAAAATTATTTGAATGAACATATACATTAAGCTTTCTAAAATGAGAAATGTGCATTTTTCCCTCTCTGGCAGCCTTTTCAAGATGAGTGTGAGCTAATGCAGTTGCAAAAGCCTTGTTTTACTTCTTCCTGAAATTACAAGAATAAAGCAATCAGGATACAAAATACTCATGCTGTGCAGTCCCAAGCTCTAGTCACAGACTGATACACACACTGCTTATTAATTAACTGCTTATTAATTAATTAACTAAGCATTTAGCATTTCTCTGTAAAATCAACAGTCTGGTTTAAAAAAACCCTGATTGTTGTCATTGAAATACTACTGCTATTGTTACAGTTTACATGTTAAAGCTAACTGCACAGCTGGTGTTGTTTCATGAGCTCTTAATACCTATGTCTGTAAACCAAAAACTTTCGTATCATAGACAGATATAAGGTAGAGCATCTGTACTGACTACAAAAGGAGAATGCTCTCTGGTACCAGACATTTCTCTGTGATCACAGAACAATTTATCAGCCACTGCTTTAACTCTCTTTCAACAGAAAAGCATGTCTCTCATGTAACTCACTGCTCTTGATTCACAAAATATCCAGGCTATGCATTGTGACCAATGAGAGCTGTTGTAAGCTTTAACACATAGTCAGATATATCCATTTTCAGAAATGTTACTTTGCTGTTTTTGCAAAGCATCTAACAAAAGATGAATAGAACAACACGGTACTCCTTCTTGAATATTTACAACAAGCTTATTAAGAACGGAATTGAACAGCTCCACTTAAAACAACAGTAACCTCTTCCCACATATAACATAAATTACTACTAAGTCATCTAAGACTGTTTGGAACTACCCTTAACGTATTGATGATTACTTCAGTCCATTACTGGGTTGTTGCTTAAAGAAAAGAAAAAAAGCAACAAATATCAAGTTAAACGATAAGGCAATCTCTATGAAATAGAGACAGCCTTCAGCTCACGTTTGTAGTGCTCGAGTATTTTTCAGCAAATAGAGACACTACAATCCTACCACTTACACTCTGAAACATTAAAGATAGGATACTGTATTAATGTTCTCCCAAAAGGAGAAGAAAAAGATAGCGAACCCACAGCCAGACAAAGTGAAAACATGTAATAATTTCTCTAAATGTCTTGACTACAACCCAGCTTCCACCGCGTTGCAACTTC
The DNA here is from genome assembly GCA_013400375.1 of Thinocorus orbignyianus. Classification (NCBI taxonomy): domain Eukaryota; kingdom Metazoa; phylum Chordata; class Aves; order Ciconiiformes; family Thinocoridae; genus Thinocorus; species Thinocorus orbignyianus. Next base: position 28,524 of record VXBW01006750.1, read on the forward strand.
TGCACAACTCAGACAAAGATATTGTTTCATGCTTGCTTTTTGGTACAGAACATGAGCCAACATAAGAAACACGGAACATGGCAGATTTTGTCTCAACTGGGTCTTGCAGTACCTTCTTCGTTAATCATCAGTCTCTGGAAAATGAGAGACGTCACTCCCTATAACCTCCTCTCTCTCTTCAAATGATTCCTTAATACATCTTTTTTATTCAAAGACATCTTACAGGGAAAACAAGAAATCCACTGACACTGTGAAGATACTTCAGCTTGTATGACTAGAGGCGATCATAAGAGCTAAGCTGGAGGAGAGAATACAAAATTATATCAAACGGCATTTAAGACAGAAGTTATGAAAAGAAGCCTAAATAGGTGAAGTCCGGCACCAAGTATAGGAAACACGAAAGTGTTGCAGATGACAACCTGCTGTTAATCATTTTGGACCAGGAGGGCAAGGGAGTTCTCACAGCCCTTCTGAAAATGAAACCTTCATCCAGGCAGCCACATGCTATATTTCAGGTCTGCTTGTTAAGGATAAGACTTCACATCTCTACCACATGTTGCATCCTCCACTCAGAAGAACTTCACTACAGCTCTACACCAGCTGCAGAACTTTACTACAGTAGCTCTAAACAGTAAGACATACCAAATGTCCTAAAATCAAAAGATTTGGTGAAAGGATAAGTTATAGATCATTTTAAGCACCAGTGCTTTCCTTTCTTCAAGGGAAGGATAAAGTTCACAGACACTTGTGACAGTGGAAGAGGAAATATGAAACTCAAAATGAGCTTGCAAGCATTTGTAATTCTGATCACTTGCATCAGAAGTATATTGTTGGGATAAAAGAGTAGGATCACTGGTGTAGGGTGCAAGAAGACTGTGTAATTCACCATGCGAGAATTTTTACATCTGTCCACTGCTCATATTTTGTGGTAAGAAAGCCCTCACATGCAGTTGCAAGTATTTGTACACCTGCCTAGATGTGGTTTAAGCAACTGTCATGCTATTTATGCTACTCAAAGGCATGAAATTCCACTTTGAATGCTGGAAATCTGTGGCCATGTAGAAGCACAAATCAGATATTTTATTCACAAGAAAAAACCACACACACCCCTCTCAGGAAAAAAAAAAAAAAAAAAAAAAAAGAAAAAAAAGAAAAGAAANCAAAAAACACAAAACAACAAAACCCAACATCAACAAAAAAAGAGGAACAGTAGACTTCTTTTCTTTCTTTCCTATCCTTGGGCAAGCAGTCTCATCCTCCTCTTTGTACCTGTTCTGTCGTTTTCCCTGGTCCAATTCGACTCACTAACCTAACAGAAAACATTCTTATGGAGAGTCCTCTGCTAAGCAGTGTTGGTAGCACTAAACTGTTAAAATCTGTTCCAGACAAAACATGCAACTTTGTATTTAAAATGTTGCATAATCAGCCACAGTACACAAAAGAGACTATAATGTAAAAAATTACTGTTTTCCCATGGAAACACCTTAAAATAAACAGATGTGCACTTTTTTAAAATAAGAATTTGGGTTTAAAATTTAAATGCGGGTTTGCTTTCATGTTTTGCTGCTTTACTTTTTCTTTGCAAGGTAAGCAAATTACGTCCTAAGAATCAGTCTCTTGCTTCATTGTTTCAGTGACATCCTTTTAATAACAAATCCCATATACTACTAGTAATCATGATAAATTGTCACATTAAGGAGTGCTGCTGGGATAATTTTAATAAGTGGCTTTGTTTTTCTTCATAAAAATAACACACTTGAAGGAGGAAAGAAATAAATGACTGACTTAATTTTTGAAATAGCAGGTGACCTCTACTTCTCTCATATCAGTGAGCAGAGCAACTATCAGCAAGGACCAGTTGTTACTTTAAAATGAAGTCTGGAAAAAAAACAAAGTTCGCCTGGGAGCAGCTTGGACTGTGCCATTGGCAAAAGAAGTGGGGCTGTTGCTCCAGGAAGGATTCTTTCTGTCCTACCTGCATGATAGGCTCATCCATACAACATTCTTTTTACTGTCACATACACTGTATTTTCATAGAGCTGAAGGGTTTTCACAAACTTAAATTTGTTCCAGACTGGAGCAGATAAAGGTGCTGCCACCTAGCCTGGATTCCACGTTTGTGATTTTGATGGCAGAAGAGCCCTTGATTTTCACACATGCTGCAGTCGTAATTAAGTTTCCTCCCAAACAAGGATGAGATCCTGATAAAAAGCTGCAGGTTCACTTGAGTCAAACCTATTGCCTAGAAATGTCTTCTTCATTAAGAAATAATCAGCTGTCATTCCAGCAGCTAGAGAAAGCTGTGAAATGTACTGCACAGGGCTCAAATATACCAGTTATTTATAAAAGAGAAAGGAATGGGAGAAGCTCACTGACAGTTTCCAAGGTTACTCAGGGAGCCCTGCTAGACTACTTCTTTCGCCTTCCAACATCCCTGCAGCTCAACTAATGGAGAAGATGTGCTAGGGATGCAGCAAGCTCCAGACATCACTCCTTACTTGAATGGGTAACAACCTCCCTGTTTGCAAAACTGTCTGAATGTTCAAGATGGGCAACATACATTCTACATTGCATGCAAAGCTCCTTAATTTTCCCTTCCTCTCTTCTAAATCTATTTTTCAAAAGTTGGAGGGTCTTCTCCCTCTTTCCCACTCTAGTCAGCAGCTGGATTTTTCTCAGTGATAGAAAGCAGCTGATGAGTCATAACAGATAAACACTAAAATGTCAGTTTGGAGCAATACAGTCTTTTTCTGGTCACATTCTCCAGTATTTTCAGTTGGAGCCCTGTTTAAATTTGGAGCAATTCCGGGACCCAAATGGGAAAATAGCCTTTCACGAGCCCTTGGTTGGCAGAATAAAGAAGCTATCGAATGGGCACCGATAAAGGCAGATATGACTCCTAATTCTAAGATCAGAGAAGTACTTATATCTGAAGAGCTTTCTCTCTTGTAGTCTATTTCTTACATGATCTAACAGACACTTCCTTTGAACAGTATCAGCATGTATGACATTTTATCAACTAAAAACATTCCCTTCTCAAAAGTTGCCTCATTCTCCATGTAGTCACAATTCTCTAGATCACCCTTGTAAGTACCGAAGTAAGTAGTTATTATTGCCTCAGAGAAAAAGTGGGATCAAAGAAAAGAGTTTTTTAGAAGCCTTCAAGCTACACATTCACTGTATCTCCACAGTCAAATGGGAGAAAATATTGGACTGTAACTCAATTTTAGCAAATACACTATATGTCCTTTTGAGAACAGTCAGTTCAGATGGAGCATAAGACATCAATTATTTTCTGAGGAAAGCTTAAATATCAAAAGTAAAAACAAAGTCATGTTCTGCTTAAAACACACCCCACATTCCAAGATAGCTGCAACATTTTGGGGACTAATATTCTACCTATGTTCCTCTGTGTATTTTAAAAGTCGTCAAAGTACTTGCTGAGTGAAACTCTTTCAGAACCATTTATCTTTCCTTAAATATTTGACTGAATAAAGAAAAAAAGGTGTTTGCAGATGCAGGGGACAGCAGAACTTAGCCAGAGAATATTTTTGTGATGGATGGGAAAAATCTTTGGCTGTTACACCATTACAGGTTTCTCTGGTGACACACAGCTGTTCTGGTGAAATAGAAAACGAAGAGGGCAACAAAGTCCACTGTCATTTACATTTTTTCTAGAACATAATTTCCCACATAAATATCCAGACTGCTGATATTTTCAGGATGATCACAGTGTAAAAATAATTCTGATGTTTTTGCTTAGGCTAGCCAGCTAGAAAAATATTGTCTAGGCAGACACATGCAGATGCAACTTGATAAGTCAAGATTAATTTGCTATGCTCTTCAAGGAAAGGTCTGTCCCTAGTACAAATGGCACCTTAAAATATATACATGAAGAGTGCTACTGCTTTAGCATAACATGCAAAAATCTTGAACCTTTAATTAAGCCTTATCGTCCCCACAGTATATTGAAGCCACTGAAATGAAGCAAGCGTGAACAAAATGGGAACTCAAATTAATTTTAAATGGTCTGATGGGAAATACTTCCTAACTTCATCCACCCGACTGCTACACTCTAGCCTTCCTTGGTTTTTTGTTGCCATTTAATTTCTTCCCAAAGAATCCACTATCCTCTACAAAATCATAACTACTAAGTTTTTGAACACAGAGCCCAACAGAATCTGCTTTTTTGCTCAAACCGGAGAAACAAAAAGCCTCCATGTACTACAGCCGCAAACTTTCAGATCTGTCTAGCCCCTGCAAGGTGCACTAACTCCTACACACCATTTCTGCCCATCCCCTGCCTCTTTGTGTGTGTCACTAAGTTGCTTTAACAAGATTAGTTTAGAGAAAAGATGTCATAATTCCAGAATAGTATATTACTTGATATAGGTTTATTTGACACAGAAAGTTATAAAAATTAGAAAACTGAGGTGGTAACAGACTTTGAGTCAACTCCATAGTGTTCAAGGTGTTACAGATGCTACGAGAATGTATGCTGATGTATGCCACAGTAAACTAGTAAGAAACACAGAGGACAAACCACAGCTCTTATAGACTACAAACTTGTTGTTGTTGTTCTTTTTGTGTGGGGTTTTTTTGGATGCTTGTTTTAACAAAGAGAAAGAAATTTAAAGAGTGTGTAGAAGTCCTGCAATGAACTGTCTCATGATTGGTAACCAAACAAAAGCAGCTCTTACTACTTACTACAGCAGACCTGTCATAGATATTCAACAGGTTTAGTCTCATGCTAGTATCTAAAGAGGAGGAAGTGGTACAATAAAATAAAATGAACATGTTCATAGTAAGGAAAAAAACCCACTGAAAAAAATGGATGAGGCAATCCACTTTTGGACATAAATGCAACTGTTAGATTCAATAACATTTGAAAAGTTGAGAAACCATGCAAAACTACATACATATTAGTGTCAGGAACCATATGGGAAATCTCTGCAAAGCCCTGTTTAAATTAATGTACACACATATTTCTTTCACGCAAAGAAGAAACAATATGTAGTACTTGGCATCACACACTGTTTTTATTGATACGGTGGACTCAGGTTCTATGTGGCCACTATATTAACTAATAGACTGGGGAGAGAAATATTAAGGCAGAATTAACAGCTTTCCCAGGTTATGAACAAAATCTAAAGCAGAGCTGCCTGGTAGTTGGCAGCCCATTTTTTTCTAAGAATAAGTCAATTGTACCCAGAGAGCAAGCAAGAGACATGGCAGCAGTTCCTTAGGCTGGCTCTATTTTCAACTTTCTACAGCAGAAACTTGTCTTGTTAAGTACCTCAGCTGTGAAAAAGAAGGATTTAAATGAAATATACTCAAATCCTTTAGCTTAGTCCTACAAGGAAACGCCTGAGCATGAGTAAATCTCATTGAAGTCAGTGAATATGTTGAGTCCTTTATAGCACCTGCTTGCACACACTCAGCGGTAGATAGTCACATGGAAGATGATATCATGTACCCTGAGCACCCCTCCTCTGTGGGTGCAAACACTCAAGGCAAAAACATCTGGGAGGTGAGTGGCATCACCTATAACAGAAATACACCAGTTTTGTGTAGCTAGAAAAAGTTAGAAATTCAGGTTTTGACCATTACATGAACTTTGTCACAATAAAAAAAGAAAAAAGACATAAATTTTGAAGAGCCCTAGTCAAGCTCTTCACAAAAGAATCACTCTACTGAAACTGTTTCCCACTGTCTTTTCCTTGAAAGAAAAATTACATTCTGTTGAGGGCTACTGACTGCTTCGGTCACCCAAGCTCTGAGTGAGAGATATGAAGTACATGCTTATTTACAAAGTAGGAAAAGCTATTAAAAAAAAAAAAAAAAAAAAGTATCTGTGTACTTTACTTTCAATGTATATTGTCCTCACAAAAAAAGGTTTTGATGTACTTAATTGGTTTAATTTTGTTTCCTGTTGACATCTGTAGAAATGGGAATAAAGCAGTTCAACTAAATAAGTAGCCACTCACAAATCACCAGAGATGTACAGATGTGTTTGCCTGTTATTGTGGATTTTATTATTTTAGCTATGAAAACCAGATACACTAGAGAGCCAAAGCACTACGTCTTTTTAATAAAAGAAAATCAGAGTAATTATCTGGTCGGAAGACCTATTCTTTTCTAATTACATGTAATTTGATAAGTTCTCTTGGGTTTATAGAACTAATTTCTTAAATGCTAGTGATCTTCAAACAAGACTATGCTGCAGGACTTGTTTCAAGTATAGTTCTAGAAAAACGAATTCAGTTTTAGCACATAATACGTATCAGGCACTTACGTACAAGGTTAGAGAAAAAGTTATTAATAATTGACGCTTTGATGTAATCAAGTGCTGAAGGTTTCTTTCTCATTTAGGTCGATATTTTGAATTCTAAAATGTATTTGCAGTGCTCCTTGGGACAAAGTTAAACACACTCAAGGGGTAGGGGAAAGTTTTTCTCATTGAAATTAGGACAGCCTCTGGGTGAAAACCATTCAACAGAATTTAACAGCCAGAACTCATAGTGCAAGAAGCTGTTTATTTTCAAGATTGGTGTAGACAAATTAGGCACAAACGACCGTTTTACTTAACAATGACTCACCTTGCCTCAGGGTCGACTGCAGTCTGGGGAGACAATATAGGCTGTATGCTGTCTCTGGGATGCTAAGACAGAACTCGGCAGGCATAAAACTGAAAATAGAGAATGTGGTCCAGCATCTTCCTCTTCCCAGCTCTATTTGAGCTCCCTTTTATTTGCCCCTTGAGCTAAAGTCATATCCTACACCCCTCCTTGACAACTGTCCTCTGTGAGAGACAGCACAGGCCAGGGCGCTCCCTTGATTCTTGTCCTTTTCATCCACTTTACCAGGGAGTAGGTATCACCACCCAGTGCAGAGCATCAGAGTAAATAGTTTATTTTTCCATGCAAAAACTTCATTTATCTACATTTTTATGGATTAATTAAGGTCATAGAGTAACAAGAAGTGAGCATTACATAGACTTTTGTCTATGAAAGGAAGACGGGAGGGTGAGGCTCAGTCCTAAACTGGGTAAATGCAACTGGAGAGAAGCAAGGAAACCCCTTTTATGGCTAGCAACTACACAAAGTTAGGCGAAGCTAGGGTGACGAACTCCCACTTGTCCTGAGCACATGTATAAGCAGAGCTGTATATGTCTCATAAACACAGAAGAGTGTCAGATAAACATTGTTAAAAGCTTCATTATTATGCAGTGAGATGCACAGCATGGTTTTCTGATGATTCAATTTATGAAGAGGTTATGTGAGCTCTTCCCCTCCTGATGACAGCTCTCAGCTTTTCACCTTTAGTGTCAGCCTTAAAATAGAAGTAGCTGCCAGTTTTCACAGCAACAAAACCTACAGAAATATTCCTGATTCATCAGAAGTAATTTAACTGCAATTTCCCCTCTCTCCCAACAAAGCAAAGAAACTATTTTTATCTCTGTCACTTTTCTTCTGTTTTCATCTTTTTGATAATGGCATTAGACTCAATAACAAAGTCAAATAACAAAAGCCTTAGTAAAGGCTTCTTTGAACTTTGGCTAGTGCAATGGAATGATTGACCAAGATTTTGAACCATTTTGGAACCATTTTGACCATATCTAGATTTTGAAGCAGCCAGAATTATTTTGGTGGACTCAAAGTGGGACTGACAAAAATTTTTGCTATCTTATCCTGGTGTAATCTGGCAACGAGGAGCACTGTCATGAGTCACCGGGCACTCACCATTTCTAGCATCAGTGCAGCAAAAATGATCAAGCACTGCCTTCTTTCAGTAACAAGTGCACTTCAAGTCCACACCATTATGCATTAACAGGACCCACCAAATTATATGCAAACAAGCTGTCCAGTGAATTTAGCCCTGTTTTCTGGCCTGTTTTCTATAAAGACACTTACTATTCAAATGTATTTGCTATTTCTCACAAACATCTCGTAAAAAGCAACCTGACAGCTCCCAGGCAACTCTGGTATACCCAACACTATCAAACTGCATCATACAATTGGATGTAAGGTCACCACTGCCTCAACAGGGTTGTCAGAACAAAGGATCTGTACAACAGGATAACAAACTTTTTTATCAGTCGAGAACTGAAGTTGTTTCAGTCTGTTCAGTTGAGGCTCCATACACATTTTTCCTTTGACGTTATACGACACAAAATGGAATGCCTTATGATAACAATAACCCAAACCCTTGGGTACTGCCACAGCCAAACAAATTAAGACTAACTAGGTATACTCACTCCTGTTTAAAGTTTTCAATGACACTCCATTCAAGAGCTCTCACAGAACACCATCTTTCCTAGAATTGTAGAGTGGTTTGGGTTGGAAGGGACCTTTAAACATCATCTAACCCACTTCCCCTGCAACGCACAGGGCCATCTTCAAATAGATAAGGTTGCTCAGAGCCCCATCCAACCTGACCTTGAATTTTCCAGGGTTAGGGCACCTACGACCTCTCTGCGTAAGACAAGACAGCAAAAGAACATCAGAGAAGGCACAGGTGCAGAAATAACTTTCTAAGCTGTATGAATGTGGCAGTATTACGTTCAACTCTTGGGATCCTAGCATCACTTCCTGGGTGATTTCAGATGAAGGTAGCTTTGCAATGAAGATGCCCTGCAGAATGTTTCACTGAGTAGCTGTGGAAGG
>VXBW01006750.1:41782-51793 GCA_013400375.1 Thinocorus orbignyianus
ATGTGTACAAATTACAAAACCAAGGCAAAAATTTGAAAGGAACACAAGATGGTGTAAAGAAAAACAGCCTATTTCTTGTCAGAATTATACAGATTAAAATCAAATAATATTTATTGCAGTCTGAGACATTGCAAGGACAATGGGTTGATCATTGTTGCTGAACACTTTATTTTCTATAAACCTCTGTATGATGTTGAGAGACTGCTGGGCAAGGTGAGAAAGATAAAATGTCTACTTTGAATGAATATCCATTGCTTTGCAAGGAAAAAAGTAAATTTGTTTACAGGGGACAATCATTATTAAATCCTTCAATCTTTTCAAATCTTTTAACCTTTTCAAAGGATATATGTAAATTCGCTTTACAAATTGCTCACAAGAACAGCAGTCTCAAAAAGTAATTCGTCAGTGTGAAGGAGGGAAGCTTAAACTATGACTTCACATTTATTTCAACTCAAACATTGACATCATCTTTGCCCTGCAAATTCACCAAACGCCTTCCCCTTCCCTGCAATGTGACATCATAAAGCAAGACACCAGACTGAAATTAACCCAGGTCCAAATCTCTGTAGAGACTCTGTAGGATTATCTCTACTGTCAGAGAGATCTTGTTTTACAACAAATGATGAAAATCGTGCATGCAAATACTTAAGGGGAAAAAAATTAATTAAGACCAGTACCCTATCCAGCAATTTGGTTGAGTACATGCACACAAAATCCTTTTTCTTTTAGGTGTTTTCTGTTTACTTCAGTTGATGATACAAGTGGTGATTCAGCGGTAACAAGGCATATTCATGTTTTACTGGCCAAATACAGAATGGGTAGAAACAATCATGGGCCGGTTCATCTTGTCCCACTGAGGAAAGAGGAAGCAGGGCCAGACTTTTCTCTAGAGTCGTTAGCATTAATGGGAAAACCAGTAGCAGTTCCTAAAATGCAACTTGGCAGCCATATCCTCAGAAGTTACGCACCACCCCTTTGCTAAGATACCACCAGGAACACTGCTTCCAGGAACTTCTCCACTCTGAAGGAGAATACTATTATGCTGTTATTTGAGAATACTGTTTTTAAATAGTGAACTTCTCTTTGAATACAGTGTTGCATCTGAATATTAAGGATAGCGGGTTGATACTTCAAGGATACTGTGCAGCGTTAGTTCATGCCCAGCTGGACATCATATCAGCTATTTAGAATTTCCCTGAACAGAAGCGTTGGAGAGATACTAGACAGTGTGCCCATAGGGCTACACGCTCAGACCTGTTTTTTTTTCACTTGCCAGTACCTTCCATTCAGTACTGGGATGGATAAAATCCAATGGAAATAGAGGACCACTGTTCCCACAGCAAAGGTGGCAATGGGTAACAAGTCTGCAAGAAATGGGCCCATCTAGGGGCTCATGTCAACCCCCCAGGACAGTTTCATAGTAGAAACATCTGTGAGAGTAATCTGTCCACTTGACAAATTGCTTTAAAAAAGGGCATGGAGAGGCTAAATCTGACTCTGCTGGCCTCATTGAGGTCAATTCACATATTCAATGAATGCAGCGGAGAGCAGAGTCCTTGGGATGTGTTACGCCTGGTCTGTGTGTGCACATCTGAGTTTTCTTCTGCTAGAACTCTGTAGAGCTCACTCATGGGTCTCACCAACAGAAAATTCAGTTACAAATCTATGGAAACAACATGCTTGACTACTCTTTGCACTAAGCTATGGCTTAATCTAATATTTACTAACTACAGAAGCTGACCTTTTTGCTGTATTCACATAATTGAGTTCTAGTGAACAATATTCCTTTACTCAATATTCAGCTGGCAAAACCTGTGGTGTGGAGTGATGATTGTAGAACAATCCTGCTTGGTCACCCTTATTAGTTTTCCTCTTTGCCTCTTGTTTTCATTCTTTTTTTTTATTTATTCTTTTTTTNACCTTCCAGATGGGCATTTAATCTCTGGATCCTTTTATTTCTGCTTGAGCTGACCTTTTCTTTCTCTTTCAGAGTGTGGGTAGGAGGGAGATAATGGGTTAACTTCACTTCAGGATGAGGACAGAGCTGATCTAACTTAGAAATAAGTGTCAGGAAGATGGCAAAACAATCACTTCTGCAATGGCCAAAGAACTTCTACAGGGAAAACTTAAATACCCTAATTTTTCATTTCTTTGGTCAAAAAGAACAAGCGCAATTTGGGGCATGGTGGAGTTTCATTTGGTCTTTTGGGGGGTTTTATAACTCCAGTTTGTTTGTTCAAGCCATATGGTTTTGCCAAAAAGAATTTGCTTGTGTTTACCAGGAACAAACAGTCAGTGGAACAAGCATTCATTGTGATAAATAGTGTTTGGCATGAAGGGAGAAATCAGAGAAGCATAGCCACTATAAAAGCTGTTCTTTAGCTCAAAGTGAATGTTAATGACACACGTTCAGTGATAAACTAATTCAAAACACTGTTACTGGAAAGAAATCCTTAACTACAAGCAATATGCTTGTGTTGCTGTTGAGTCAGAAGCTGGCAGAAGCAATACTGACATAAATATTTTCTTAAATATTTACTTTTTTGCTTTTTCTATGCATATTTTATGACCCAAAAAGAGGTCACTAGAGAGTATCCTATGGGATTTTTTAAATTTATTTGCAAATAGAGCTATGTTCTTGCTATAGTCCAGTAGGTTGTTTCTCTGTCATTTAAAACCAACTCACTAAAAAGCAATCAGTGATCAGCATCCTCAGTGATGTGTTTACATATCTGAGTCTAATAGTTTAGCCTGTCAGGCCAATAATCCATGTTTTACAAGTTTCCTAAGGATGTTTTTAAAAATTCAGTGGTTTGGAGCTGCATGTTTAAAAGGCTGCCTTTTTCCTCGTGCTATACTACTGCGGTTGTACTTACCAAAGGTGCTCGGGCAGAAGCCTGCCTTCCTCAATGCATTTTCAGCAGGGCGTTTTGGTGTGAGGAGTCCACAGAGGTGGGAACTATCTCTTCTCTTTCCAAATATCTGCTAGGCAGTAGCATTCAAGACATGCTGCTGAGTTTCAGAGAAGGGAAAGAAACCCAAACAAACAAACAAAAAAACCACAACAAAGCAAAAAAACCACCACCTTCATAAAAGCATCTCTTTGTGTTATTCTGTGTTCACATTTTCTCCCTGGGTGATTATTTGCTGTTGCAGGATGGAAAGAAACTGCTGCTTCATTGTACTTTTCTCTTAATTTGTATTATCCAAAACCCCGAGGTTTTTAAAGATGTGAAGTCAAGCCTTCCAAGTTTGCACCTGATTGAAGTTTCAGAGCTTTGATTCTGCCCCCTTGTGCTCATGTATAATGATACAGTTTTTAATTAAATTACCACATGCTATTTTTCCACAGGACTCCAGCCTCATTCTGTGCACAGGGTGGACTGCCCTCACTGAATGACAGCTATTCAGTACTCCTGCAGGATCCTCTTCATTCACTGTGGCACATGCCTTATTTACTTTACATTATTCATAAAGCCGCGGTGAAGACAGAATTGTTAATTTACTTGTCATACCACTCATCCATTTCACAGCTATTCTGCAACATTTTGAGACCAGGGGACTACTGGGCTCAAAGCCAGAAGTTGCAAGATTCATCTCCAGTGCTGCATGCTCTTACCACTCCCTTTCCGTCCCCATCATCTCATGCTATGCTCATGTCAGTCTTCTCTCTCCCATCCTCCAACTTTTGAACCTTCTTTCCAACTGTTTTAGTCAGCAAATCCTTCTCTCCTCCTTTCTGACAACCAAATGGCAGCAACAACATGACCCAGTGCCTGTGGGAGCAGTGATTGTGGGTAAGCCCTGCTCAGTCAGTCCAGCAGTGTGCATGTTCAGTGCAGATCAAGTCTTTGGAGAACTGGCTGCTAAACTTTAACAAGTCTCTACTGAGCATGTGAATAAGATTTTTCAAAGGCTTATAACTTGGCCAAATTTAGGCAGTTTTTCATTGAGATGAAAAAGCACATTCCTGTCACCAAGGCAACCCACTTGCCTAATTTCAAGTTCTTCTGCCAAAACATTGCAGCGTTAGCACTTCTCAACAAACACTTTGCAAGAATTTCTCTTTCTTTCTTTTTTTTTTTTTTTTCATTTAGAAGAAGACATGGCTAAAACAATACAATTTGCTATAATTCTCTTCTCAGTAACACCCGAACAATTTTTACTCAATTTTTCCAAAGACAGGCTGACTCAGAAACACAGCATGGAAGACTTCAGCCTAAATCACTAGTCTGGCAAAACTATAAGCAACTAGAAATGGGATCTTTACCCTGAGAGGTATCAGGCAACCAGAGAGATAGATGGAACTACCAAATGCACCTAAAAAGAAAGGTATCTCGGATTTTGGAGGAGTTTGGTTTTCCTTGTGTCTTTCACAAAAATAACAAATAAAATGTTCTCTCCGTTTCACCTTTTGGTTGAGTTGCTACACTTTATTTTTCTTCTGTAGTAAGAGAAGATTTTTTTCTTTACTTTTGCAGTAAGAACAAAGACAACTGTCACAAGATAAATCACACTAAAAATCCAGAAGTAGCTAAGCAAAAGGCCTACGAAGAAATAAAATACAGCTCTGAAGCTGACTGTCTGTGTATGAAGGCATGAGAAGGGGTTGGCCACTGTTGGCCATGTCTTTATTAGATTTATATTGATTCAGTATGTGCACAGAGCTGGCAGTCGCAAAGCAAGACTCTATTGTATGAGCTCAGTCCAAACATGAAGTTAATAACTTACTGCTACTCTCTAGAGCTTCCAAGGTACGAAAGAAGGATGAGATAGCAGTAGAAACAACAAGCCACAGTCTCTGCTCCCTTCTCATCTGTACAGATTGTGCACAGGTTTATACTCCAGGCACACAACAACAAAAATGAGGCACTGCTTTCTGTTGGGAAGGTGGTGAGAGTGAAAAGGGATCCAACTTTACAATGTTATTTTCATGAAGAAACATGCACACTTACTTGGTGACAGCTGGAGCACAGTTTGCATCTCCTGGTCTGCATCTGCTCAATTTAAAACAAATATGACAGAATTACTGAAGACAGAATCCCATTCCCACAGCCCATCACTGGTGTCATCAGGGCAGAGTGGCAGTGGGCTGTCGATCACTGACTGTTTCTTCTTTTGCTTAGCCAAGCCAAGAAGAGTCCATAGGCTATTTCTGGCAGGGTAGACACCTTTATGTGAGAGTGTTAGGAAAAGCAAATGAGTGATTGAATTTTGAAATGCTCAGAGACCCTCTGCCTCTTGCCTGATGGTTGTCAATGTAAAGAGGCCTCATTAAAATATTGTTGTCAGGATGGACTGAGAGAGCTGAATCCTAGCTTCCATGTGCTACAGCATAGATACATGACATGTAATATACACATAAACGAACTGAAGAAAACAGGGCAGAGGCAAACACACACCCTGCCCTGCAAGCTGAGGAAATGGACATTAGCTCCCTTCTTTCAGTTATTGCAGGTCCTAGGAAAACCCAGAGCAAAAAATCAGGATGGACTAACTGTTTGGGCTGCACAGCTGAGTTCTCCAAGTTCATGTGGAAGGGGGACATCTTCTTGCCAAATTCAGGAGCATATTTGGAACAAAAGGATGTGGAAACAATTTTGACAGTGAAAAGGCATAGTACGACCTCCACAAAAAAAAAACAACAAACTGCATAAAGTGACTATTAGAAATCTGAAAACAATGCACAGAAAGAGATTTAATGTGGCATGTGTACATCAGACTATAAAGTCAGAGAAGAATGGTGGGAATGAGGAGGCAGTTTTTGAACCTTCCTCATGCACTGACTTGTCCTTCAGATGACTAAGTAAAATTAGGTATTATTAAAATGTTCCTTGCCGCAGCCTGCCACCCTTCCTTCTGGTGGGCAAAAGCAAGTAGTCAGAGTCAGGCAGAGTGGTCAACAGCAGTAGACTTTTCTATAAGATGACCCATTCCTGTCCCAGCAACAATTACTTTATTCCAATTATTGCATTGTATTGTTTGATTACCCAAAGTCCATGTGACTTAAATATGTCGATGATAGAAACAACATTTCTAGGACTTCCCTTTCTACCAGTAATAGGAAAGACAACTGTTGCTTATAGAAGGTAATATATTACCTCCCTGTTGTACTTGGAAAAGATATCTCTACAATAAAAACAGCAATGGTGCAATAAGATAAAGAGGAAATTACCAAATGCATAAGAGCTTGCCCAGCAGATCTGTAACTTCTCTTTTAAGGACTGAATTATCCATTAGATAACATTGTTCTGAAAGAGGTATAATTTGCTCCTAAGCGTGAAAAAAAAAAAAAAAATTGACCTTTTTATCTAGTCATGAGGTGACAAAAATGCTTCAACAGCTTTTGAGAAGTGACAGGTCTTTGAATTTCCAAACTCTTATTACTCTAAAAATACTGTGTCCTCAAAATTCCCAGCACTGAGGCTATTATCCCTTCTACATGGAGACAGGCAGTAAATGTTAGATAGAAAAAACTAGTTTCTGAAAACTGTACATAGACAGAAAAGTGAAAGGGTTTTCTTAAGTAACTGTAGAGCCACTCATCACCACACAAGATCACGGAAAAGGAAGATGTTCTACCCTTAAATTTTAGAGCTCTGGAGTTAATAAAAATGTGAGAGTGATTTTCTGTCATAATTTCATCAGTAAACATGTCTACCTTGCTACTTTCCTCACTGTAGCTCCACTTACTTCTCTGTGGACAGCACAAGGGACGCAAGACAAATTTTGTACATCTGTACCTTCTTACATGAGACCGCAAAGCAGTAGTCAAGCCAGCCTGGGAACAGCAGCTCCCTTTAAAAGGCACTATATACACACCCTGTAGTAGATTATTTTTTGTTCTTTTTGAATTAGTTCTCTTCCATGTGAGTGCGTATCTATGTTTTAATGGTATGTTTCCTGCTTTCCCCACATTTGCGTGCTTTAACATGCAAATCAACATCTGCAGTCTGGTTGTGCCTTTCATTTTCCTTTATGGGACTGAAAAAAAAAACAAACCCAAAGACTCTCTAATCAGGGTCTTGATACATTTGTTTCGTCGAATTCTATTCATGAACACAAGAATCAGAACAATTGTCTTCCCTAATCTGCAGTTCATAAGGCAGATAACTCCCAGGGGACTGAAAACACAACCTGAATTTCAAAGTAGCCAACTGGAGTAAGAAGTAGGAGCCAAAGCTCAAAGAGCAACACTGATAAGTAGTGCCTGTTACCGGTAAAGCAAACACCTTACCAGGAAAATGCGTTGGCAGACATCCACTGTGGAAAACAGCACAGCACCAGCCAGGGAATGCATAGGATGACCTACAGGTTATTTCTTCACTTCCCTTCTTACTTCCCTGCCATTATGCTCTCTCTTTGCTCTATTAGTTTTTGGTTGATTAGAATCATATTTAACATTAATTAATACTTAAGCACCAGTACAATGAATATCTTAATAAAATGTCAATAAAGGAATAAAGTTTTCTAATGAAAACAGGAGCACTGTGTATGTTGGTTTCTGGCAGGACGGGAGCTGTGTGGTTACTATGAGGTAGTTTCTACTTCTGGGTTTCTGGAAAGTCAAATAAAGGCAGCTAGCAACATCTTATTTATAAAATGAAGCCCTCAAAATTACAACTAGTTTTGCTGATTTGTGAATTCAGTATCACACTACATGAGCAGTCCACAAAAAGAAATTAATTCCAGCTGAACCAGCATCTAGCAGAGAGGACTGTTCTACACAACAATAAATGTCTTTCTGCCGCCTGAAATGTATGTTGAGGATGAGCATTTATCATATTTTGAAAGCCAGTCTTTGTATTGCCAAAGACCTGCAGCTAAATAAATATAATTTACTTGTTAAAACGTTGCTGTATTTATCTTCATTGAATTTCAATCAGCAAAGATGTTAGCAAAAGATGGGAAGATTTGCAAAATTTACTAGTAAAATGCAGAAAGAACTTACTTCAAGATGTAAAATTTTGCTTTCCATCTTCCACTGAAGACCATAGGACCTTATTCAAGACCAGTGTCTGGTTAGTCAGCACTTATTTGGAACAAACTGGATTAGCAGCTGCCACTTTGTTGTGCAAGTTTTCCAAGCTCTTCAGGTAACACTAGGAACACAGTTTCCTCTTCTAAAGTCCCTAGTGTTGCCTTCAAGTCAGTTGACACATATTCTTCAAATTAGAAGAGTTCATGTCTTCGCCAAATAAAAGGGCAAACTGATTCCTGATAGCACACATACACAAGCTTGCTTTAAAAATATTGTGATTTTTTTAAAGCAGTGCCTCCCTCAATTCCGCCTATTAAATTTATGGAAACTGGCCAGATATTTCAGGGCTTGAAGTATACAGCTATCCTCCTGACTCAGAGGCATCACTTCAGTCCAGACCCAGGGCCACCAAGACTGAGAAAAGATGCACAGCTGCCTGGTTTCAGTTCCCTGATGGCTTAGTGACAGTGTAGCAGAAAGGTGGATGAGAGCTATTTATGCCAGTCTCTGAAACATCTTTGGAGGTCTAGTGAGGAAAAGTCTCCCCCACCAGCTCTGACTGGCACTGGAATCAAACTCAATGGATTTACACTGCTAAAGCACCATTTACTATAGCTGTAAAGGGAGCTTTTTCCCTCAAGGGAGTTTGCAGAACTGAATTCACAATGCCACAAATAAATCTGATGTTTACTAAAAATTGGGTCAAGGTTTGGTCGCTGTATTATTGCAAATCTCATTCAGCTTTATGTCATGGAAGAATACATTTGTAAAAGAAATGCTAAGGTTTAAACTTTATTTTGGAGATACCAAAAATCAATGAAGATTAAGGCATTAATGAAGAGCTTTCATACAAATCCTTAAATAGACCCTTTTCTATCCAATTTCTACTTTGTTCCCAGCTGGTAAACTCATTAGTGTCCTTTGGATACTTGCACTACAGTTATGTGTCAGTTTGCTGTCATGATCATGGCCTTGAATGTAAAAAGGTGGGTGTCATTTGGTTTTAATGTTCCAAAAATAGTTGGGAGTACTGACAGCTGCTTAATGCTGCAAGTGAAAATGATCCTACTTGATCTTAAGAAACAAATCAGAATGAATTTAAATGATAAAAGAAGTAACCACTTCACCTCAGACTTCATAATGAAGTGGAGTTTCTTAAATCTCTGCACCTCCAAAGCTAAACAGGAGGCCTTAAACATGTTTAAGACCTTATGGTCTTAATGACCACTCACAGCTCCATCCCCAACGGGTAGAATAGGTTCGTGTATGTCCAGATATCTGACTGAAATAAACTCTTTATGGTAGTTCTGGCTTCTTAACTAACATAATTAAGGGAATTGCACTTAAAATTTGGACATATGTTACTAAAATTAACTATCAAAGTCCTGTAGACAATCATCTGTCTAAAATCATAGAGTCATAGAATGGTTTAGGTTGGATAGGACCTTCAAGATCTTCTCATTCCATGGGCAGGGACACCTCTCACTAGAGCAGGTTGTCAAAGTCCCATCCAGCCTCATCTTTAACACTTCCAGGGATGAGACACCCGCAGCATCTCCGGGCAACATGTTCCAGTGCCTCACCACCTTCACAGTAAAGAACTTCTTCCTGATATCTAATCTAACTCCTCTCTTTCCATTTAAAACCATTAATCCCTGTCCTGTCACTCCACTCCCTGATAAAAAGTTCCTTTCCACGTCTCTTATAGTTTCCCTACTGAAACACCTGTTAAGGTGTCCCTGAAACCTACTCTTCTCCAGGCTGAACAATACCAACTCTCTCAACCCGTCCTCACAGGAGATGTGTTCCAGCTCTCTGATCACAGAACATCATAGAATATTATGTCCTTCTTGTGTTGGGGACCCCAAAGCTGGACACAGTACTCTAGGTCTCACCAGAGCAGAATGGAGGGGTAGAATCACCTTCCTCGACCTGCTGGCCACACTTGATGCAGCCCTGGATGTTGTTGGCTCTCTGGTCTGTGAGCACACATTAGTGGGTTACATTGAGCTTCTCATCCACCAACACCC
>VXBW01006750.1:51798-82059 GCA_013400375.1 Thinocorus orbignyianus
CCACCCCCCCCAAGTCTTTCTCCTCAGAGCTGTTCTCAATCCATTCTTTGCCCAGTATTTGTGCATGGGATTGCCCCAACCCATGTGTAGTTCATTGCACTTTGCCTGGTTCAACTTGAGGTTTGCACAATCCTGTCCAGGTCTGTCTGGATCCCCGTCCCTCCAGCGTGTCAACCGCAACACACCACTTAGTGCTGTCAGTAAACTTACTGAGGGTGCACTCAATCTCTCTGTCCATGTCTCTGATAAAGATGTTGAACAGCACTGGTCCCAGTACCGACCCCTGAGGAACATCACCCATCACTGGCTTCCACTTGGATGCTGATCCATCGACTGTAACCCTTTAAGTGTGGTGATCCAGCCAGTTCCTGATCCATTGAATGGTCCACCCATTAAATCCACGTTTCTCCAAGGATGTCATACAGGACAGTGTCATAAGTCCAGGCAGATGACATCTGTTGCTCTCCCCTTACCTACCAACTGTCTCATGTTTAAGAGAGTTCTTACATTTCAGAAAGCTGTATATAAGTTTTCATTGAGTGCTACTGTCCATTAAGCAATTCTCTGCCTTTTGATGATCCTGTATGGCATCTAACATCTAACACACTTTCTCCATCTCAAAGCAGGTGTTCTAGTGACAACAGAATTAGACAGAAGAAACACTGCCACTACACACAACAGACTGATTTGAAACTAATACTATAACCAGTATGACTGAAAAATTTTACTAATAATATTTGTCAGATTCTGTGAATTTCACTCCTCTGCACTATTTCAAATCAGCCAACTCACAGTACTTTATCTATCACAGAAAAACAGATATTTGTTAGAAGCATGTTTACAGTGAAATGTTCTCTCTTACTATAGCTATGTATAGTTACGTATTTGTTTCTGATAGCATGCACACAAGGTGGTGAAAAGTAAAATTCTCCTCTTTTGTTATTTAGAAAGGAAACTACATCAGAATGCCAGAGTGATTTCTACTTTATCTTTTGTGTCTTATTGTGCAAAAAAATTAACTACCCCACAGTGTTTTTTCTGCATAATACCGAGCATGTTCCTTTCAAAAGTAGTCTGGAGTGGAAATATTGTCAGCCGCACCAGAAGGGCTGCCTTCACTGCTTTTCATTTCCTAAATCAGGTGTTACCTACTATCTTTTACTACTTTATGTGAGTATGGCCAACAAAACCAGAGCCTGTTTCTGAACCAAGACTTATAGTGCTCCATGCCACACAACTGCATTGTGTTGTGTGCTAAGTGATAATGTGTCTTACGAACGCAAGCATTCAGTAGTTTCTGATATATCCTAGCTGCTAAATAATTGCTCTTGTTATGGTAGCAATTCAATAACTAATCACCCTGTATGACAATAACTAAGACTGCAGGAGAATTTGAAGTGCTGCATTCAAGTTGGAAGTACTGTAAAATCAAAGCAGTGAACACATCACCAAAAATGTATTCACTAGCTATCAAAATACTTTTACATGTTTTAATCTTTGCAACATGGTAGTAAGTCAATTTGATTAGTAAAACAAGACCTGGCAATTTGTTGCATGTCTTACAGAAAATTCGAGAACCAAGCTGAAGAAATTTGGACTACAGGACCCGTGCTGAACAAGGTGCTAAATTTCCATGCTCCATAAATTTGGGTCTGCACAGCATATGTGTCTCACTCTCTTCTGCATCTTTTCCTTCTGATCTCTCTGAATGCCTAATAAGCAGATGGTTTAGTTTGAAACAGTTCCTGCTACCTGACCTATTGTACATCCCCATCTCTTATTTGTCATTGAATATCAGTGCAGAAAGAATGTCCTTTTTATGGTGTGCAATTCCTCCTTGTAATATCTTATCACCTTCTTTCAAGAAAATTATTTTCATTCCTGTAGGAAACAATCTTAGCATAGAGTTCTCTTGGGATATCTTATGATACAATCTGACCCAGTGAAGTAATAATAATCATAATGCCAAAAGAAGCTACAAGTTCCTGTTTACATTTATGTCAGTATGTGCACTGTGTAGAACAGTGGAGGCTTTACGTAGAAAGATGATCCTGAGCAAATTTTCTTTTTGCCACTGGGAAATTTAAAAACCTGCCTAGTATATACTACACTTACGGTTTCAGGAGTCCTACGAAATGTTTAGAGGTGTATGTTCTAGGCCATCTCTGAATAGCAATAATTGGCAAATGCAGAGACAGGTCGTGCATTAGTTTGTGATCCCAGACAAGAGCATCAGAGACCAACATACAGGAACAGCAAAAAGATGGCAGCTGAAGAATTACCAACAAAAGGTACAATCAATTTCTACTTCATTAAGTTTGTCCTGGATAAATGATTAGCTTTGCTTGTCCTGTAGGTAAGTCAGAAATGTATCTCTTGGGATAAGTCAGAAACTGTTAGACTTAACACAATAAACCTGGAATCCTCTACCCGTTGCACTGCAAACTAACAGGTATACCTGTACACAAGCACTTTTAAAATAAATTAAAGTAGCCACTTATGAAGTGAAAGCTATGTTTAGTATATTTTTGTGTCCCTCCCCTCCTTTCACCTTTCCCTCCTGCCCAAATCTAGCAGTTCTAGTTCAAATGACATATCCAGATTTTCTTACTAATAACATCAGTGCAACACTGCTGAACTTAGAGAAACTGTGATTCTTCTGGAGTCTTATCACTGTCAGTTGCATCAGGCCAGTGTGCTAGATCTAACTGTTAGACTATGAGGAGAATTACAGGACAAGAACTATTTCATTAGGAAGCATTTCATACAATGGGCCTCCATTAGGCTGTGGGACATGACACCAGGAGAAATACATATCAGGACAAAAATACTAATGGGAAAAAACTACAATTTTTCTAAGCCTCAACTTAGCTGAAATCCTGCAAACTTTAAAGACAGTTACAGAAATCTTACAGTATTCCTTAAATTTTGTATCTGTAATCTTCACTAGTACAACAGAAAGTAAAGCAGAAGGAAATCTCATTTCTGACCAGAGCAAGCTCTGGATCATTTAGTATTTTCAACAATTTCAGTTATCAAAGAAGAATAAAAGAATTTAGAGGCGATAAGAAGTGTGGCAGACACTTAAATTTCACAAAAATAAAGAGCAAATGTGCCTTTAAAAGCACCTAAGTGGAGACCAAGGAAAGAGTTTATGATTGCACTAATGACTGTAAACCGGTCTTGAAATCTCAGGATATTAACCTAGTCCATGATCAGACACTATGTGGTGGCCATGGTGATCTGTGTCTTGGAAAAAGTGTTCAGAGAAAAATCGCTGAAAGATCTGGAACAAATTAACTACTCATTCAAAAGCAGTCACCCTGTCTAGTCTCAAACTCTATTAAATGAGGAACACCAAGTGCACTGCACAGAAAATCCAAGGCAGAAATCCCTAAAAACTGCAATGCTGGCATTGCTGTTGATTGCAGCTGGAGATGATATTCAGCTAAGCCTGAAAGCACAAGAGCTTTTATTCATTTTAGTCTGGACACTGGTAAATCGGTCCAGGTATGGAAAAACTATCCTGACAGTTTGCGTGTACACACAAAAAGGTCATAAGGAAAATGTATGGAGAGCGAGACAGATCGGAGATTTCATAACAAGGTTTTTCCTATTAAAAGCATTGATAAACAGATTGGGCTGAAAACAGAGAATAAAGCAGGAAAACCAGCACAGGTTGTAACATCATTATCAGGTTAGTACTAATTTTTTGCAACTGTAACACCCACTGCTTGCTGGACTTCAAGTTTTATAACCAGTTCCACCATCAAAGTTAGAAGAATCATAATTCCCTCATTCCATTTCATCTTCCAGTCAGCTGCATTAAACCAGCTTAACAAGTCTGATGCTAGCTGGGTGCTGAAGCTTATTAAAATGCAAGAACAGCTCAATATTATACAAAAAACCCCATACAGACCAGGCCTAACGACCTGTCTCCTACAGCAGCAGTAAACAGAGAAGAGGACAAGCATCCATGTCATTTTCCCCCTGATATGCTGTTAACCTCTTATTTCCAGCTCAGAGGACATGGCAAATCTGAACTGGCCTGTCTTTTCAGCAAGCCCCTGTGGACCACTCTCCCAGAGCACCCATCCAGTCTCTCCTGCAATGAAAGAGAATTTCCTGTCCTTGTAATGGCTCAGCCAGCAGCTGCAGTCTCATGTGATGCATGGAAATGGAGGTGTTCATTTCATTTGATTGCCACTCAGTCTTGCACTGGAAGAATGCACCTGCTTTCCTCATGCCACTTAATAGACTCCAGAGCTGCCACGTATCAGTGTAAGTTACACAAACCTGTGGCTAGACTATAACAGATTGCAGATACAGAAAATGTTGCAATTTTTTCTGGTTTTTACACCAGTGAGAATAAAACCACTGCCCTGTCCCTAAAAATATTACATCCTGACACTTTTAAGTCAACAGAAATAAAGATTTAGTATTGAGCTTCCTCTGCTGTAAGGACACTGAGGTTTGTAGAAATCACAGTGGCAGCACTTTATGCTGCTGCGCTATAACTAAAGCATACCATTTTAATAACCTCTGATTTAGTCCACCACAGATGTTTAAAATTTTCTTATGCAACAGAAGGTTCAAATGATCTGTCATTTCTCCTAGTAGACTTCTCCTTGCTGCTCTTTTGGTTCACTTACCTGATCTGGCCAGCTGTTTCACCATCAGCCATTGAGCTGATGATGAAACAGTTCCATGTCCCAGGTGAGCAGTTTCAGCCAGAATTAGACTCAGCGAACTCCTCCTCTGTTCTCTTAGTTTAGATTTTCATGTAGTTTCCAAACTTCCAATATGAAAGCCATCACTGATGCTGTTGAGCTATCACAGCTCCATCATTTTTTCCATATATCATTTGAAAAATACAGCAACTCTTTTGTAATGTTACATCTTGAGCAAATCAGAGGCAGAGAAGAATGAAGATCAAGGAGGAAAAAAAAAAAGTATTTTTTCTTTTGTTGTGATTCAGAAAATTAAAAGGGAACAACGTTGCATGTCTCACTTTGCATCACACAGTGAGAAAAAACAGATCTGCATTTTTGTCTTTCCTGAGGGCTGTAGAGCTGTGCATCCTTCAGAAAGAGAGCACTGGTAGGTGAGACTCCAGAGGAACAAGAGAGTGGTGAAAAATGGTCTGCAGGATAGGAGATTTGCAATACCACTTTCAGGTTTGACTACCACTTTGATCTGCCAGTTCAGAAACTGGAATAGATGCAGATAGCCAGAATCGCTGCTCAGAAGCTCTTCCTGGATGCACCTCTCTTTGTCAGTGCACAGACTCAACCTTCTTATATCCACCAAGCAAAACATTACAGCCAGTGTCTTTTCTCTGGGCCAATGTGGTCTCTTGGCACATGTTGAGGAATAAAACACAGCACATCCTTCTGTCATGAAGACTATGATGTGCTGTCCCAAGTCAGCAAAAATCCAGGTCTCCTAAAACAAACGTTGGCAAAATCATCTTCCTGATATCCCTGTCAATTGCTTTGATGTTCTCATCTGAAATACCTAACTGTGAACAAATTTCAGCCACAGTAAGGCACCCATCTCCAGAATACCCACGCATCGCTGGACTAGTGGATTTCAGACCTAGAAGAAATGAATTGTAAGGCTACCTTGCTATGGGATAATGAGTGTTTGGCCAAAAAAAAAAGAGGATGCTAACAAAAGGAGGTATTCCACAGAGAGATAAGAATTACCACATTGTGGTATTTTACAGAGATATAACTTGTACTTAAACCGAGTCAAGAACTCAAACCAGTAACTATTCTCTATGTAATCATTAAAACTCTCTGTCTTGTCCACTTTCATTACTGTATGAACTTTTCATAAGCAGGCAGCTCTCTATCAAGAGCTTTGGAAAACATAATATTGTCTTAATTCTCTTATAAAAGCTACAGAAAGACTTACCTCTCCTGCAGGTTGCTTCTCTCCAGTGTCTGGGCTGCTATGTAACAGAAGTAATGTCACCACACTGACTTCGAGTAGGTTTGTTTCCATTCTATATTTTCTCCCAAAACCAAGCAAGGAGAAGAATGTGTACAAATCCGTTGAGACCATACACAGTGATGCATGAGAAGGGGATTTCTTGCTGCAATATGGAAACCAACGAGCTGTTGCTTGTTGTGCCCTCTGCACTGCTGATCCAAACCCCAACCTGATAGATACAGCTTTATACAAAGCAGTTTGAAGGGACAAATCCTCAGGGTCAAAGGGAACAGGAAGCAATCACTGTTTTGCAGGTTCGGTGTTACCAAAGTGTTTCCAACACGTAGTACTCTTGTTGCAAAGAAGCTGTAGGGTTTATCATATGTCAAGCAGACGTCTCGTAACTGGTCTTCATCCGAAGTTGAATTTTACTTCTCCCACCTAGGAAACAGGTAAAAAGAAAAAAAAAACTGAACATTTTGTAAGTGCTAGAAATGAGGATATATTTGTCACACAAATTGTGCTACAAATGAAACTGTACCAGTAATACCTATTCAATCGTCAGTTCACTGATTCTCTTTATATTTTAATACTTTGTTCTAAAGTATTCTCACCCCAACCACTAACAAAGGAAGGAAGATAATTCATCAATATTAATGATTTCTAGAATATAACTTTCATACATAGGTATAAATTTAAAAAATTAACATAGGCTTTAGTTGGGAATCACTGAAGAGGGACAGACTATCTCTGTATGGTATCTTTGGGCAGGGGAGATGTAAATTTATTTCCTGTCTTATTGCATGCCCTTGATTAAACCACTTTATCTCTCTGTGCCTTAGTTAGCCATCTATAGAAGGAAGAATATCTCTGCCAGCCTTGACTCACTCAAACTGAAAAGCACACAACAGTATTACTAATAAATAATAAAGGGAATGCGTGCTGACCGAAACCCGAGTTCAGTCAGAAAAGCAAAGCCAGGTAACTAAAGGATTTTGCTTTGTCTTGCTTGTTTGATTTTTTCCTAAGAGTGCTTCCGAAATCATGTGAAAGACAGAAGCAAAACCTGTCTCAAAATCTCTTGAAAGGAGATTGTAACTATCAAAATATTAAACTTAGATCATGAGGTAAATGCAGCCTTGCTCACTGTGCGGTACTTGCAGCTCTCCAGCACTAAGCTCTTTCTTCCTGTGTAACTTTTGTCTCCCTATATGTTAAACGGACAAGGCAGAAAAACTACTTGGACATTTGCAGAGTCTATTTGTGGATGCTGGGCTGATCCAACAACATTCCTATTGCTCTAATGAAGGCACCTGAAAGCTACCAGCACAAAATCAGATAATGTGAATGCCCTTATAAAATACAAACACCCAAAGCAACCCAAAGTCTTAAAAGACAACTCAGGGAGCCTAGCCCATAGCACCTGCCCAGCCCCAGCCAACAGCCAGGGCAATGTTATAACACCTCTGCGCAAATAATCAGTTTCCTCTCTGCAGAAAGGAAGTAACTGACTGCAACAGAGATACAGTTGGAAATTCTGTTTACAACATCAAAACAACACTTAAGGAATAGATTGGCATCTTTTCTGCAGCTGGCACTCGCAGGCTTTACTGGACATCCTCTTTATACGTCCACAGCAGAGAAAACTCACACTGTCAAACAGGAAGAAATTTAGAGTTTGCCAACAGCTTCTATTGTAAGTTACAGTTTCTTACTAAGAAACACTTCATATATTTCAAATTGTCACAAAGATATACTCTTTAATAGCTTGTGTCAACTTTATCATGACTTTTAAAATTCATTTCCTCACATCACTTCCCTACTCTTTCCACATGGATATTTACATTACTGCTGTTTACTCTCTACACTTCTACTTTAGCTTACAAAGGTGCCATAATTCACACCACCAACACTGTTGCAAATTAATCTTTCTATTCACAGCAATTGGATATCATCAGTGCATAGGTGAGAGCTTTATTCCTTGCCAAAGCTTCCCGTCAAAAAAACCCCAACCCCAATCAACTAACCCTTAAAAAGCACCTACGCAACACAGAACAACCAACTTCTATGTTTTCTACTGTGATTTTACTGGTTAATTAATTTCAGGTGCCATTTATCTCTGACTCAAGAAGATACTAAGAATTTGATCTCTAGGAATATACTTACTGTTGATTATATCTGTAAAATCTTTAGAGTTAACCAGGGACTATTTAAGAAAAGGAGACAGCCAAGGTATGCTACCCAACTACTTGCTGTGATTGCAAAAAAAATTAAATATTAATATTTTCTTGACTTAGCATTATTGAACAAACTTGGGCTTCTTGGGGCTGATTTATGCTGGCCATGGACTGACGGTCTAAATCAGGTCTGTCAAATGGCTATCGTTTCACTCCTCTGAATGCAGGTACATCCTGCAGGAGAATTTATGTTCCCACTAGCAGTCACAGTCCAGAAGCAGAAGGAAACATCCTCAGCAATGAACTCCTTTTGCATCCCAGAAACTCACACACTGCAGGAGAAACAGAGTCTGTCTTGGACATTGCTTATGTCTACATTACTATAGTCTGATATATGGATGGAGACGTCAGATGAAAAGTCTCTGACAGAGATAAAGAAAAATCACGTTCATTACATAAGACTATTCTGACCTAGACATGTACTGAAGAAAAAAATACTGTCATTTAAAAGCATGGAATCAGTTTCCACGAATGTACTTTAGTTTTACTGTGAGTGAACGCTAGAGGGTACCAGCATTTAAAACAGATGGTAGTTATAATGGTAACTTGCCAACAGGGGAAAGTAACACCAGAGAGAGGCATGTTCTTCCTCTGTTCAGTCTGAGAGAACATATTGTGTAACTTGTGCCTGTAATTCTGTGTAATGCACAGCCTTCAGTTTATGAATTAAGTTATACGGATGTTGTCTGAGTCCACTTATCTTCTCCCTGTCTTACAGACATTTGCTAAACTGCATGGTTTGTAAGGCTGGTTAAAAAGAAATTCAACAGCAATGTTTTTTATTCCAAGAGAATTATCATTTTGGGTGAAAACAAAGCCTCGATGTTGTCATTAAAATATCTTACCATCAGGAAAGTTAGTTTTTCTTAGCTGAACTCCAATATTAATTTGATTTCTTATTACTCAGGAACATCTAGAGCATAAATGAGTTTTGACATATGCTCAAATTGTCATCAAGTTAAAAAAACACAAGCACATAAAAACTTCTTGTAGCTAATAAGTACGATTTGAAATTGTCCTGTCCGGAGCATTTATTTTTTAAGTACTGTGCAACTGATGGAGCACAAATGCACAGAACCTCTGCTAGCAATTACAGGTGCCAAATTCTCACTGACATGAAAGGGATTCAATATTTAGCTTTATGGATTTTGTTCTTCACTTAAGAGCAGTTCACATGAGATCAAACTATTTTTGCTGCCCATCTGGCATGCACTTCTGCAGCATGACTGAAAAATCTTGACACCTGAAATACCATACACAGGAGGAATATAGGACAGTTACAAACACACTAAAACTTTGGATTCAGGAAACATTCCTGACCATAGTACATTTTCCCATCTGTTTCCCTTAGAATTTCAATTCCTTCTTTTCTGTGTCAGGTAAACCCTTCTTATAGAAGTATATATACTGCTAGTATACGGACATGGATCTTTTCTGAGGTTTATCAGTAAAATGACATACAGAAATAACACAGTGTGCCTGCCTGCTTTATCATGTCCACCTAGAGCAAGTGCTATTTCTTTCATGAGAAATTCAGCAAAATGTTTAAAAATGCAAGGAGGTGGAAAAGATAATGAATTAAGATCATAAAATAAATGAGGGGAAATATTTTCACCCTTCAAATGGAGGTCTGGGAACCAAAGTCTCATGCTGACATTCTGCAAAGATATCACATGATAATCCCAAGAAATAACTTCGTGTTGACAATAAGGTAGCCACTGAGCAATGAAGGAGTTTGCTGGCAGAAATCCTGAAAGACTGACATCAATCAAAGTTAACTGCAGCATCTTTGCTCATGCTGCACACCCTGGAGGGCTGTCAAAGTGTGTCTCAGGTGCAACTGATGATGAGGCTGATATAGATGACTGTGATGATGACTGATGTCATACTTGTGCCCCTGTTTGGCTTCTGAAGGTATCTTCGGTTTCCTCTCTCTTGTCTCTTTCTCTTTTCTTTTTAAATATAGCCCGATCTTTTTTTTACTGATTGGAGCTTAATAAAGTTGCATACTTCATCAAATTGAAAAAGCCTAAATCTTAAAGCTGAGGCTAATACTGATATCACACCCATTTTCCCTCAGCTGGCTAATCAGGACCCTTTATTCTCTTTTAACTGCCCCACGCCTTCTTTGGGAAGGTTAAGGAGCCCAACTAATTTTGCATGTTGCTGTGAAACAGAGTAGCCCCATATTTACCTGGTGCAATAAGCCCTTTCCCTGACTGTAACCACCTTTAGAGTTGATTTCAGTAGTTGTGACACCATGCTTGTACAAAAGAAATAGGCAACTTACATTCTTCACATGGCTGTCACAAACTGCACATTAATGCCCACAGAGTACTCACAGTTATTTATTGCAGATTACTAGCTTGTTCTTGTCTTGCCAGTTCATGCTCAAGGTAAAAGGAAGTCCCTAGCACTGGAGAGGGTTTATAGCCAAACGATGCAGAAGGGAAGACCATAAGAAGAGCTGTACAATGTGAGCTTCATTTAGCCTTGGACGTGTTCTATTAATAGGTCCCCAGTGCATGCATAGCACATTCACCCTCAGTCTACAACAAGACCTCTCCATGTTGGGACGCTCCAGAGCAGCAAAGCAAAGATATGTGGAAAATACAGAGAGATTAAAGAAGTCAATTTCTTTTTTTATATTGGTCATGGGAATAGTAATGTAACCCTTGCAGGCCACTCTCTGCTCTTTAATATAATAGCATACTAATGTCACATAAAACTGCCCCTAGTGCTTTAGTTCTCAAGTTGCTGTTCAAATGGATCCCGGGAGAGAAAGAAAATACATTTCTTTAGTCCTAAGATGCTTCCCTTGTCATCTTTCAAACACTTGCTGCAAACAATGGAGTCAGCATAAATTTAAAAGGGTCCCAGGGATTTTTTGTCATAGGAGGTTTTAGGGATCACTGACAGCTTCTCTGTTATTATTATAATTATCTACCTGTTAAACTATTTAGAGAAGAAACAGTTACTGTTAGCACAGGAACTGGCAGGATTTGACTCCCTTTAACACAAATAGTGCAATTAACACCTCTGGTGAGTTTCTTGCAAGGCATTTGAGACCTCAGAATTACAGTCTTGCACTGCTTTGCATTTTGCTTGCCTTCTCTGTTAGACTTGGGCGTAACTTTGAATTTACATGCTCATGTCTTCCTTTTTTTTTTTTNGATGTCTGCAACAAACATAGGGCACTAACTGTGCCTTATGCATTAACTGGACCCACATATCAAGTGGTTGATTAGGAGGCATCTTCTGTCTTTTGCTTTGTTCAGCCTACCTGCTTGGTAACAGTGCTTTTTAGTCTCATTTGGTTTATACGTGTTCAACCTGTGCTTGCATGTGGTGGAGAATTTTTAACTTGGAAAAGTGACAGAGACTTGCTTTTATTTCAAACAGATGTAGGACCAGTGTGGATCAACCCCATGGTGATTAATACACTCTAGCTGTAAATGTAGAAATTATTAATCACATTCAGGGAAAGATACATCTTGTCCCTCCACTTTAGTAATAAGTAATTCTACAGGACATAAAAAGAGTCCCTTCAAGTTATACCTAGGAGCACCAGAGGAGAAGCTGGGTAAGACTCAGACCCACTCCTCAAGAAAGGAGAACTATGAAGCTAAAAGCGTGCAAATGGTAAGGTGGAACCTCTGAGTAGTTTGTAGCAGTGGCAAGTTACCTCTCTGCTTGTGGATCAGCATCCCCTAACACAGCTGCCTTCTGCAGCTTAGATGGCACAGTCTGTCATGAGCATATGGCTGCACCTGAATGAGATGACTTACCAGTTAAAATCATTATAATTCATATTTGTTACATCTGGGTATCCCAGCCTTATCATGATCCAGGTTGCAGTGGCATAGAATTGAAGATGTTAACATTATGCAAGAAGTCTGAATCGCTGAATACTTTTTTGCCTTTTCCTTCTTTCACACTCTTTCTATTCCTTGCTGTTCTTCACTGGCACTTACCTTGTTCCACAAGATGACTTACAAACGCTGCAAAATACCCATGCACAAAAAGAAACTGGAACCACGAATAAAATCAGGCCACAGGGCTGAGGAGGGTTATATCGGTGCAAATGCTTGCACAAGATGTCGAGTGAAAACTGCACAGTGGGTGGAGACAGGTGGAGCTCAATGACTGATGCAAATCTCAGTTTAAAGAGATGCAGAGATACAACGCATACAACCCAGAGTCTTCCTTTTCATTAAAGGGAGTCTTTAACTCCAACTATGCTAGGAACTGTTTATGTACCTGCTTGATGTGACACAGCTCCATGTTAGTTTCAATGAAACTTTGACAAAGAGAGGAGCTGGAGCAAAGGAGTTATTAAGCAATAAAATAAAACAATAAATTTAACTGGTGGAGCAGTTTGGATCAGGATGAAAACACACAAAATGGATGAATGGGTATGGATGTTAAAAAAAAAAAAGACTTTTAGACACCAATGCTAGTAGTAAGAAAACCAAGTATCTTTTTTATTTGTACAGGTATACACTGGAGAGTGAGAGAGACCAGGAGCAGAAGGAAAAATTTTTAAAAAATCCTAGGATAAAAGACGTGCTCTGAATTGCTGGAAAAGCTGCATGAATCCTAGATACATCTGATTCATTGTGACATGTGCTTAAGGAGTCCCCCATACCTGTGAATAAAATCAGGTATGAATGAGCAAGTAGGTACCTCCTATTTTGTCTGTTTCTTTTTTTAACTAGCTGTTCATCATGTGTGTAAACCCAGAAGGCTTCTTCAGATCTGAGAAATCATAAATCACTGGAAAGTTGTAGAGTCCATATGGATCTTTAGAGTGTGGTGCAATCTGAACAGAAATTCTGGGTTTTTTTTTGTAGAGACACATTGATTCTAGAAAGCATTTCAGAAAGTCTAAGGAAAAGAGACTGCTGCAGCTCATGGCCCAAACAGCTCCCAGGACAAATGTGAAGGGAAAACTATACCACATGGCAGCCTGGCAAAGTTCTTCTACATGGCTTAATCAAGGGCTCAACCAGGAAGACCAGCCTATATCTTAAAATACTTGTTTTATGTGGTTTGTACAGATAAAAGTAGCATGGGAAAAAAAAAAAGTGAATTACATTAAAAGGAGCCACAAAAAAGGGGAGGGGGGGCGGGGAGGGAAGAAATGGAAGAAAAAGTAG
The DNA here is from genome assembly GCA_013400375.1 of Thinocorus orbignyianus. Lineage (NCBI taxonomy): Eukaryota > Metazoa > Chordata > Aves > Ciconiiformes > Thinocoridae > Thinocorus > Thinocorus orbignyianus. The sequence continues at coordinate 65,132 of VXBW01006750.1, forward strand.
TGACAGAACAGAGGAATCAGGAGAAGATCAAAAGACATACAGATATCTGAGGGATAAATAGAAGGTTTGTGTGAAACAGTGAAAGATTGGCAGAAGTGTGGAGGAAGTAGCAAGCAAAGAAGAAAAAATCTTCATGACCAGCCAAAATTGCCGTCTGATGGCATCAGCATCCCTTACAACCTCCCAAAGGCTTAGCATTACCCAGTCCTGCATGCCAGCCTGCTCTGTGGGCCACTGGGTGAGAAGGGAGCTGCTATCCCCCTATTTCACTTTCCAGTAAGCAATGGGCTCTCCCATGTTCTACATTTCTGTATAACCCAGAGGACATGACCTGAATTCAGGTTGAAAGCCATCTAAGTAAGTACAAAATGTTCTCTTTTTTTGCTTTTCTTCTTACAGCTTGTGCTGCAGTTCATAATTGTGCATCATTACAGTTTGGTTCTTAATGAAACTGGTATTATTTATGCTGATGTAGCTTAAAATGGTACTGTACCCATAGTTGCTATTTTTGCTGAATCAAACTATTTCTTCCACTCTTTACACTAAGAACTAATTCTAAATATAACTTTACTTTCAGTTCTTATATTCTGCTACTCTTCCTTCAAGTTCCTAGACCCCTTGTCTATCCACTATTCTTTGTGCCCTCAAATCAGCTACAGGGCAAAAGATAGCACAGGAATAGTTACAAACGTTATGAACATATCAACTCCCTAAGGACATTAGTTTGGATCTCTATCCTTTTTTAAGCCAGCAACTCCCTTGGAATATTCAGCAGCATCACCATCTTTAACAAGAACTGGCCAATGTATGAACAAGTTTTTTTCTGGGGCTGGACAGCATACCACAGGCATTATTTTGGTAGAGAATCATGTTTAAAATCCTTATTAAATTGCTCCTCCTGGCTTTAACAGTGTTAAGAAACAGTCGCTGTGTGAAGCAAGAAAATGGACTGATCCAAAATACTTCAAAACCAGTACTATAGCCATTGATTGTTCATGACTTGTACAGCGATGACAGAGTGCTTTCATCCATCCACACACAAGATCGGCACTCTGTTTTGTTACATAACATTTTTTTCTTTTAATTCCTGACACCACTGGGTTACTGCTGGCCTCAGGACAAAGGACATAGAACAGATTTCAAATACTGCAAAGAAGCATTTGTATCCAAATTTCTGGGCCAGCTCTTTATACAGAGAGCCATTGGAAGAATTTACATTTTCCCACCTCTAGAAACCATACGTTTATATAACTGAGACCTTGGCTCAAGTCCATCTCTGCATCTGCCATCTAACACAGGCAGTAAACTGTCCCCATGCTGTATACTTTTACTTTCAAAACATCCCTTCTGGGTAGAAATAATATCACACACATACCTTTTCTTTCAACTATAAAAGTGGTGCTTTCCCTTGATCGGTAAGACTTTATAACTGACTTGGAGGCAAATGATTACAGCTCTCACCTTTTTATTGCTCCAAAGCAAAAGAGAAAAGCAAGGTATAACCAGCGTTAAATGCTAGAATGCTAATTCAGGATGGAAAATAAGTCACACAGGAAGCTGGAGATGCCTTCTTGCCTTTTATTTCCTAACTAGGTTACCATATTAAATGTCATTGTAGAATAAGCAAATTCTCATTTTATGCTCTATGATTGAAACCTGTCAAGATACACAGTATAGAATCAAGGCTTCTGCTGACACTTTCATTGGGAAAGCAGTGATTTCACTATCGCTTCACCATGGACATGATGGCTGTGAGTTTATAATACAATTAGTTTGTATTATCAATCAACATTATTAAAACCAGGTTCCAATTACAGTTTTAATACAAAGCAATATAAGTGCAAAGTATTGGTATTATTCTTCCATATGCATATGCTTTGCATATGTTAGCAAGCCAAGCCCCATAATTCACAATGACATAACGTTTCAGGAAGTCAAATCAAGTTGCAATCCATGCCACTTTTCTGGGTCAAATACAGCTTATAGAGGCCTTCACATCTTGCAGCAGGTCAGTGGTACTCATTCAGGAGCTCTCTGCATTGTCTGTGTGGTTTAGTGAGATACTTAGGTCAGGATTCACAGAGGTTCCTCAAGGGAAAATGAACCTTTGCTCTTAATCACAAAATTTCCTATCTGTCTTGGAAATTATTTGTGTCATCTTCAAATCTACACTACCTGAGCAACAGAGACCAAGGAATAGAGAGCTCTGGCTTCTGCAAGTTTGAAAGGTGCTTTTGGAAGAGGGGAGAAGGAGATAGAAATTGTTAGCAACCAGAATAATTTGAAAAGCGAAGAGAGACTGCTGTTCCTAAAGATAAGAAGGGACATCTGCTTTTGGCACTGGTGCTTAATGTTTACCTTCACTCAGATTTTTAACATGTTCTGTTGAGTTCTGTGCCTGAAGAGCTTCCATAATTCCTGGGTTCTTGTTAAAAGAATCAGACACACCATTTATTTAGCAAAACAAGATACTTCACCTCCCGATACAAACTACCAATATGGCAGAGCTCAGAGACCTGGTGTATGACTGCTTTGTAAACAAAACAAACAAACAAACAAAAATATAGAAACCCTCTCTACTTTCAAAACAAGAACATTCCAATTACAAGGGCTTCTCTTACCCTAGCTTGGGTAAGAGAGGCAAACCCAGACGAGGTAAGAGAGGTAGCAGTGAGTGGAAAGGCTACATCATATGCACACTGCAAATGAGTCATTAGAAGGGCCGTTCTCATGATCCTTCCTGACTTTCCTTTCAATTCAAACCAAAGTAAAATACTGTGATTGGAAGAATGAAGCTTGGTAAAGATGTAGATACTGAACAGCTGCAGTTAGTGTGCTGGATTTAACCTCTTTGAAAGGTAAGGGATGTAACTATCACCTAACACTTCCATTAGTTATAAAAACCTACCAAGAATAGCACGTTTTGCAGTGTAGAGATCTTGTTCATAAGCTCACAGGAGTATTATCCTTAAATTCTCTCTCTGGAACAGGAGAAAAGTCAAACAGAAGGTAAATATAAACCTCAAACATTCAATTCCTTTCCTCACTGTCATCTATTCTGCCTATAAGACTTACCTATACCTGGATATTCTTTGGCCTGAACATGTGTAATATTTTAAGAGGAGTACTCACAGATGGCATGGATACATAGTCTCAGTCTTTCTCACAGAGGATGTTAGGCCAATTAGAGATTGGATTTGTTTCCTAATGAAAACTACACTGGCCCTGTTTACAGGTAATCTGGGATAAGGCTAGAAGATAGAAATTTTGGAAAGGTTTACTCTGCTTTTTGATTTTCATCCAGGTGAAGTAATTTCTGTATGCTGCATATATACTTATTATTTGTAGACTACACACTGCCACAAGCAGGATCATTCCATTGGAACTGTTCTGTGAGGTCTTGTTTCTGTAACTACACAAGCACTTTTGCTGCTCCACGAAACTGTGGGTATTTGCTTCTCCTCATCAAACAATGTGACAAGATCTACAGACAAACCAAACAAACTGTAGATCTACAATAGTTCACTCCTACCTTTGAAGAGACCAATTGCAACAGCCACTTCACAGCCTTGGCATGAACCTTTCTTCTAATAAATGCAATTTTAAATTTAAAAGAAAATAAACTCAGATGCTAGATTATAAATATTTCTAGATCTATTTCTGCTTACAGACCTGGAAGGAATGGAATAAAAGACATATTTTCAAAAGCATGTGTATGTATTTGCATACAGCCTCAAAAATATTTGCATTCCCATACTAGGATAGGAGGTGTTACCACAGTATACCAAAAGCCAAAGAGCAAATTGAGGTTCACCTTTGCAAATTAGTCTCATAATCTGATCCTTCTGGATGATCTTCTTATTTATTCTTTAGAAATAACAAAAAAGCGATGGCACATTGCTAACATCCTGTATATTCAATGTTTCTGAGATGCTCAACAGAGGAATTCCAAAAAGGCATGTAAGTAGAAGCTAACTGCAGAAGAAAAAAGAAAGCAGTTAGTAACTGAAAGGAAAAGAAAAGAGTCATGGGGTAGTCTGCTTTGCTCTAGACCTGATACAGCCACACTAATACTCTCAAGTTCTCTTCTTCATGAGGATTCACATTCTCACTTTCAAAAGTAAGCTTCTAGATCCACTCCCTGTTGACTCATCTATATTCAACATTCAGTATATGTAATCCTTCCACTTCTCCATTAGTTACATGTCTCTATTTCCATGTAGCCTTTCTTTCTAAATAACCTATCTCACCCTAACTTCCCTTAAAATTCCTAGAATGATTCCCAATGTGACCTTTACCACCTCAGTGCATGCTTTTTTGTGCCAGCAATCTATAGTCCCTTCTCAATATGTAAATGCCACTGCCTGAGCAAGGATTCTTCACAGTAAGTTCAAATCACAGGGCTGAATCCTGCAAACAGTTCACATGCGTAGTCCCTACTCAGAGGTCTCCCTTATGTGTAAGGTTTGCAAGATCAGTTTTCCAGTTTGAATGTAATGCTCTTTTGTTGAAAGTAGCTGGATTTGCATTTTTATCCTTGCCCTGCTTCATTGACATTTCCAACATCATTTCTTTGTATGCAAAAGATGGATTTACTGAAAAAGGGGTGCTTTTTTTTCCCCCCCATGAGAAGGCATTTGCCAGTGCTACACAGAGATGTATTCTGACTTCTCTTCTGAAATTTCACTAAGACTTTTTTTGCATGAGGCTAGGGCATAACTTAATACGACCCTACTGGGGTATCATTCTGAATTTACATCGTCTGTAGCCACCATGGGGTGAAGGTTGAATCCTTTAGTTAGTGTGCTCCATCTAACTAAACAAATGGAATTTAAATGCTCATTTCCACAAAATAGGGTGAAGTACATTTGATTTAAACTATCAGCAAGAGCAAAGCCAAAATGCAGTTTTGAAACAGTGGTAGTATTTTTGTATTTTAATTAAAATGACTTTTGTCATATGCAATACAATAAAATCAAATGAAAGAAAAAATATAGGTGATCAGTTAACATCATCAGCTGTCAGGTAACTGTTCATCAAAATAGATAACTGTTCATCAAAATCAAATAAAGGCATGGTATTGAAAGCTCTATGACAAATAGCGGTCATAAAGTACAAATAGTATACTTGTCTTCCTGAGCCTCACCATTCTTACAGTTATTCAGACAATTCCAGAAGGAAATATAAGGCTATCCAGACATTTCCAGGAACCTTTCTTTCCCTGTCAGAAAGATTTTGAAATGCGGGACCCTAAAATAGCAACTTTGTTATTTATAGAAAAACTTGCACTAATTAATTGTCCCAATCAAAATTGTGTAACCTTCTAAATAGTATCCAAAATAACTTCTTTGGCTTCCACAAATGAGGGCAGAGGGGAAAGTGAAAAGGACCCCTTCTCTGCAAACAACTGACAAATCTCTCCATGGAAAAATTACTATGCAGGCAAAATAAGAGTACATACAAAAAGGCAGGAAGTTAGGGAAACATTGATGAGTTTGGGAAGGGCAAAATGTAGAAGGTCAATGGTGTATAAAAAGCAAAAATCAGGCTCCACTGAGTCAAAAAAAGAGAAGTTTGAAATAAAAAGGGGAAAAAAAGAATAGGAAAGAAAAGTGAGGGTTTTTCAGGACAAGGAATGAGCATCAAAAATGAAATGCAGAGAACAAGGAGGAATACAGGTGAAAGAAAGAACTGTGAGGGAATGATTTAAGGTGAGAGGAAGGAGAAAGACAAAATAAGAAAAAGAAGAGAGACTGCCAGGTGGAGCAAAGGCAAAGGTTCCTGAGTGAAAGACATGACTTTTTTTCCATCCTTTAAAAAGCTTGACAATTTCGTTGGCAGAAAACGCTTGGCAGAGGAGATAGGAACGAAGCAGGAGGTTTTAGAGAAAATTCAGAAATAGCAAAGAATTGAAGGGACAAAGGTCATGCTAGTTTAAGAGAAAAGAAAAATAAAGATATTGGTCAAGGGACAGAGAAATAGATAAGAAAAGATAAAATCTTTTGTGGAACTGAAAACTCCATGATGCTCACAGTATCTTTCTTCAGCAAGGCATGGTGACACTAAAGTAGGACAAAATCAATGAAAGAGGGAATAGTAAAAAAATGCAAAGAAGGATACATTTTAAAAGGAACCCAAGGAAGCCAAAGGAAAAAGGATCAGTGAAGGACAGAAGATCAGGCAGGAAAGCTAAGCATAGCTGCAAAAATGAATGAGAACAAGTTAAGAGGGTCACAAGAAAGTAATTCAGTGAAAGCCTAAGGTAGGCAGAAATCACAGTGCCTGGCTAAGAGCATGGGCCTTTACAGGCAAGTACCCCAAGAGACTGCAAGGACGATAAGTAGGACACCATGGAGTGACAAGGAGCTTCACTATTTAAGACACAATTCCCTCAGCCTGGCTGGAGAACTGAGGAGAGAGGAAGAGTAAGGATTACTGAAGGAATAGGAAGAAGAACCAAAAGAATGGCAGATGAAAGCAACAGAGAGAGATGAGGACAAAGGAAGGAAGAATCAGATATGACAGATCCCATCTGTCATACGACAATGTATGTCATGTTACTGTTTGGGTGACTTGCAGTAGCATTGTGAAATGTTGGAAAACAAGAAGTTAATTTTTTTTACCCATTCCTCCTAAAAAAAGTCACATAAAGCTTCCAGTAATCAAAGTCTATCTTGGCTATAAACCAAGTTCATTATTTCAGATTTGAATGTAAACCCAAAGTTATCCAGAATTATGGTTTTTTTTCTTTGGCTTTAAACATTTATGGACTAAATGAAGTAGCTCTTTAAAAAAGAGTACACGCTCACATACATACTTTACAAGGATGATTTGTTCTCTTTGAAAAACTGCTCCTAAGAAGATATGAAAACACCTGATGAATCCTCTAAAGCATTTATCACCCTTGTTTGTCAGACTGTAGATATATATACACACATATCAAGGACATCTGGAAAATATGTTGTATGATAACTGAAAGTGATGGTTCTTGTGAGAGATTTGACACTACACATCCCATCTTAGTAAAAGAGAAATTTCTGAAGTAGGATTTTCAAAGAAAGGCTAAGAGAAAGGCTTCACAGCTCATAAGGAAACTACAAGTGTTCAGTATAACGACAGATAATTGAAATCCACTATTCAGATTTTTAAGACTATACAACAGGTTATCACAAACAAATTGTGTGTATTTAACCACTAAATCTCATCCTTTTTGTGGTTCTGAAAGCAACTAGCATACAATCAGTACACAATTTTCTTCATTAGAGAGAATTTTGGGGGCATATTAAGAATTCAGCTGTGGTTTGTCACACATTCTGCATAAAGAGATGCACAAGACATGCCCTGAAAGGCACAGTTTCCTCCCTCCCTTATTCTGGGGCAGAAATAAAGGACACAAGAAGCAATTTGATGCTCTGTCACATGCAGCCAGTGGTAAATCTTTCTGTATCACAACTCCCGCACCAGATGCAGTCAGGTACATCCAGAGCAGGGGATGATTATTTCTGCATGAAGGGTCTGTGTTTAATAACTGTTAGCTACTTGTTCCCTTCAAAATTCCTGAAACAAAACGTGAAGGAAAACTGCCTGGTCCTTAAGCATAGCTGCTTTTCAATGCAGCCAGTATTTTTTCAATTTTTTAATCCAGGAAAGGATACCATTTTGTTTTGTAACTGTGCCACAGTTTTGCTGGACAGTTCCCCTATGGAAAAAACCAGCAAGATCAGCAGGACGGGCCCTGACATACCCTTGGCTCATCCTGTTCCTGCTTAATGTTGCAAATTACCTTGCAGAACTCCAGGAAGGCACTGCAGTTGCAGGTGGAGGCTTGCTCCCCACTAGGAGCTTCAATTCTCACTCTGGTCAGGGCTGCTGGCTGACTAGCGACTGGGTGCAAGCACCAAAAAGCCCCACTCTCTTTGATGTTAGTTTATAAACAGTAGTTATTAAAGGAAAACACAAACTAAGTTTCTGAGGGCCTTCTGAAGAGAGAAAAAAAATAGTATCTAAACCAGATGTTTTACTGTCATTCTTGAAGAAATTTTAATCAAATATTTCTGTACTATTTGAGCACTTCTGTATTTAGATTTGAGTCTGATCCCACCTATGGTCCTCAGGGAACTCTGAGAGAATTGTCAGCATTGAGCACCATACAGTCATACTTTTAATCTAAAGATCTCCCTGGGTCATTCCTAAAGGCTAAAATTGGCATTGTGACGAAGAGAACTTGTGCTTCATCTGCTTCCTCAGACCTATTGGGCTTTCGGAAAAGATAAATTGAAATAACTCAGTAAGAGTTTTCCCACAATAAAGAATGAAGAAAAACTCAGTTCTTTAGTGGCATAAAAAGATCCAGTTCATGGACAAGATTTACATTTCAAGCACTGAATGCATCTTCAAAACGTGATGGCCTTTGGCAGACAGCTGTGCTATTATTACTGTCAGAGCTAAGTTGATCTGTATTCTGTGATTTATGTTTTCTGGTACAAATGTTTTGAAAAATTAAATCCCTACCTGGAGCAAGAGTGTCATAATTTTGGGAGTGTTCAGTCTTTGGCTATTGTCTCAGTCTCACCCCCAATCTAAGACATACCTAAAACTAAAGAATTTCTCATTGATGACATTCTATCAGTCTCTGTAAGATTGTAATGTATTGGACAACCACCTTTTTCACTCAGTACTACTATCTGATAATCTGGATAGTCTGGCAGCATTCACACACCTCCTCTCCCCTTTCTCCTTTGACTCCTTTGTCATTAACTTTTTTCTTTTTGCATTTGAATAAACAAATAATTAACAGACAAATGCCCATTAAAGTATTCAGGGCAGAGGGACAACAAGGGAACAACCAATACAATTCCTGTTAGAAAGATATAACATTTTATTTAGACAGTAATGATTTACCAAAAAAAAAGCCCAACAAAAAGCCGTCATGACAGGAAACATGACAAGACTGACGAAGCATTTCTAACTAACTCAACATGTGAAAATCTGTTCCAATCTGCTGTGAAGGGATGGTTCAAGACACTTCCTGATGAAGGCACAACAGCTGAAACATTAGCATGTCTAATCTGATCCAGCTAGGCAAGCACAAACTTTTAACTGATTCACATACAGCGTGTGGGTATATTAAATGAGGGTGAAGGGACTGATTTCCCTCTCTTCGTCTGCTGTCATCCCAAGTGACTGGAAGCAAGTTAAAGATCACGACTTCAGTGACCACTTTCTTATTTATCTTAACTCATTGAAAGGAAAACATCAGAGAACTGTTACTGCTATTAAAATAAAAACCAAAATTGTTGCTTCATCCTCAAAAGATTTTCTTTTTATCTCTACATCTATTCATGCACAGAACATCTTGCCAGCAGAAGATATACACAGACAGAAATAGGAAAAGAAGTTCATTGTTCCATAATGCCAGCTCCTGTTTTCTTTCAACATCTCGGTTTGCAGATTCAACAAATGAATTTGCAGTAATCTTTCTCCTTGTGAATTATGTACTCACCCTGTTGAATCCACAGGGACATTACCACCAAATTTTTGTGTATGAGACAACAAAAAATTAGTAGTTTCCACGATGACCAGTCTTTCATTTTTCCTAATGATACCAAAAAGCCAGAAAAAATAAATCCACCTGACAACCTTGAAATTTATACAAAGTTTCTAGAGGCGATTTACGGAATGAAAACTAAACCCCAAGAATGTACCATCTGTTTCTTAAGCATTCAGGTTCTTAAAGATGATTTGGAACAGGAGACAGTGGGGCCATGTGAGGTCAAGTAATACATCCTATTAGAGACATCATTGATATGCAGTTTATTTTATAAGCTTTGAGGAAAAGTATTTTGGATGACCAACTGTATCAGTTGTCAGTACCCCAATAAAACTACAAGTTGTGAAGAGCACACAGCTAGCATGTGTGTGGTACTAAACAGCAGCTGCCCATGGGACATTGAAGACTGTAGCATGCTGACAGGGAAACAGTTGGTGTCACACAGCCTTCTCCCTCCCAGCTATGGATAGCTGGTGCATAAGCATCAACTCTAGCAGGCCTCGTGTCTTCCAGGACTTGTATTAACTCACCAAGCCACAAATGAATTATTCAGGGTTCATTCTCCAAAATCCCATGTCTCCCAGGCATAAGATCTGCCACATCACATTGGACATAAGGCTTTTCTAGCTTACTTATCCTGTCTTCACTGGTGGCCATAAGCGGATGCCTAGGGAGAAAATACCTGAAACCAAATTAAGAGTATCATCTTAGTCCACTGACTTCTTACTCCCTTTTAAGGAGACAGTGAGGCAATATTCATTTACCCTCTATCATTTCAGCTTAGCTAATGGGTTTGCTCTTGATTTTCCCATTCCTGCCCAGAACATGCATAAATAAACTTTCCCATCACACAGAGTGAAAAAATTTCCCAATATACTATTTTAAAGGAGGCCATCTGTAGCTATTCATAGCGACTGAAAAACCTGTGGAGTACCCAGTATAATTGCACACATGCAGCATCTGTCTCCTCAAAGGAGAAACAAAAGGAGAAACAAAACAGAAGTGGCCTGTCACGCAAAGAGGTGGGCCAAACAGCTAAATGTGATCCCATTTACTGCAGCTGCTTGTCACTGCCATCATTACAAAGCCAACTCGAGACAGACATGCTGAGGAAAGGGAAGTTCCTGCAGCAAATTCAGTCTACATAGCAAAGAGTCGAGCTCAAGCAATGTTGAAAATGTTTCTGCTCTTCCTAGTGCGCCTTGTACAAAGCTTGGTTTTATTTTGGCAAACTAATCTGCTTACTCTCTGTTCCCTTCCAGTGCCTCCTGCCTTCTCTTAAGACTAGAAGTTCTTTAGAAAATGATGGATGACACCTGCAGTGATCATTCAAGGGCTTAAGGTTCTTGCAAAGGATCTGCTTTATTTTCTATTTGGTTTTAATTGGCTACGCGTAATAACAAAAACGGCTTCACAACCCCCTGCTCACAACCTCTGCCTGGGAACCCCAGCCCTTAAAGGCACAGCCAACACTGCCACAGCTTACTAGGAGAGTAAATTCAAAAATGTACACAATAAACAGAGAGACTTCTATCAACCTTACAAGCATACAAACTGTTCTCTACACACAAAAAGTTTATAGTTGTGTATTATAGTCAGTTATATTTACAGTATGGTATAGGCACTTACTTAATACCATCTGTGCGTTGGCTTAGCTGAGGACAACCTATCTGTGAAAAACAGAGACCATTTTAAGATAAGTATGTTAATTAGTGGCAGCTGAAAGGTGACAATTAAGTCTTTCTGGGCTTTTTTTCCTCTATCTCTGTCTCTAACTGAGATAGGTGCTTTAACTCAGTTGCATAGTTTAAATCAGCATAAACCAATCCTAACTCACCCCAGAACTGGTGCTGACAACACAAGCTCTTGTGTGGCCATGCAGTGAAATGGGTTGGGAAACTGATGCAGGTTAAAATTAACTCAGCAAAGTAGGGAAATGAAAAAAAGTGCAACTTTAACAACTTTAGGTAGAGGGGAAGAACCAAGTAGTCCTGGTGGGATGAGAGTATACACTTTTTTTGCAAGAGTCCCAATTTATGTTAGCTTACTTAATTTATGGAATTAAGATATAAAAGGATACTGTTTCACGTCATATTAAATCCAATTTGTCTGTGAGATGCCATTAAATAGTGTAGCTCTTCTTCACATGTGTCTCCTTTGCCTCTTGCTGGATCTCACAAATGTGTGGCTGTGGCATACATTAGACCATCTTTAGTGGTCTCATTTTCTTTCCAGTTTGCTCCTTGTAGGCATGCGATGTCAAAGCTGGTACAAGGATTGCAGGAAGGTGAAGGTGGTGCAGAGTGGGAAGAGGGGCATTGTGTCAGTCTGCAGTTAAATCTTATCAGGGATACACTGAAATCACACCCAAAGACCATGCAGGCAACAGAAGAGTGTCTTACTCAAAAGTTCTTTTTTCCCGCTTACTCATACTAATCGAACAAGCTTTGAGGGAAGATTTTTCACGAGTACATTGGTTATCAGAGTCTGGGATTCCTATCGTGCCCAGCTTCTCCAGGATAGGTTCACTTCTGGTTAAATCATTAAAAGACAAAACCACAGTTAATATTTGTTTTGTTTCACTTTGTTTTGTTTTCTGGAGTATAATTGGTAGAGAACACGAAGAAAGCATGAACGCAACTATTTATCCTATCTGATGAACCAAACCCCCCACCCTTTCATTGACTTCAATCCCTGAAATGTAGATAGGAACCAGAGAGCTTCCCTAAAATGCCAGCAATACTTGTATGGAGCATCTATCTGGTTGTCCTCAACCTGTGACATATTCCCTTCTGGGCAAACTCTCAAATACAGTGTGTCTCCTCTTCAAAAAGAGAGAGGTACCCATCCACCTACTCTTAATATATTACGTTTTGTTTCCTACTTATTTGTTCCTTGGTGAATGAGACTTGTGTTCCACACAAGTGAAGGAAATCCACCTTTTTTCCCCCCCTTTACTACTGGCCCTGAGATTCCTAAGCCACGCATTTATGAGAAAACAGATGGATTTTGGCACATATGCTGCATCCAGACTCTTGTAGTCTTACAAGAAAAAAGTAGCTCTGCTAGTACAAACTCACTCTGTTGATACAATTTTTTTTTTAATTTTTTAAAGTGTAACTTTATCCTGGCAGATTTTCTGCCAGATCACATATCACCCACCCTCCTGCAACAAAAATTGTTGTAGCTAATTTGACAGAAATGCAGTCATACACTCAGGCCTGATCAAGTCCAAATCTGTAATAGGAAGTAAACTGGTGGTCTAATAGCACAAATCACGTAAAGTGGATTGTCTTCTCTTTCCTCAGTCCTGAGCAGAGTGTTCTGTAAGAGGTCCTCAACTCCTTCCTCAGCTGCTCTGGAGTCCTGAATCTACTGTCAAGCTCCAGGGCTCAGCACAGAGTACTGCAGCAAATTCCTGCCTATCCAAACATTTTATTGTCCTGTGCCTGCAGTGAGGAGAAACGTAGCAGTGGAAACCTACAGTTTAATTGTTTACCTCCAGAGGTACTGGCTTTTCTTCAACATAAACAAAACTGCTTCTTGTGTAATTTGTTGCCAGAAACAATGTCCGAAGTAATTTAATAGATGCTTCTAATTGCTTTCAAATTAATAGTCTAATCATTTCCCATATTGCTTCAACACTCTCTGAGAAAATCCTCTGAAATAATGGTTATGTTGTTATTGTCTTTGTCTGTGGTGTGCTCCATATCCATATACCCCAGCACTAATGCAAATCAGAAGCTTGCCAAATCACAGCTCATATACCCCATGCTGCTCCACTGGACTCCATATCTGTGGTACATGCAGTCCTCTGTGGTTTTTAAATTTTTTTTTGTGTAACAACTTTTATGTTCTCTACTTTACTGGAATACTGACTACGTTCCATAAATTTTCATCAGGATATGGGGAAATCTCTTCTTTTACAAATTCCAGGTATCTTGCCAAAGTCTCTGAAATCTGGCCTCCTTGGGGAACTCAGAACACAGAATTTTAAGTCCTTTTGGAGTGTGCCTTCAAAGGAGAAGTCGTGAACTCTCTTGTTACCTCCCGTCTGATGCTCTTGTTTAAAATCATGCTATTCATACATTTTTTCAACTTCAATGAGTGTATCATTCTTCAGATAGAACTAAGTTTTCCTGAAATTCTGTTCTACCTGAAGAAATGATTAAACTCTGAATTATTACACCTATCTGTTGCCAGAGATAATGGGAACTTTTATCTTCTTTGCTGTTTCCTTTATTTGCAACGCAATGAAAATTAAATAGAGTGAAGTACACCTTAAATCTTCTTTGGTTATCCCCTTTACTCACAGAGAATTTAAGGTGTGAGTGGCATCTAAGTTCCTTCCTTCCCCTCAGCTCTTTCCCAGATTTGTTTTCTATATTGTACATTCAGGTTTCAGTTTTCCCCAGAGGCAGCAGGTTTTTTCAGAATATCCATTTTATTTGGTGCCTAGATTCAACTTAAGGTGCCAAATGAAGGTGGAGGAACTCTCCATCAGCAGGGGCCAGATAGCAGCAGCCACACACAGCAAAAGAGAAGGATGGCAAATGTCATCAGCAGGACCTGGAAGGTGGGTTGGCATTGAGCTTCATAATGTGTAAGCCTCTAAAGGCTGTGGTTTATGAAGCTTCCATATGGAGACTTCAGGTGCATGAAACAGTGGCAACCTCATTCTTGGAGCTGAGCTGATCTCTCTGCCTATCTCCACAGCTGCCCGTTCATTCTGGAGAATGGAGGAAAGAGGTTGTAAGCAAGGGTGTAAATGTAAAGCTCTCAGCCTCAGGTCAGACTGCCATTAGGGCCCTGGTTAGTACCATCAGTGGGGAAGGAAGGCTAATAGGTATCACACGTTATAAAATATTAACAGAGGGAAACAATACCTAATAGCAGCCAGCCTGTTCCACATTTAGTCTTACAATAACATGACTCTGTATCAGTATCCACTATTGAAAGCCATCCTGCTCAATACTTCTGACCACCCATGCTTGCCCGATCAGGAGAAAAAAGAGAAGATACTCTTTCCAAAGAACACTGTTTCTGTGAGAAGGCAGTAAACAGGCACCAAGGTGCACCCTAGAAACTGACAGGGAGCAGGAGGTAAAGGATGTGAAAACAGTCGTGATGACAGGCATGGAACAAGGCAAAATCAGTTGACATTTTAAACATGATTGTGTTCTAATAAAGTCAGCAAAATTGGTCAGGAAATGTCATGAGTACAGGCTTTCTCATGTCATTTACAGCACTTCCCACTTCCAGGCAGGCTATATATTTCAACAAAACAGTCTCTAGCTTTATACTGTGGAAAGAACAAGGAAGTACAAAAATGCACAAAAATAGAGATAGCATAGTGTTTCCAACTTTTTTTAAGATGGCTGCTGCCACTGTATCTTGGGTACAACTTTGAAATTGTTTAATCTTATTTTCCTTTACTTTTCCCTTTTTCACTATAAGAGGCTGTCCCAGTGCAAAAGCACAAAGCTCACATGCAAATCTTAACTGTCCTAACTTTAGATATATCTAAATCTAGGGATTTGGTTCAGGCTGGGCAAAAATAACCTCTGATCGGAAACTTACATGTATTTCAAAGTCTGAGGTGCCTGGAACTAGGCTTAGTGGCATCTCAGCACAATGTACACAACAGAACGACTTTAAAATTCTAGAATGAGACCAAACCCTGGGAAAAAAAACACAAATCACTGTAGATGATGCAATAGTGTACTGGGTCTGACTGGAATGGTGTCAGATTTCTTCACAGTAGCTGGCATACTGTTATGATTTGGATTTGGGACCAAAACTCCGAGCAGTGCTTGCACAGTGCCACAGCATTCTCTGTTTCTCCTTGTGTCCATTACAGATGAGGATCCCAGGGATGGGCAAGAGGGTGGGAAGGGACACAGCTGAGGCAGCTGACACTGACTGACCAAAGTGATGTCTCATGCTGTATAACATAATGCTCAGCAATAAAAATTTTAGCTGGAATAGCCATTGCTGGGAGACTGGTTGGCTATCAGCCTTCTTGGGGGAGGTACTGAGTGATTGCCTTTGCATCACTTGGTTTTTGCTGGTTTTTTCTTCTTCCCCTCCCTCTCTCTTCCCCCCCTTGATTTATTAAAATGTCTTTATCTTGACCCATAAGGTTCTTCTCATGTTTGCTCTTCCAGTCCTCTCCCATCATGATGAGGGCGGAGTGAATGATGAGGTGGTGGCTGCTTAATTGCTGGCCAGAGTCAACCCACCACAAAGAGTAAAGCATGTAATTTTTCAAAGTGAAGAAAGGAAAATAAAATTATTTCTGTGCTAATTCTATCAAATGGAAGTAGAAATGAAACAGGAAAAAAACTCTTCATATTTCAAGCCAGGGTATGTTCAGGGGCCATACTCCCTGGCCACACTCAGGCACATAACAAATATTTGTCTCAGGTGCTTTATTCTCAGGTTCTTTATTACTAGGCACTAGATTTGGATAGCCTGATTAGGTTTTCACTCTGTAAAACTAGGCTTCCTAAATATGAATAGAAGTTTTATCACTGCTCAAGAACAAATTTTAAAGGACTATAAATCCTTTGCTCCTCTACAGCCAATGCACTATCCAGACACTAAGTTTCCCAATACAGGAATGAGATAGGTAAATATGTTTCATTATCCCATTTTAAAGATAAGAAAATCAAGAGTCAGACGTACAGCAATGTGTGCAAGGCCANGGCATCTCAGCACAATGTACACAACAGAACGACTTTAAAATTCTAGAATGAGACCAAACCCTGGGAAAAAAAACACAAATCACTGTAGATGATGCAATAGTGTACTGGGTCTGACTGGAATGGTGTCAGATTTCTTCACAGTAGCTGGCATACTGTTATGATTTGGATTTGGGACCAAAACTCCGAGCAGTGCTTGCACAGTGCCACAGCATTCTCTGTTTCTCCTTGTGTCCATTACAGATGAGGATCCCAGGGATGGGCAAGAGGGTGGGAAGGGACACAGCTGAGGCAGCTGACACTGACTGACCAAAGTGATGTCTCATGCTGTATAACATAATGCTCAGCAATAAAAATTTTAGCTGGAATAGCCATTGCTGGGAGACTGGTTGGCTATCAGCCTTCTTGGGGGAGGTACTGAGTGATTGCCTTTGCATCACTTGGTTTTTGCTGGTTTTTTCTTCTTCCCCTCCCTCTCTCTTCCCCCCCTTGATTTATTAAAATGTCTTTATCTTGACCCATAAGGTTCTTCTCATGTTTGCTCTTCCAGTCCTCTCCCATCATGATGAGGGCGGAGTGAATGATGAGGTGGTGGCTGCTTAATTGCTGGCCAGAGTCAACCCACCACACAGAGTAAAGCATGTAATTTTTCAAAGTGAAGAAAGGAAAATAAA